>CM031243.1:754937126-755470232 GCA_018340775.1 Taxus wallichiana var. yunnanensis
TATACATGTCATATTCCCGCATTTTTTCACCCCATCTACATCTTTTGCTTGAGATCTCCATCTTTGATAATATGTCTTTTACCATGGTGTGGGGAACATAAGCAACAACTTTTGAACTTAAGATATAAGGCCTGAAAACCTTTGTTTCTTTCACCAAGGAAAATGCTTGTTTTTCCATGATTGTGTATTTTAACTTAATAGCTTGTAAAGCCTTGCTAAAGAAGGCAATAGGCCTCTCAGCCCCATCTTCATCCTTCTACAACAAAATAGATGCAATGGTATTTTCAGAAGCAAAGGAGAAGATTTGGAAAGGATTCTTGTAATTCGGAGCTGCCAAGATAGGTGCATGTTTCAATGCTTCTTTGATTCCTTAAAAATCCTAAATAACAGCCTCCTCCCATTTGATAACTTGGTCTTTCTTTAACATGCATGTAATAGGAAGAGTCAATTCAGAAAAATTAGAAACAAACCTTCTAATGAAATTGACCTTCCCAAAGAAGGATTGGATGCCCTTCTTTTTTCTTGGAATTGGAACCTCGTTGATTGCTTCTACCCTCTTAGGGTCAATCATGACACCAGCCTTTGAAACAATATGACCAAGAAACTTGGTCGTTTGCACCCAAAAATGACACTTATATGGATTGAGAGAAATGCCATATCCTCTACATTTGATCAACATTCTATCCAAGTGCTACAAGTGATATTTTCTACTCCTTGAAAACACAAATCACATCATTATGATAAACTGCAATGAAGTCCTTTATGTAACCAAAGCAAAAGCAACATCCCTTACTCTTTGGAAGGTAGCTCCAACATTCATGAGACCAAAAGGCATTCTTACATAGACATATGTTCCCAAGGAGTGGTAAAGGCGTTTTAAATCTTTCGACTCCTTGACAACAACTTGATTGTAGCCGAGAAACCATCCAAGGTGGACAATAATTCAGATCCAAATCACTAACTACGAATGTTTTCCATGTTTGGCAAAGGATAATTGTCTTTCAATGAAGCTCTATTCAGATTTATGAAGTCTACACAAAGTCTGATGTCTCCATTTTTCTTTTTGATTGGCATAAGGATCGAACCCAAGATGAATACCTTGTGGGCTGAATGATCCCTCCCTCCTTCGCCTTTCTTCATTCATCTTGCATTTTCATGGAGAGGAGTGGATTAATTGGCCTCTACTTTTGTCTGAAGGGATTGGAATTTGTTTCAAGAGAAATCTCATGCTGAAACAAGTCCTCTTTATATGCTTTCAGCTCTGAATAAGACCAAGCCAAACAGTCTTGATATTTCTTCAATAGTTGAACATAGGACTGTTTTTCTTCTTTGTTTAGATTGCTGCCCAACCAAAATTTTCTTGGTTTATCATTAGTGCCCAAGTTATTCTCTTCCACATCCCTTGAGGCAGACATGTTTCTATTGATGATGCAATCAGCATTGTCAAAATTTGACTCAAGTGCAACAAGACCTCTAGGAATGGTGTTAGTTTTCAATTGGATGATATCCTTTCCAAACAAAGTCTCTCTTCCTTCAGTCACACATACCATTGGTTCCCAATCAATATTCTGATTTGCAAACTCACCTTGATTTTGTAAGAACCTTTGCACTTGAGCATCATCATTAAACACTTGCCAATGCTTGATGTTGTCAGGGACAACTAGCCTAGTTAACACTTCAATATTGTACTCATAATAAGGTGAAACAATGTAATTTCCAAATCTTGACCCCAACACTGCCAACTTGTTAGCAGCAACATTGAAACTCCTATCATGATGCACAATGTTGAAGGAATCAAACATCTCAATTAGATCCCAAACTACATGTTTGTACTGTTTCATCCGCTGATTTTTTGTAGCATACAGTTTTCTTATTTGTTTGACAACTAGATCTGAATATCCTTTTGCAATGATTTCCCTGACACCATACTTCCATGCAATTCTAATATCCAACAACAAGTCTTCATACTTAGCAATGTTGTTAGTACATTCAAAATTAAGCTTGAAGGAAAAAACAAACTCTTCCAAGCTAGGAGAAATCAGAATTATACCAACACCATTTCCAAATTTGGAGCAAGCTCCATCAAATAGCAAGGTCCAAGGGGAACCTACCTATTCAAGGAACTTTTATTGATCCATCTTGTGTTCTTTGCCATCAGCAAACCCAACAAAGTTATCAACATCTACATCAGCAAACAACACCTCATAGGAAGCATTGTTGGGATCTTCAATAAGGTGTAACATCTTATTTTCTCCATAGAGCTTGACAAGGCTGCCTTCAATGGGAATAGTGGAAAAATACATGTCCATTTGAACAGTCCCACCAACACTTGCAGCCCACTTTCTTGACAAAAGCATACCCCATTTGGCAAGGTAATCAACAATCACAACATCAAGTTTCAAATTCTTACCCGGATAGGCTGCAAGTTATACCACCAAACCCTTCACACAACCAACTATCGACACTTCTCTTGAGTCCATGGCAATACACTTTCCATAGGTTTTTGTCACTTTTATATCCAACTCATTCATGACTTCTAGAGGCATGACATTGCATGATGCACCGAATCAAACATACAATTATGAAGTAGTCTATCCTTTATGATAAAAGTTGTAAAGAATGGATCAACATTCAATTGGGAATCAACCAAGGATGTCCCCAAGTATACCTCAGGTGTTTCTCCAAGATCCTCTAATGCTAGTGGTGTTTCAAGGTCTGTAATGATTTGAGGAGGAGTTTCAACAACGTTTACATTTCTGCTTGGGGTACTCTTCTCCTCTTTCAATCCCAAGTACTCAAATGCTCTCTTCTTGTGCTCAAGAATCCTAAGAAACTCAATGATTGGAACACTCACTTTGATTTGGCTCAATACCTAGGCTATGTCATATGGAACACTCTTTGGCAAGGTAGCATTGGAATGGAGACAAGCAGATTCATTAGATGGCATGGGATTCTTGGCAGCTTGGGCATGAGGAGGACTGTAATTTTTTCTTGGGATAGCAAATATTTTGGCAGGTGTTTCTCTTCTAGGAGCTTCTTTGGGAATACTTGTAAGCAAGGGTGTTTTAGGTTTGGCTTGAGGCCCAACTCCCTTAACAACCTTTCTCCTAGTGTTATACTCTTTCTCTTGAGCCACAACAACATTCATTAACAATTACCTATCTTACTCAAGGGATTCCACCATCATACTTCTTAATAATCAAAGCTATTAAGTATTCAAGTCATTGCTAGGAATCTCAAAATCTTGCACTACATCTACCTCAAGAGTATGACAAGGAAGGACTTGTACTCATTTGATGCAATCCCAAAAGGTTGTAGTTGTCCTTGCACTTATTACTTGAGTTTATGTTGCTCCTTATTGAAAGCCTAGAGAACAGCCCACCATGCAAATATCATCATCAGTACCATCATCATTATTATCTTCATAATCTTGTTGGTCCATTTCACATGGGGGATGGGGCAGAAAACACTTATCACACCAATCAATATCAACAACTTCCTCAATAGCAGCAACCCTAGCAGTTAGGGGATTAGGTAACACTCTTCCTTCATGTGCTTGAGGATGTCTATTTGTAGATCCTATGGGTCCTTTCCCTCTATCATAAGATATCTGATCACCCCTAGGATGATTGGAAAATATGTCATGGTTTTGTGCTTTTTGCTGACCTTGTGAAGTTTGCCCAATTCCCTTCTCTTCCCGGGCTAACTTGTATGAGATTTCTTTGATAGCCCCTACCAAATTTTTCACAACCTCCTCCAAGTCAAAGACCCTTGCTAGCTTGAGGTTTTTCAGGGTTTATCAACTTTACACCATCTCTCTTGAGAGGTTTCCCAATTGCTTTGATATTGTTTTCAATCTGCAGTGCCATGGTGAAGGCCTACCTCAAATTAGTAGGGTTTTTGTCTCTTAAGTAGTAGGCTACCTTCTTATCAAATGCATCTACATATTTGATCAAGCATGACTGATCACATGGCCTCAAATTAATAGGAAGCCTTCTCAAAGTTTTTTTAAACCTTGTGTTAAAGTCATGAACTGATTCATTGGGGTTCTTCTTGATATTTTCAAACTCAGATAAGAGAAACCTAGGACCATTCTTATCACCATATTGTAATCTGAATGCATTCTACATTTTAGTCCAAGAGTCAATAGAATTATCAGAAGAGCCTTGTACCAATCCCTTGCATCCTCTTCTAAAGTGTGGACAAACAATTTAATGTACACATCCTCAAATCCAATTTCAAAATCCTCCATCATATTAATAAAGAGTTTCAAATGTTGATCACCTATTATGGCATTATTCCCTTGGAACTTTGGCAATCTACTTCTAACATCTTGAGGCACAACATTAGGATAACCAACCATTCCCCTAAAATTTATTGGGCCAAAGGTATTGACCACAAATGGAGGCCTAGGTGGAGGCTAAGCCATGTTGTCTAGTGGAGGTGATCTTGGGGGTGACACAAGTTGATGAGGAGTGCAAGGTATTTGGGGCTCAAGAATGTGGTTCACAAGATTGGTATTCTCTAGGTGCTGATTTTCTTGGAAAGTTTTACTAGAATTGAAACACACAGTTTAGATTGAAGAAGGAACTCACCAGGTACAGCAGAAGGACCTTCACTAGTTGAAGTAAACAAGTTTATGAGAAGATTTCTTGAATCAGAATCACTAGAAGAAGAGTGATAATCCTCTATTAAAGGCTGATCTCTCTCACCAATGGATATTCCTTTGCTTGATGTCTGACCTTCAACAACCTTCCAAACTTTTCTTTCCTCTAACACTGTTTTTATCCCAATTCTTTAAATAACTTTCTACTTAGGTCCCTCCTGAAGAGAGATCTTCTTCCTTCCAGTTTGTAGAGATTAGCAACACCAAAAACAAATGACAAAATCTAAAACACTAGTATTTAACAAGATCAAAATAGCATGGATTCGTAATTCAAGGAATTTCACCTAGTTGTGCAAATGCACTAAAAATCTTGTCAAAATTTATAGATCAGACCTTCCTTTTCTTGAATCTATCAACCACAAATGGAAATGAAGTGCAACTACTACTAGAAACTCGATAAAATTACGTATAGATTTTTAAACCTTTGCATACACCTTTATAATCTGAGTATAGAATGATGCTTTAACAATATATTTAAAGATAGAACTTACAAGAGATATTACAGGTTTAATATGCATTCAAATATTTCAAATATGTATGAACATGGATTAGATTGAACTAAGAATGTCCCTAGAAATGGTGCCACTGGTGTTGATGGGATCAAAAGAATATGAACTAGAAGCATATTAACAAATTAGTCTTGATATTACATTCTTCATCCACTATGGCAGTGGCGCCATTGGTGTTGGTACCCAAATTTGTTCTCCTTTTCAGTTTGAGTAGCATCAAAGATATGGCATGAAGCTTAAAGACAAATGGATCATGGTGTGTGTCATTTTGTAGCCGAGGATATGATCTAACTGACACTCAAATTTGTGGAGAGATGGATAGCACTCAAATAGGACTTGATCTTTTCCTAACTATTTTAGGTTGTTCCTTTCAACCAAGGTAAGAGAACTGATTTTGTAACCCTCAAATGGTGAAGGAGATGAAGATATCCCTCAATTTGTGCAAATAGTATGAAAAGGTCCTTGGTAAAATATGATCAACACTACAAATCTAACTTTCACAAGTTGTCACTTCCAGATTATGGAGATACTTTCAATGCAAGGCAAGGGTTACTGAAGACCTTTTAAAATCCTAATTTGTTCTGCATACTTTAGCAAATGGATTTTGATCTTCTATGGATATACATGTCGGAATAGGGGTAAAACAGGGTAGGATTAGTTTTTTTTAATGATTTTTTGGGTGGGATTTTAGATAAGACAACCAAGGCCCGCTTGAGACTCTTTGAGGATTTTAGAAAAATATGGAGAAACTTAACGGCAGAAAGTATCAAAATGGTTAATCGTCCCTTCAACCAGAATATGTGCATCAAATGGAGGCCCAGATCTACACTTTTCCACACAATCTTTGATCATCTATCACAAAATATTGAGTTAGAATGAACCAATGAAGCATTTAGCAATCACTATTTAATCATGACCTAAGGTGCACCCAAAGGTTTACAAACAATCTCTGAAATCAAGGAAGGTAAAGTGATTTTAAATTTGTTTATCTCTTTATCAGATGAAAGATATTCTGAATGGGAGATTGTAAAGGCCACTAAACTATCACAAGAAATGAGACCATGTATGATCAAGAGAGATTTTAAACACAAGACTGCAATAGGAAACAAGAAACACAAATTTAAAATGCATTATGAAATGTAAGCATTCAGATTTTTCCAAAAGACAACACAAAATAACTCAAACTTGATCAGATTTATCAAAGGGGAATGTTTTGAAAATAATCTCAGAGCTTGTTAATGGTTATACATGTGTAACCAACTTAACATGATTTTAAATCTAATACATAGAGAGTTACATGAGTTTCTCAAGTGGTCACTTAGATAATGGGCTTCTTCCCAGATTTTCTTGTGAAATTTTTAGTTTTCTAGGATTTTTAAACTCTTCCAACCCTTTGCATGACAAATTCATGCAATATATAGCATTCAATCTCCTTCGAGCCTTCTTTCCCAAGAAAATAATATGCCAAAGGATCAAATTTGTTACAAAAATTCTCATGATTCACAGACAAGGACGTTTAACAAAACACGTCTAAAAAGTTGCCAATTGTCTCAAAAAGAGATGAATCATTGCAAAATTCACATCATTATCCATTGTGGAGGAATTTTTTTCATCTTCAAAGCATGCAGACCCCTTCCTTTCATTATTTCATCCTTATCCCTCAAAATTTGACTCTGCAACTTTTGGATTTGATATTTTATGTTTTTGGATGGGTTAGGGTAAGATTTCACTTCAAAAACATATCTAATCCTCAAATTGATCCTCAAAACCAATTACATTGGTCCTTAAGCGCAAAAACGACACAAATTTGTCAAAAATTTGATAAAAATTGATGCAAAAATCACATCTCCAAGCTTCCTAGAGCTCAAATGGCGCCAAACTGAAAAATGCACAATTACCGTTGATCTTCCTTTATCCTTTAATCTGAGCCCTCCACGTGTCACAATGTGATTAGAAATGGGCTTGGGATCACCTTTTGACATTTTAACACTTTTGGAAAAATGTAAAAATTTGACATTTTTCTCCGCCCCTCCGCCCTTTGGGCTTGACACATGTCCCAAAGTGGGCCCCATTGGAATCGCGGACTGATTCTACACATTTCCACCTTTTTTGGAAAAATGAAAATTTTCCAAATTATCTCTATGGACCCGCATCTCTCGATTCTATCCCTAACATGTGGCACAATATGACTGGATATGGAGTCGCGGCTTAATTTTAAACATTTTGCCTCTTTTTAGAAAAAGGAAAATTTTCCATTTTTCGTCTCTGCAAGCAAATGCACCCTCCCCCATAGGACATGTGTACTCATTTGATTAGTTGCGGGCGAGGCTCTTATTTATATTTTAAGAACATTTTCCAAAAAGTAAAATTTTCACCATTTCTTCCACACTCCCGCACCTCCGCCTTTCCCTGCCACATGGCGATTGTTGATTCACTGCGGGCTTGCGCTCCTTTTAATTTTATGCCTTTATGCCAAAAATGGAAAAAATCTCAATTTTGCCCCAAGGCCCAAAGTTTCGCCTTTGATGCAAATGCGTGACACGTGTCCACCTATGACTCACTGTGAGAGTTCTGGATTGTTTTGTGACTTTAATCTTTTAACCAAATAAAGTTAAAAAACTTCAAAAGAACCCAACCACCCGCAATCCGTCCTTGGCTCTAAAGCCACCACGTGTTCCATTCTGATTCGTTTCGGCCCTAGGCATTTTCTTTGCACTTTAACTCTTTTTCCAAAATGCCTTAAGGCACAAAAAGACCCACTGCTTCCCATCCAATCAAAAGAGGACATGTCAACAACATTAGAACCAATCAGAGTAAAGTGGAGCCATGGGACCAAATTCACCCTTTTTCCAAAAAAGTAAAAAGTGATAAGTTAAAACAATTTTCCATTGTCCCTCAGCCAATTAGAACAAGCCATGTTGCCAATGAATGCTAAAGATTAAATTGACAGGAAAATGACGTCCGTCTGACCGTTAAAAATAGAAAATGCCATAGATGCCTTAGAATTCAATTTTTTCACTAAGGACGATAAATTTCTTGAAATTGAACCAACTGAAACATGTTTTCAAAGCATTTTTATCATGGAATTGGATTTTCAATGGTATACAAGTGCAAATAGATCAATTTTAAACTTCCACGATCAGCAAAAAGTAAAAATGATAGAGCCCATAGATTTTGGAAAAATTAGGGCACAAAACAGGGCACACATGTAGATTTCTTTCAAATTGGGGAAAAACAACAAGTTTGTGAGAATTTCAAGGCATTCGACTAGAGGGAAAAGTTGTAGACCACCAATTTGTAGAAAAAACATTTCAGAGCATGTAAAATGAAGGAAAAATTTAGGGCAAAAATGGTGCAAGCTCAAAAATTGGACCAACATTAGCTCCTGCTCGGGGATGGGCACTCCCAGTGAGTGCCACAAGAACCAAAGAAGTAGAACAAGTGCCAAAAAAACCATTGGGCAATAGAGTAAAAATGCAGGGTAGAAAAACCAGACCCAATCGACAAAAAATGGTTGCTAAGAACAGGAAAACCACAAACCGACAAAAATAGCAAAAACAGAGCCAAAAATAAAGACTATACACTATACAAGTGGTGCATACCTCAAATTTGGGGATTAATCCAAGAAATGCTTCATATTCCTACCATTAATAGGTAGTTCAAGCAATTCCCCATCTAATTCCTTGAGAAAAAGGTATTTTCAATAGGTGAACACTTTCCTTTACACACTTTTACATACTTATGGACATTTTTCTTTGATTTATCATATACATGACTTTAAATACATTCTTTGTCTTCTTTTTAAAGGTTTGTCCTTACAAGAAGCATCAAATAAAAACTAAAATAACAATAGGTACAATGCACCACATACACATATACCCCTAGGGTCAATTTCCTTTCTCAAGATATCCATGCTTCACTTTGCATCATTTCAATCTTCACTTGTCGACTTGACACACATTTCGTTGCATTCTCTATAAGATCATAAAGTATGCATCTCTTATCTACTTTATGTTATTGAGTATTCACTCAACAACATAAAGTGGGGAAAATGTGCACACAAAATCATGCACTTGAGTACATTTCTAGGTCCTTAAAACATACTAGCATTCATATGATTCCTATGAAATAAAACTAGTAAGTGACATTTATCTTTGGCCTCTTTTATTTGTTTCTTGTTTTCTTTTATGTCTTCCATACCCTACAGCCTAATCATAATTTGACTTATTTATATTCTATGGCTTCATACACCAAAGACTTTCTTCTTTTGGATCTCTTTTATCTTTTTGGAATCATTTTCACATATGGGTTGGCCTTCCATCTATCAATTATGAAATTCAAACAAGGGAATCATATAAATACATAGTTATGTGACCAAAATCAAGGATCAAGCACTAAGAATTAGTATTACGATCTAAGCTTGCATCCAAAAGGCACTCAAAGCACTCTTAAGAATCCATCTAGTATCCATTCAAATGAAAAGGATGCATCAAATTTGCATATACAACATAGAAAGGGGAATTTCATTATTGCATCCACACATTCTACTACACTACTATATTCTAGGTATAACCCGCTATAAAGTGCACTTGCAAAAAAGAGCATCCTAGGGCATAATTTCTACACAAACTCACCAAAACTACATGGAGTCTAAGATGTAGTGAAACTATTGGTCGTAATTTCACTCTTGGGGTGAACGTTGGGGTCACTAACTCCTCATATTACATCTTTATTTTTAGGTTTGATGCAATTTATGGGTTTTGCAAGTGAACTTTTATTTTTAAGGTTACATGTACATTCAACATTAATTGTGCGACTATTAAGTGATAAAAAGAAACAATAATAATGATCTTGCGACACAAGAAAAACCAAATTCAGATCATTTACAAAATCATAGAAACCTGTAAGGTATCAAGACCACCCTATGTTCCTATTTCCAACCATACGCACCCATGTTCCGCTCTAGTCGAGGGTTATAGAATTTATTGTGAGAAGTAACAACATTCTATTCATCTTGTTTAGCACTTTTCCCAATCCGTATCAACTTAAG
Source organism: Taxus wallichiana var. yunnanensis (assembly GCA_018340775.1). Lineage (NCBI taxonomy): Eukaryota > Viridiplantae > Streptophyta > Pinopsida > Cupressales > Taxaceae > Taxus > Taxus wallichiana. Next base: position 754,947,352 of record CM031243.1, read on the forward strand.
GTAAATCGTAAATATTCTAATTCCTCTCTCCTACTTCTTTTCTTAGGGTTTAAAATATTATGACTTAGCTTGCTTTTTTCATTTCTATATTTTAGCATTTATACATCATTCGGTTCAAAGAATGACTCTATAATATTTAGATTTAATTAAAATTAAATTATATCATATGATCCTTTATTTTCATTTCATCAACTCCTTGAAAGAAATCTAATCACTCTTCCACCACCACTCAATCTTGATCCATCTCATCCTCGTGGCCACAATTATGAAAAAATGCTAAATGTGACTATCATCAATGCATTAGGCATTCCAATGATCATTGTTTCAAACTTAGGCATCTTATCAAGGATCTTATTGATAATAATTCACTTCTGAGATCGTTTATCCATCTACTTCTAAACCTTTCAATGACAAAAATATCTCAAAATATTTAATGACCCTTTTCCTAAACATGACACACAAGATTTAGATTCTTCTTTCAATTATACATATCGAGATGTGCTCACCCTTCATCAGTGCCACTTGATTTCCTTGTCGTTTCTAATGATGCAACATCAATAACCATCTCATTCTCAGATTATTAATATCATGGAACATTATCTTCTTATTCATTACACATCAACATTTCTATTGGTTCATAAACTGTTAACGGTACCATGATCCATCTAGAAGCTCCTATCAGTGTGTGCTCTATCACACTTCTTATAGCAATCAAATGTCCAATATTCAATATTACAAAACCGGTTCCTAATTCTTTTAGCTACATTAGGCTTCTCGTTAATGTTGGGTCTCTCACCATGCTTGTGTAATTCCCCATGGCATCTTCAATCAAAGGATGTGACATGCTATGGCATCTTCCTTGGCTCCACATCGCTCAACTACCCCCTTTATGAATCATTTATTTCTCAAGTTAATTCACAATAAAATTATTATCACTATTAAAGGTGTTCCACCATGTACACCATTACTTAAACCTAGTCTTGATTATATTCTTCCATAAGCTATAACATCTAGGCCTCAAGGGCCTCTTAAATCTAAGGTAAATTTAGCACCTAGTTCTCTTATTTTCACATGTCCTACTTGATGAACATATCATCCTCATAGGCCCACTAGTTCATCTCATCAGAAAAATTCCCCTACTTGTGAAATTTTTCACATAATTTTTCACCACCTCCTTCACCACATAGGTCTCCTTCATATGTACAACATTACCCGCATACTTCACCTACCTTAGAGAATTGTCACATGCCTTTATCTCCTTAGATATTGAGTGGAGGGTCATTTCCCTTCATTATCATTGGATATCCTTTTATCCTTTTAACACTTTAGGGCATCATGATTTCTTCCTCCTCCTAGAATCATCATATGTCTATTAAATATAATATCATGCTCTATGCTTCACATCTAGTCTTTACTAATATTCTTATACATATTGATACAAACCTTGTATCATCATCACCCTATGACGCAATCTAGTTCCACAATTCCTATTCAAGTTTTGAGGGTGTAAATATAAAATGAACCTCACCACATTCACACTTCACCATCTCGTGCTTCATGAAATATTTATCTAGTGCACAATATCAAACCATTTCCCGATGACACACTCTTTTTCTATGGTCCATTCTTGATTGTTGAGGGATGTTTTATAAATAAACCCAATCTCATACCCATACACATCCACTAGGGAATGTTACTCCTACCACATTCACATTGCATACCATTCCATTACTCTCATACACATATCATTTGAATATATTAGTTACATATACTCTTGCTAGCTTATTTTATTTACATGTTACATTTTGTTTACTATGTTATATAGACATCTAGTATGTCATTATCTCTATCATATACACATACAAGCTCACTTGGTCTCTAGTTTTGAATGCGGATCTGTTACAACTCTTTACATGATGAATGATGCTTGGTAGTGTACCTCTTATCAGTCTCACCAATGCTTCTAGGGGCATCTACCTTTTCTACTCTCACACATCACAAGATTTTCCTTATAGGACTATATGGCACCATGGTTATCTGATAAATTTTTCTTGACATTGTTTTCTATTGTAAGGCATTATTTAAGGGCTATGCCCTATGTATTTCTTATAAATGTTTCCTTTCTTTTGGCCAATTTGGCCTTGATTGTCTTGTGACATTATGAGTGATTTCCCATGTTTGAAACCCAATTTTTCAATTCTAATTTTTCTACAATCTTGTTTGTTACACTATTTTCTAGTTTATCATTTTCTACTAACACATGTTACTAGCCATACTATTTTCTCGTGCCTTGGTTTCTACCATGCACATTCCCTCCCTCCCCGCAGGGGATACAATTTATATTAGCATCCGATCCTCTCTTTTGGGAAGCACACTCCTACAATCATCACATGCCCCCAAATGAGGGGAGGTATTCATTGGGTGGTAAAATAACCCCTAAAACATCTTAGAGATACAATAAAGTTCAACACAAGATAATTTTATCATAGGAATACAGACACAAAATGACCAACAATTATACTTGAGTCATAATAATAACACATTTTTATGGGGGTGATGGGGCTATTGTGGTCTATACTTTTAGGATTTTGAATATGTATCTTTATATAGTGATGACAAGGATGGTCGAGCCCTATTTATGATGATGATGATGGGTATCGGTTGCTACACCTTATCGGGTTCGTGGGGGCATATTTTCATGGATGTTGATGCGATGGTGGTTGATATGATGGTTTATAGGATAGAGTTTTATTGGGCCCCTTCTTTTTTAGCACATATTTATAGGAGATGTGGTTTTAAAGTACTATACACAGTTTGGAGTGGATACATAATTTGTATTACATGTGTTGGGCTTACGATCACATTATACGGGCTTGGTCATGAGGAGTGCCACAGGTGAGATGGTTTGACTTGGAGAATCGAATGGGGTTAATGATGTGGCTCTTAGACCATATAGCCATGGACTTATCAAGGGTGAGGATCATTATAGATAGATCCTAGTAGGCATATAGGAAAGGGATGTTATTTAAAGGCCTTATATAGGTTTTATGGTATGGTCTAGTGCAAAGGGGGAGTTTAGGGAACTACAATAAGATAGATGGTCTAGGGTCAAAGGGAGGAATAATGGGAGTTGATCATATTTGTTCATGTTAGATGACAGATTGGCTTGATTCAAGATGTGCAAGAGGTCGCAATGGTGTTTTAGAGAGAGGATTTAGAGTTAGATGTAGAACTTCCGGGTTGTTGAGAAGGTAGGTGACATGGAAGATGAGGAGGGGGTAGGGGTAAGGATGGATGAAAAAAGAGTAGTGATGGGGCATGATGATGTTGGAGTAATAGAGGCCTACGTTATATGGTGGTAGGGTTATTTAGATGGATATGAGCGGCAAGCGCAAGATCATGTAGAGGTTGTACCTCGGGAGGCTAGTGGAGGTGGTGAGGATCGAGATGAGGATGATAAGGTGGATATATTGAGGCCACTATATTGTGTTTAGAGGCCTAAAATGCCTCATGGTCAGCTAAGTGGGACACCATGGTAGCTAAGAGAGATATAATGATTGATGAGGAAGATGGACTAAGCCAAAAATTGACTACTATATTGGTAGAGTTCACATAAGCTAGAGCTAATAGAGATAGATACGTATAAGACAGAGATGCCTTACGAAAGGCCTTTGGAGTGATAGGCCCTTTGATCTTAGAGGTAGAGCTATAGGAAGCCTACATTTAGACTAGTGGACAAATGGGACGACATGGTGATGTGAGTGTGGTGAACTACCAATATTTATGTGATGAGCTATGATATTATGAAGATATAGTGAGGTGAAGGATTCCAGATTATCCTTACTATACTATATCTTTGGCATGATGATTACAAATCCCTTCTAGTAGTGCTTTGCGAGCATTGGGCATCCACTTACATTTTCGGAAAGGGACAAACTTGAGGCCTAGATGATGATCATGGGAGTAGTGCTCGAGGGGGTTTTGATTGATGGAGATTCAATTGATTATATACTTTTTAGATAAATTTTTATGTATATATATTTTATGTATGAGGATCGCTTGAAGCCCTTGTCGATGATTTATAAATACTTGTATGATATATAAGGTTGTTGAAGCCCTTGATGATGTATATATACATAATTTTGATTTATATATACACATGGTTTTGATGTTTCATGTTTTACTTTTTCATAATGATTACAATGTGATAAATGTAGTTGATGATTATATTTTAGTTGATGATTTTGATATGATGAGTTATAGATGTATGTGAAATTTATATTTTTAGAGATGTTTGATGTGATTTTGATGATCTTGGATATGTTTATGATAGATGGTGATCTTTTTGTTTGATTAATGCACTATAGATGGATAGGAACAAAATGTGAATATTTTTCTTATTTATTGTTCCTAACACATATAGTGTATGATGGTAAATTGATATGTTTATATGATAAGGCACATACGACCTTTTACTAGGTGTTAACATATGACTCATAATGGTTATTCATACTAGGATCATTTGACAAATGTGGGATAATTATATTTATCCTTTTCTAACATGAGAAAGGTTTATATGTAGCAAAGCATGGAAAATGGGTTCTTCTTAATCGCTCCTTGGATTTTCCCGCTTTTATTATATTTTAAACAAGTTGATAGATGTAGGAAGCTTGCCCTTGATGGGAAAATTGATCAATGCGGGAAGATTTATTGGGATGGTTACTTTTTTATTTTTGATATGAGGATCAATGTGGGAATCCGGTTTTTATATAAGGACTATTTAATATGGGAATTAATTATTCTATGTTTTTATTGGGTTACCATCCTTTGGGGGAGTGGTCTATGATTTTATTAACTTTTTATTTAATGGCATCCATCCTTCAAGGGAGTGGTCTACAACTATATTTGAAATTATTTTTTATTTGATAGCCATCATTTGAGGGATCGGTCTATATTTTGATTTTATCCATCCCATTGATATTTTTATTTTGAGTTGAGGGAAACCCTAGGTAACTAATTAGAATGCGAAAAATAAGCATGTAAGATACACTTATGTCCTTTTCATGTCACAAAATATGATGAGATAAGGGATGATGAGAGTAATGATTTGAAGGTGCCCTAGTTGTGAGTAGGGAAATTTTCCATAGGGAATATGCTATGAGCAGATCTAGGGTGCCTGTATTTAATGTCTTGATAGGTGTACTGATGGAAGATACCACATGATTTCAAACCATTACAATATATATAGTATGTTTGGGCTAATGGATGGATATCATAGTTTGAATAAGGTCTCATGATTTGATAAGTTAACAGTAGAATGACTGCAAGTATAGGGCATTAAGAGGCTCCTTTTTAGGTTTACCATGAAGGGAGGCTACAAAAAGACTCGCACCCATAATTATGAGTGATAATATACGGTCCAAGCCAGTTTAAAGAAAAATTTCCATGTTTTCTCTTTTCCATGTTAGTGACATGTTGGTTTTCTTAAAGAATAAGATCATTAATGTTAAAGTCATGTTGCTTGTGATGTTTTCTCATTTAATTTTTTCTTAATAGATGTTGATATGCTCGAAAGTAGTTAGATGGTGTTCATCTAACAATTCAAGTTGTGATAGGCATTCTTGATGATAATCATCATCAAGGATGAAGTATTTTAGAGAAAAACATAAATATGGGATTTAGAATTTAAGAGGAAGAATGAACATTCCCACTATTAATATCTAGACCAAGGAGAAGGGTGTAGCACTTGTAGGAGTTTGATATATAGCATGATATGTCCATAATACGAATGGGATTTGGAGATGGAAATTTCAACTAGATTAGTCAATAATTTTCATGAGGATTTTGTTAAGTGTTTTGTTGGATGATTTGGCTTGGCTATTAGCTTGTGGATAGTAATGAGATGAAAAAATGAGTTTAATGTTGTAAGTGTTGTAACTATGATGATTTTATGTGATATAACAAAGTGAAAAATATTGTGATGATAGATGAAGTTGGAAATTTTATCTTATTTAGTGGAGATAAAAGGGATTTCTTACACCCATTTGGTGAAATATTTATTTGATGTGATGATGGAATTATGTATTTGTGATGAACTAGAACCGATAAGACCAATAAGGTTAATCTGTCATTATGAGAAAGGCCACATGTCTTGTATTGGTTGAAGAGCTGTTATTAATACTTGATGCATTTCTTGATGTGGTCACAACCATCTTGGTTAAGTGTATGCCAATAGTATCACATGCATAAGATAGATTTGGTGACAGCTAAATCATTGAAGTGTCAACCACATATGTCATCATGGACTTCTTAGATAGCTAGACAAGCCTCTGGAGTTTTAAGACACCAAAGGAGGAGGTTGCCAAATATTATTTATTAGAGCTTACCCCTAGTATGATGTAGTGGTACCCACATTGTTAAAAAGATATTTTTCCATTTTTGGATAGATATAAGGGTACTTTTATTGTGGAAAGATATCCATACGTTTTTGTATACCAAGTGTCATATGAGCTATCTTCTATGTTATTAATAGTGGGAATATTCGTCCTAGTATAGGGTGGTTGATCAAGTTTTTTCAGGAGGATGAAAATTTTATAATTGTCTTATGATAAAGAGATGAGAGAGGCAAGTGAAGCCATGTTGTATACAATTTTTTTAGATGAGGGAGGGGTGCTTTGGATTTTGTAGTGGTAAAAGAGTTTTAATAATTCTTTGATGATGGTTTTGTATTTTGGTAGGACCTCTTTTTTACATTAATATATGCCTTCAATTTGGTTGATAAAAATTTGGAAGTCTCTGTAGATGTCAAGTATTTCTACACCAAGAAAGGAGTAAGTTTGAAGTCTTATGATAAGATCTTCATATTTGGCCATGTGGTGAGTGTATTTGAAATTAAGTTTGAAGGATAGTAAAATATGAGTGTCCCAAGGGGGATTATGACTATTCTAGCTCCTCCCCCTTCCCACATTTTGACCTATAAAAGAAAAAGGCCATTTAAGAGGGTTTTTTCATGATCCAGAGTGTTGATAGATTCGTTAGGGAAGTATTTTCAAGATAATTAATTAGTGGGAATGGTATCTACTACAAAATGATCAACAATGAATTTCCCTTAATCAATTTTTAAGAGATGAACTTAAGGTGAAATTCATTCATCAACATGAGCCACCACTTGATGTGAGCATTTTGATACAATTCGATGAATGGATTTTAGTGGATTAAAGTTTGTGATGATGTAATGTTGAGCGAGATAGCATATTGCTCTAAGGTGAAGGCACATAAAGGATGCACTTGCTAGAGCAAGGTGCATTTGAGAGCACATAAGAGTAGCGAGAATAAGTGTGTGCCGTAACATTTTGAATTTAGGACTTAGCCATTTTGTGGATAAGGGCTATTCTTGTAGTCCACACAATGGTATTTTGGGAACAAGCAACAACTAAGCACTATGCATAGTTTAGGCTAATAATAGGATTTCTACTCGTGAGTTAACTATAGAAATTGTATTGTTATAACACTTGCATGTTGTGCAACCTTTTGTAAAGGCGCATGGCTATTATTAGCATGTGACCTATTTTGAGAAGTTCATGGGAAGTGAAGGGAAAGTAACCAACCCTATATAAATGTATTGATTCACACGGTATGAATTATTTTAGAGTTATGTTGTTGGTTTTGTCACGCACATGACTCATGCGAGATACTTATGTAATGTACAAATCTTTTGTGTTTTATAGTATTTTATAAAATGATTAATGTTGGTTGGATAATGGTGTTGAACATGAATGAATTTGATTCTTGCATGGTAAATATTGTTATAGTAATTGTTTAGTTCAACTTATATATATTCTAAGATCTAGATATGTTTTATGCACCGTGTGTTTTTTACTATTGGTAATGAATCTCAATTCCTATATGCACCATCATGCTAACATTCTAAATAAACAAACATTAAGAGGGACCTGGTGCTTTTCGCACTTCGATGTATCAACGTGTTTGGGTCATTTACAAAGTGAATTTTAGGTCAGTATCATTGATTCCATTATCAAGACCTCTTTTTCAGCTATTTTTAGGAAGTTGCATGATGAACACGTATTAGTTGACCTTAGAAAGTGTTGAGGAGTGGATAGTAGATCTAGAAAAAGAGTATGCTTAGAGATTCAACACTAGATTTGAGTTTGACACACATGTGTGGGTGGAACAAAATATATATGATTTATTATATGAGAGATTCATTTCTATCTTTCCAAAAGAAATATACGAGTGGTGGTTACTTATGCTTCTAAAAGGAATTGGATTTTTCACACACTTGTATGGACGCAAGAATAATTTCATGCCCTTTATGATTCGATCTTCTTTGGACGTATGTTGTGGATACTTGGTTCCATGGTGTTGTGAATAACTATATTTTGGAGTACTAAATCTCAACTTACTCTTTCCCGGAGGTAGAGTTATCCAATTCTACACTAATAGAAAAATTGGACAACATGGGTCAATCACCCTAGGATCGAAAAACCCCTTCATGAAACATTTTGGGGACATTATAGGAAAAATATGTGTTGAAGGAACATCTTGGCATTATGGGGAATTTCAGGATTATTTCAGAGTGTTTTCCCCATTTTGGGTCTTAGGGGTTAATGAGTTTTCTTGTAGTGTTGAGGTTGGCCTCCATGGGCCCACTTTCCACCAAGGATTGTGAGAAATCCATTAAAATTGAGAAATCATGTTTAAAATTTCCTATGATGCTCCCATTATCTCCTCAATTTCAATAAAACATAATGAAGTTACAACTCAGAGAAAAGACCAATTCAGTGAGCTAAGGAGGCATCGAGCTTAAAATAGCTCGCTGAGTAACTCGATGAGCTACTCAGAGAGTCAACCTAATAAGTGGCGAGTTAGTGTTTAATGGACCAAGAATCAACTCACTGAGTTAATATAATGAAACTCAACATGGGATCTTAAGTGGTTGGAGAGTAAGGTCACAAGCATAAATAGCTTAGTCGACATTGCAAATGCTTGGCAAGGTGGACACCTCGGTTCAAATAGAAGAGTGGCTCACATTACCAAGGAGAAAAGCATCACAAAGAAGCATAAGTGGGTCGAGGAGTTTCAATGAAACCATGTAGAAGCCTCATCCAGTCAAAAATGCTAAACTAGGTGAATTGGTAAGGAGCTTGAGATCGAGCTTGAAACCAAGCTAAAGGATGGCTCACAAGATCCAAATGGACAATGAATAGCCCGATCATATGGATTGGGTTTCACTGGGTATAATATCAGCTAAACATGGAAAGCACAAGGGATCCATCAAGTTCAACTTCGAATGAAACTTGGGAATTTCATCGATCACAACATGGGCTATATGGGCTAGCTCATTAAAGGAGCTTGGTGATCCTTAGGGAGAAATCAAGATGACTCAAAGCATTAACATGTAATGGAAAGCTCATATGCTGAGTTTTTGTATTAGCTTGATAAATCTTGAGGATGGCTCTTGCTTAGCCAAGACAAACTACTACTCCTAGGAAAGCCCGGTGGAAAACTCAAAGGTGCCAAGGTGAGTCGAGTTGAAGAGATTACTCGATTGAGCATGAGGAAGGGGAATGTGCTCATGTTTTATTAACTAAGCTATAAATTGAAACTAATATCTACATAGCTTCAAAAGTAAATGCTAATTAAACAATGAACCATCAAGATAAGATCTTAAAGGAAATGCTTCTTCAATGCATAAATGAAACTACATGCTAAGCTATTTCCTACTCTCTATGATTCCTAACTTAAACTATGAACCTATGAAGAACATAAACAATCAAAGTGGATTTTTTCTTGATCTCAAGGATTAAGAATGAAATCTCACCAAGAATGGCTACAAGGCCATTTTGGATCTTCCCATATTACTCAATTTTGAGTGAAAGGATGCAAGATGGAGAAGCTATTTCCAACAATGGAGAATGGCTCAAGATCAAAATGCTTATAGTCTTTCACTATTCAAAGCATGATGCAAGAAGAAAGGTAAGAAGGAGGGTTCTTTATATAACTTTCCTAAAGAGGCAAGGCTAAAAATTGATGAATGTGGGATAAAGGTAAAACAAGATTAGGAATGGATAAGGTTGCTTTATAAAAGGTAATCTTGATTTAGAAGAGTTTAATTTGTCATTAGTAAGTCATGGGAGTTGGGGGATGTTTTAATTAATCAAAGGTGTTTAATTAATAATTATAGGTAAGATTAAAGAATCTAATCGAGGAAAATCAATATGATTTACTGGATGTAAGAGAGGAATTTGATCCAATAAATGGTAATTTATTGATTTAGAGTTACAAGTGTAATTAATTAATAATAATTAATTAACCCAAGTAGAAGTGGATATTAATTAATGAAAGGTCATTAATTGACATATTTAATGATAGGAAGGCTAATTAATTTACAAAAGGTCGTTAATTAATGAATATGAAGAGGAATGTTAGCTAATTAGCAGAATAACAATAATTATTACGGAAATGATGAGAAAGAGGATAATTAGTGCAATATTAGCATTAAAGGTTGCATAATTAGATTTCAGGTGTCTACATTTACCCCTCTTTGCGGTGGCGTAAGTGACTTCACTTTAAAGATAGTAGACAAGTACAAACAAATTTTTTTTTGAAGAAATAGAAGAAAAATTAATAGAATGAAGGATGCCCCTCGAGTGTCGATGGGGTGATGAAAGAGGGTGATTGATGATTGAAAAGATGAAAGAACATAATAGAAGTAGAAGAATTGATCCTTATTGCGCCAAGTTACTTTTGAAGAAAAGTTTTGATAGAAGGAGAATGATATGGAAGAAAAATGAAGATGAAAAGAGATGGATATAGCTATCATCTTGCCGATGTAAAAACCAACTTTATTTCATCATTTTGCTTATGATCGATGTCATCGGTCCTTATTAAAAAGAATGAATAGAAGTGTAGTATGACATGAAAAGCCATATACAAACAAATGTCCATAGCTAAAAACACCAACTCCATGCAACATACAAAATGCAATGCAATACAAGAAAGTAAAAGATGCCTAACTCCCTGCAACATACATAATGTAATGCAATACGAGAAATTAAAAAGATAACCTAACAGAGAAACATAATGCAATGCTTTTATTTTCAAGCTTTGATTCTAACTGTGCAAATTAACGATAAGGGTTAAAATATGGTTCCCAAGTAAGGATACATGCAAGGGAAATAAAGGAGGACACTTAGGTCCTATGACTAGCAATGCACTATGAAACAATGCTGTGCAACTCATTATGCCCCAGAGTACGTATAGTAAGAAAATCAGCATTGTTAATGGAGGTAGATCAAGATGATCCGCGAGTCGCACACAAGAACAAGTGAGAACCAAAGAGAGAGATTTTTCCAAATGATTTTTATTGTTTTTAATTTTTTAGAAACATATTTGAAAATTTTTATTTTTAAAGTTTTTTGAAACTATGTATAGAAAGACAAAGAAGCATGTATTCCCATAGTGATAGATGGGATGTACAAGGGGAGAATGCCACGCGTATGCGCATAAAGTGAAGATGTAAAAATGCCCCAGTGATTAGGTAGGAGTATGCAAAGGAAAAATCTTCACGCGTTGAAGGGGATCAAGGCCAATATAAAATAGGTTCAATTATGAGGGAACAAGGATGCCCCCAACATAAGTTGGTGAAGAAACACATAAGAGAAAGGAAGTAGAAAATTATCTTATTAAAAGGGGAAAAAAGTGCCTGCAAACATGGCAAAAAGGACATCTAATACACATGGATGTTCTAAATGATTTTCGAAGAAAAAGGATGCTATGAAAATATTTAGATGACGGTTGATGAAAAAGTGATTACCCCAAGGCACAAATCATAAGACAAGACATGTGCTAAAGCAAGAGTTTGAAAAAGTCCCAAAAAGTAACACTTGGTAACATACTAATCATGTTTACTCATCAAGATCCCATGTGTGCACATGGAAATTAATTACCTCTTGAAGGAAAGAGTTGATAGAAAATAAGTGAAGACACTAGCCAATGTGTAGGAATGATTCAATTTGAAAGGTGATGTGTGAATGGATTGTGGAAGGAGATTCATACATTGCTCTGCTACTAGTCAGACGTCCATAGCCCCGACGAAGATGCATTTTATTCTAATCACAACATTTCTCTACTTCCAGTTAGGCATCCATATCCCCGATAGAGATTATTGGAAATACCCCAAGAGAGAGTTATATATCAATTTGCTTTTACTTTTTGATTGATTGATTTTGATTATTTTTCTTTCTGAAAACTTATTTCATCTCTCTTGTTTGACAAGGGGTTAAGAACCACTAATGGCTTGATGGAAGGATGTGGAAGTGATTGTGATGACAACATTGGCTAGTGTCAACAAATATGCCCAAAAATTCTTCCCAACAAGTTTATTATATGTAGATAGTGATAGGATCTCTAAGAGGGCAATCGTTCTTTAATTTACCAAGGTTATGAAAGACCAATGTCAATGGATACCATAGTGATAAATGTCACAAAATGCATGTGAGTAGGCTAACCATAATAAGATCGAAGTGATGAAAATGGTGGATGACTTGTAGATGAATATGAAAGAAAGGGAAGAAAGAACATCCATGTGTATGCAATACCTGATTACAATGTTTGATATTTGTACCTTTGATTTTGTTTTTGTAATGTTTTAATGTTTTCTCATTTTGTTTGTATTTTTGAACTATTTTATGATTTTTTGATTTTTTTGAAAGTTGGGACCAGCAATGTCAATCTGCATGATAGGATCCAACAATGATGTGTGTGACTTCCTTGATAAAGGAGACTAATTGTGTTTGCTTATCCAGAGTGATATTATCCCCGATCTCGATGATCGTGGTGAGTTCACACTCAACAAATGACTGTGATTTGTCTTGAAACATGGATTTTGTATGTGGGAGTTTGAGTTCTCTATCCATAGGCTTTTTCACTTTGCACCATAATTTATGGGTAATTTGGTGTTCAACTGGAATCGCATTTGATTTTGAATTTTATAATCGTTTGTTTTGTTCAGAGATTTGGAGATCTTAGGAGTTTTGATATTATCTTTATAAAGAACATGTCTAGATTTCTTATAAGCTAATGCTTGACTTGTCTGATCCCAAAAATTAAGAGAAGAATGTGGATGTTTAGAATTGATGAGAGGAAAGGTGATGGAATTGCCACAATCTTTGGTAGAAGAATAATGTGATGGCTGAAAAGGATACAGTCCAAGGATTGAATAAGATGGGCTACCGGGAGGTGAGCTATAGACGTAAGATGAATGGCTACTAGGATGTGGCCCAATAATAGAAGAAGGGCTACTGGGACGTGACCCATGAATGTAAGATGATGGGATACTAGGATGTGGCCCAAGAATAGAGCATGGTGGACTACCAAGGGGTGATCCATACATAGAAGACAAGGGGCTAGTGGGACATGTCCCAAGAATAGAAGATAGTGGACTACTCAAAAATTTCCCAAGAATAGCAGAGGGAGGGCTACTAGAATGTGACCCACACCTAGACGAAGATGAAGGGCTACTTGGTGTTGACCCCATAAGATATTTTGATTGAGGAATTATGATAGACAAAGAGTGATTGGGTGATGAGAAGATAGACCATGGATCAATGTAGTACCAAGGAGTTTCCTCACATAATGAATAATGTGAAGATGGAAGAATAAGAGGATCAAGTTACATGATTTGAGGCTCTTCCTTCGTTTATTGATAAAAGGAATCAACCTTTTCCTCACAATATGCAGGTGCATCAAATTCTAAAGAGAATCTTTGTTTGTAATATTCTACAGGAATATCTTCATGTGCCCCTATAAATGCCGTGATTTTTTCTTCATTCTGAAAGAGGTCAATTGGTATGAGTTGTGATCGACCACTAGGGGTTGATTGGAAGAAAGAGATCCATTTGGTGTGGAAGAATTAGAAGATGTTTGATGATGATTGATAGAAGCAAATGATGTGAGGGATGAAGAATATGTGGAGCTAGATGTCTCATGAGTAGAAGAAGGTGGTGTGGAACTACCTATACAATTGTCTATCATCTGTAAACTAGTAGGATTAAGTCAAAATTCTATAGATTTTGATGCATGGGTTGATTCAGATGTTTGAATAGAAGGACTTTAAGTCACACAAATCTTCAAATAAGGAAGACTTAGTGGGGGTGATTGATGAAGAAGGTCTTGTGAAGAAGGGGATGACTGTGATTCAAGAATAACATTGGATGAATAATAACAAGGGTCCTACAAATAAAGAAAGGACTGTAATTTCAATAATTGTATTAGATATTTGATTGGAGGGATTTGGAGTTGCTCATATCTTCAAAGGAAGAAGACGTCATTCGTATAACCGATAAAAGGGGTCCTAGAGAAGAAAGGGAGGACCGCGACGTATGAGTCATATTAAATGTATGATGAAGAGGGTCTTTTGAAGATAGGGAGGACCATGCAATAGGAGTCACATTAGATGACTTAGGAGTTGAATTAGATGAATCGAATAGTAGTTTAGATCAGAATAGTTGTTTGGATCTGAATCATCGAAGAGTTCGAGGAAATATTCGGATTGGAATCCTCATAAGAAGAGGAAATTTTTGGATTAGAAATAGAAGAAGAGTGGGGGAACTCAAATAATAATTTGGACTAGAAGTGTCCAAATCATACCACCGACTATGAGATGAAGGTGGGGAATGAGTTACTGAATGGGTTCTCTAGCACAAAGAACCAATCGAGGTTTGGTCATGATGGGTGTATTTTGATGTGAACACCAAAAATTTGATTCCTTATTATCGTATGTATAAGGGACCTTACGATAATCAGTCATTGTTGGCGCGTGTTGGGTTCAAAGGTCTAAACCTAGATTGTATGATCAAAATTTTTCAAAGTGAAGAAGGTTTCATGTTTATTTGGGAAGCATAATGACAACCAACTAGACATTTCATAAATATGGGGATGCTTGTATGATTTTCCAAAAGGGAAGCTAAGGAAAACATACATCGTGATGAATCAAGACTGATAATCCAACAAGGGATGAAGGCATAAATGTCAAAGGATTGATCAAAATTTTAGCAACATAAAGGATACAAAGGGAATATTTCCAATGTTTGATTGGTGCAAAATTTTCTTGATAGGAAATGTTTTTGCTAAGGTTTGAAAGATATGTTCAAAAATGACCATAGACTTAGGCAAAAACAAGAAGATCAAGAGGATCAAAGACCCAAAGGATTGTCCTAAAAACAAGTTTATAAGATGGATAAACACAAGGAACAATCACACAAGTTCAAAACACAAAGCCAAATTAATGACCAAAGAATAATGAATGATAAAGAATCAATGGATCAAAGTGATTGTCCTAAATGGGTAAGTCAATATGATGAATGAGACACAACCACACAAAGTTGTTTGTTTTAAACCAATCAATCATTGAATTACTTCTTAAGTCTATTTCCAAATGATAGTTGGTGTTGTATGATGATTAACAAAATTTCCCTACTTATGTCGAGTTCAAAGAAATGAACAAGGTGTAAGTAATAACAAGAAGTTAACGTGATCTCCAAACAAAGTATACTAGAAGCAAGCCCAAATTCAATTAAGACCTATATTCCAAAAGGTGTCAGTTATGATTGTGAGTGACACAACAATTTCACCAAGATATGTTAACCAAACTTTGTGAGAAAGTAAGGTATTGATATCAAGATGATATTGATATAACACGCACAAGTGGTAACGCTTAACACTCTTCAGAATCGAGGTAATAATTGAAATCAAACTAAAGTGATAGTATACCTAGGAATTGTTAAAGTGTATACAATGTAACCTTACAATATAGATATTTAGGCCAAGTTTACAAGAAACAAGACGTAAATACAGAAATGATAGTGTCATGATATAAACAAGATAATCATTCAAAGGAGAATCAAAGTGATGAACCAAGCCTAACTACGATGATGATCTTGACTTGGGTATTAAGATCAAAAATGCTACTAATGATATGAAAACATCTCCACACACTTTAGACATTTAACAACCTAGCCACAAACATGGATGGGTGTAAACAGACAAAAAGTGGCGAAACAATCAATTGATAATGCAAAGGCAGTCACTCTCTTTTGATCAACAAAGTGTTAAAAGAAAGTGAAGGAAGTAGATCAATTGGGGTTGAAAAATGTTGGCCTCACTTTGGTAGAGTTTCACCTCGCCTTAGGATAAGTGAAAAAATAAGAAAAATTAATGCTTCACATGTTTCATGATGAACAATAGCTCTTAACTCAAAATTGGCTTTGATGTGGTCCAAGTGGGCTCCTGGTCAAAGATAGCTTCCTGGGTGGTTCACTCAACTAGGTGTCACCAAGACCATCTTAAGCGAGCTTGATTTACCTAAAAAGTCACATTGACTAATTTGAGATTATCTTGGCTTTACTTTAACCCCTTCAAGCACAGTGTGTAATAGTACTCTCACTAGGGTCACCATACGGACAACTTGTGACGCTAAATCTCATAAATGGTAATACTAGTCAACTAGAATGTGCGGAGTACTTCCCATTTCTTCCACAAGGTTCCCTCTTGCATGGAATACTTTGGGGTTCCTAGACCACCCCCATTGTTGTAGCTTAAGGCTTATGCCAAAGGGGTTATGTCCTATTTTTAAGCGGACGAGACGTACCCTTATTCGAACCTGAAAATACAAGTGTGTTGATTGTGGTGTGTTTTTTTAATATTTTTTAAATTGGATGTGGTTTGCTTGAACACCTTTTGAAACCTACACGAAAAAAAAATTAGTAGTTTAATTTTGTTTCCAACTCCTTTTTTTGACAAGCATTTTTAGGTCCTGCACTCAAGCATTAGTAGTTCTCCAAGAAAATCACATTATTTAAAAGAGGATTAAGAGTTGCTTTTGATTCTCAAGATCATCCAAGGATGCAAGAGAAGATCATACACAACACATAATCCAGCTAAAAATTAAATAAAATCTTTGCAATCAATGAACCATAAAAAAAACTTGATAAATATTCTTTCCCTTAAACCAAAAGTGAAAAATGAAGTTTCCAATTTACCAAATGTTATAAAATAAAGACTAAAGTTTCTTTTGATTATCAAGATCACCCTAAGGTGCAAGAGAAGCGTATACACAAACTTTATCCCAACTATATAGAAATGGAAAACTTCAAATCAAAGGACCATTGAAAAATACTTTGTAAAAGGTTAATTCCCTTAAGAAAAATGAATAATCAAATTTATAAGTTTAATCCCAATGTTAAAAAGATAGAAATCAAATTTGTTTTTTATTCTCAATATCACCAAAAGGTTCAAGATAACAACATACACATGCTTTGGTATAAATCAAGTAAAGCATGGAGATACAACATTCATCAAAACATTAGACATGTTAGAAAATGACCAATTTTAAACTAACAAAAAAACCCACAATTTTTGTAAGTATAAATCTCAAATTTATGTTTTCATTCATAGTTAACTTCAATAAATTTCCAACGCAAGAAAATGGAGTCATTTTGAGTTCGAGAGAAAAAGTTATGGCCTTTGGAAGATGGGTTACACATATGCTCTTATGCTCACGGGTATGTACTTGACATGCACTCAAAAATGTCAAAAAAAAAAAACGTCCCTTAATCTAGAAAATGGTTAAATTTTTCCAACCAAGATTTAATTTTGACAACCCATCACATTAATATATGAAGAGAAGACTCAACACTATCAAACATTAACATACATGATAAAAATTTAAGATTTTCCGTAAATTGGCAAAACTAGCATGTAGAATGATGAAAAAGTAAGCTCTAAAAATGAAAACAAGATGAAATATTGAAATTTTCTCACCAAGATTTAATTTTGACAGAACCCACCACATTAATATGTAAATAGAAGACTCGAACTATCAAACACTAACTTACATACTCAATAGTTTAATATTTTCACGAAATTGACAAAACTAGCATATAGAATGTTGAAAATGTAAGCTCTAAAAATGAAAAACATGAAGAAATCTTGAAATTTTCCCATCAATTCCAATTTTGATAGCACTTCACCTCCTTTATACCTATAAGTAAAACTCAACACATGCAAACTCAACAAAATAAGTTAAGAAAAATAAGTTAGATCAACATGTGTAAAAGAGGGTTAGTAACTAAAAATGAAACTTAACTACAAAAACTTGAAATTAAGTGCAAAAGACAATGGAGTAAGTCCCACCGGTGTGCCAAATGTGCTCATGTTTTATTAACTAAGCTATAAATTGAAACTAATATCTACATAGCTTCAAAATCAAATTCTAATTAAACAATGAACCATCAAGATAAGAGCTTAAAGGAAATGCTTCTTCAATGCATAAATGAAACTACATGCTAAGCTATTTCCTACTCTCTATGATTGTTAACTTAAACTATGAACCTATGAAGAACATAAGCAATCAAAGTGGATTTTTTCTTGATCTCAAGGATTGAGAATGGAATCTCACCATGAATGGCTAAAAGGTCATTTTGGATCTTCCCATATTACTCAATTTTGAGTGAAAGGATGCAAGATGGAGAAGCTATTTCCAATAATGGATAATGGCTCAAAATCAAAATGCTTATAGTTTTTCACTATTCAAAGCATGGTGTAAGAAGAAAGGTAAGAAGGAGGGTTATTTATATAGCTTTACTAAAGAGGTAAGGCTAGAAAATTGATGAATGTGGGATAAAGTTAAAACAAAATTAGGAATGGAGAAGGTTGTTTTATTAAAGCTAATCTTGATTTAAAAGAGTTTAATTTGTCATTAGTAAGTCATGGGAGTTGGGGGATGTTTTAATTAATCAAAGTTAATTAATTAATAGGTAGATGTAAGATTAAAGAATCTAATTAGAGGAAAATCAATATGATTTGTGGGATGTAAGAGAGGAATTTGATCCAATAAATGGTAATTTATTGATTTAGAGTTACGAGTGTAATTAATTAATAATAATTAATTAACCCAAGTAGAAGTGGATATTAATTAAAAAAGGACATTAATAGACATTTTTTTTTTTATTATTGGCAAATAGTTTTTCAAAGGGACTATACCTTGTAGACAACAAGGCTCGAATTAGCGAATAGGAAAATAAAGCTCGAAAAAAAGGATCAACATCCTGATATAACAATAAGGACCAAGCGCAGAACGCAGTCTGCAAAGAAACAACCAAAGAAAGAACACAACAAAAATAAACACCGGCCCGGATGCTGATCAAACAAAGAAACACGCAGCTGGTCCGCCACAAAAATGATAACAATGTACTCCGGCCGACCACTAACGGAGAAAACATCCAGACGATCATCACAAAAGAGCCCAACAAAAACTGTCAAGGAAGGAACCAAAGAAAAGCAAACTAGTGCATGCAACAAAACAAGAATAAAACAACAACACAAATGCGCTGAAGAATCGCAGAGAAGTGCCATATGCCAAAATGTAGCAATAATAATACGCCCAAAAAGACAAGAATCAAATCTTGTCCGATATGGTGGGGGATTTAGATTTGCATTACCCTTCTTTTTCCGATCCACCACCTGTCCATTCCCGATTTCCCACATCCACTACAATGGAAAAACTGCAATAGGTTTGATGGGGAGTGACCCAAATGGGAGGTCGGAATATCATTAATCACCGAATCAAGACTCAGTAAAGAATAATCTGAGGCTTCTCCGTATTGGTCCGTGAATCAACCATGATGGGTGAGTTAGCTTGCGGGGGCACTCGATTCCTTAGCCGGATCTCGAGTCGATTGTAAGATGTTCGTAGAGAATCCTCCACCAGGTCAGCTTTTGGTCTTACGTTTGGAGTGTTCACAAATATCCGAGACATGACCGCTTTGGAAGCAACGCCTACATCCGAAGGCAAGTCTCTCATAGTCTATCCTCTCGCACCCGAGCTCGGCTCCAATCAGAGATTGATTTCTCGCTGTAAACATTTGGAGGTATCGAGATCAACCAAAGATTCGAGCATAAGTAGTATGGGTTTGAATGGAGGTCTTATCATCGACTGCTACACATGAGCCTAAAGTATCCCCTATAGCAATGAGACAAGATCTGTTCCAAAGCTGCAATGGGAGTCCTGGTAGACGAACCCAAATCGGGTAGGTATCAAAAGACTCCTTTAATGGGTCGAAAGATGGATACCATGGTTTGGACATAAGCCCATGTTCCCCCCAAACCCAATGTTGACTAAAAATTAAATCCCTATCTTCAGGGGTTTCAAAGACAGCAATGAAGTAAGCTTTAGCACAAGGATAAAGCTCAATCTTACCTTGTATTTTTCTCTCCCATCTCTGGGCTATCCAGTCATGAAGCTGAGAAAGCTTAGGCCAAAATTTGTGAAATCTGCATATGAGCCCCAGTTGGGAGAGATTTTCCTCCTCCTTAAGAACCTTTAGAAGTAAATCCTCTTCGATTTTCAGCGTCGGGACCTCCTGGGAGGGTTTTAAGAGCTCATTTCTGACATTCTCCTTCTGTTTGGAGACCGCTGAAGCATAAGATCCGGACCTATTGTTGCTGTTTAGTTTGTCCTGGTTCTGGCTTACCCCTGTACCTCTTCCTCCATCACCAGATCCACTCTTAGTCTCTTGCAACCTGCAGTTACCAGTATTGAGTTTTAAAGGAGATAATGAATCTTTGACTGAACCATCTTTACCTGTCCCATGAGTGAACACCCCTGTTTTGATATGGGGGTCTTGGTTAGTATTGAAAGCCATACCAATCCATGAGATTGGTGCTTTATTTTCCTCTACATTTTTGCATCCGCCTCCCACAGATACCACTGGTTTCTCGCCGCCATTAATAGGGACCTCATTTCGAATTTCTGAGAGGGGCGAACCTCTGGCAATGCTCGTGCCTCCTCGAACCCTTTTTTTAGATGAAGCCCGCGTAGAAACCATGGAATAGCCGCGGAACAGCCGCTGAGCAATCTCGGAGCAGTCGCGGAGCAGCCGCGGAGCGATCGCGAGCGACGCGAAAGCAATCTCGAGCAGCCATGAGCGACGTGGAGCAATGCCACGGAGCGAGACGCGAGCGACGCGAGAGCAGACGCGAGCGGGGAAAACGGATTCAAAAAATAGCGGAAAATCACTAATTATTATGGAAAGGTCATTAATTAATGAATATGAAGAGAAATGTTAGCTAAATAGCGGAAAATCACTAATTATTATGGAAATGATGAGAAAGAGGATAATTAGTGTAATCTTAGCATTAAAGGTTGCGTAAGTGGTTTTAGGTGTCTACAAGGAGCTCCTAAGTCAATACTAATGGAGCACAACTTAGGGTGAGCTAAGCTCGTACTAAGTTGGGGAGTTTCGAAGGGTCGCGCCATGGGACAATGAAAATGCAACTCAGAGGAGCTCGGATGAGCTAGGTTGAAAATGACGAGCATCTCGGTTGATGCAAGGCATCAAATTGCATTACTGTGGTGAGGGGGTTCATAATATTCTTTATCCATTTCGATCAAGTGGGAAAGGGTGATGGCTAATCCCACACTTAGACATGGCATGGGAAATTCAAGAAAATTTGGGTCCATGGCTCGGTCGAGTTAGAAATATTATGCCGAAATCCCGCTCTCCCGTCTTCAACGTGGAAATTTAGGAGAACATTTCCATGTGGGGATGTTCAAATGGTAACCTAAAAAATAGTTCTATGTAGATGAGGAGTCTCGAGTCAAAGCGAATCGAGTTATCGTGAGTCACCGGGTGAGTCGGTGCACATTGGAGCGATTCATGAGAGAGCCTAATATGATCAAGAAAGAAGAGGAGGTATGGTACACTCAAGGTAACTAACATGGAAAATGACCAGTTGGTCGCGAGTTGACGGGTGATGGTTACCTTCGAGTTGGATGCAAATAAAATTTGGCTTATATAGAATTCATCGCCATCATTAGAGAATATAGGAATGAGGTGTTTTAGGATTATCGTGTGCTTGTGTGAGAAAGAAATGGTGAAATATCGACTTGTTTGGAGTGATGAGCTCATAAGAAAATACAAACAACTAAGACAAGTTTTCCACCGTGATGAAATCGAGATCATTGAGTGCCGAGATCTCGAAAGTGAGGATGGCACAAGGTGGTCTATTTAGGGTCAAATGCACATTGAAAAGGGAAAAAGAGCTCACAACAAGTGAAGAGCGTTCAACATCGAGATCTAAGTGAAGAGCCAAGATGGTTGTAATAGCTTGGTGGAATACATAAGAACTTGGACACCATCAAATGAGTCGAGGAGATCTTGTGTGAGAGAGATCGCATGAAATATTCAACTAACCAAGTTGAGCCATTCATCGAGGAGAGGTCAAACAAAGCTTGAATGGAGGATAAGTCGGCCAGACTCATGAGGAAGAATCGAGTTGGTGAGTAGCTCAAACCGAGATCGCTAGGCATTGTGTGACTCGGTTGACAACAGACAGAACCACAAAGAAATGTTAGGGTCACTCTACCGAGCTGGTTTTTAGGATCACCGAGCATGAGATTATTACATAATGGGATTTGGCTTGATCTGAGTGGTAACAAACTCGATGTTGGCTCGATGGTCATATAGAGGAAATGAACTCGGTAGTAGAGAACATTGAACTCATTAGAGTTGAGATCTTCATTGACTCTTTAGGTTTCTGTGCATTGCGAATGAGCTTCTCAGATTGAATGTCTCAAGCTCGGTTTGAAGAGATAAATCATGGTGGATATGGGTGAGTTACAGTGATGCGAGAGGAGTTCGATCAGCAAGGTCGTGAATTCTTGGTTGGAGCTCGGTGTAAAGAAAAAGTAGTTATTTGATGGAAGCTTAGTTTCATAGGTAAAGTTCGGTATAGATCTTGGTGGATGGAGCTTGGTTTAGAGCTCGTTAACTTTGGGTGAGTCAAGGCTCGGTCAAGCGATACGTAGCTCAATGTGATAAAAGATGAGCTCAAGAAATATTAGTTAAATATTCATGGATGATTCGATCAAGTCATAGCTCGGTCGAGTTGATAAATGACGAGAGTTCATCGAGTCGGGAATCCTATGTCATGAAAGAGATCGTCAAGTATATGTGAAGATATCATGTCTTAGGAACTCGACACATTCATTGGGAGTCATAGCTCACACGACAAAGTGGAGAACCAAATTTCGGAATAAGGAAGAGCCGTTGTGGTGAACCGTTGAACATGGAGCTTGACTTTCAATACATGTGAGGGTGCTCAATACCAAGTGAGATCATGCAGATTTGATGAAGAGATCAATCCAAAGTTATCTAATTTACGGTAAATGGTGAAGTAAAGACGATCCCAGTCGGTGAGTTGGCTCGGTGAGCCAACCATCGAGTTGGGTTATTTTTTTACCATTTCTCATTGACCCCCTCCTCAAGTCAAACCAGTCAATGGGGGTCCCACCATTATTTTTTAATTAAATTAATATTTTTATTTTAAATATTTTATTAATAATATTTATTATTATTAAAATATTTTATTTAAATATTCTTTTAATTAATTGAGGATTAATTAAACAACATTAATGTCACATGATGGAAGCTTCTCAAACTGTTTTAACAAACAATAATAAATACATCATGTGCCTTCAATTTAGGAAGGGAATTTATGACTTCTTCCTCTCTCTCTCACAAATTCTTCTATAAATGTAAGTTGGAAGCTCATTCCAATAGGTTAGACAAGTTAGACTTCTGAGACAATTGTATATTTTTGAGAATCCTTCTTCTTCTACAAGTTATTCTTGTATGTTTAGGAGCTTTCAAGCCTCCTTTCAAGACTGTAATGGTAACTATTGCCTCTTCTAAATGTATGATGCATTGTGCATGTTGTTGAAGTAATAAAAGTGTATTTTTTTGTGACTAAGCTTGGTCCTTTCATCCTTCTATACTTCTTTGTGCCTTTCTCATTCTTATAGGTACACTATGCAAGTTTAAGTTTCTATTGCAGGTTCTTGGAGTCATGTGCTTATCAAGTGGTGGAGTATTGTATGTGGTTGAGTTGTGGTACTTGCTCAATCTTCTCAAGTTAATCCTTATTCATTAGAAGACCGATAGATCATTTATCCGATCAAGTTTAACAAAGGGAATGCATGCTTCCTAGTCTGTGGTATTTTGTTACCCTCTCTAAGTTATAGTAGGTGAATTTGTCTTGTGGTGCACAACACCCTCTTCAAATTAACCCTTCTCGAGTTTGGAAACACCCTTTATTTGGTTCATCACCATCCCTAGTATAGTTTCATTTCTTGCAAATCTCTTTCCCTAAACCCCATGAAAATGTTAGCATAGGTCTAGATAACCATTTTATTACACTAGGAGTAGTACAACACTTAGTTTAGGAAGAGGAAGTCATCCTTCTCCGAGGTTAGCCTCAAGCCCAAGTCCCACAACTTGAGAGGTGATCCCATGTTTCTCACAAATCGAACATTTTGTTCACATTTTCGCCATTTAGAGAGTGTAGTGATTTGGCGAAAAAAGTTTTTGCACGCAGTGGGACAAGAGTCACATCTTTCATAGGTGTGTGTATTGTGTTCACTTCATTTCATTAATTTGTTGTGCTCTTAGTGAAATTTCAGCCTTAAGAGGTATACCCAAGTACAACTGGTGACTCCATTTGTCAAAGTAACCCACTCTCTATGTTGCAAACTTTCATTTTTACCCATTTCCATCTAGTTTTTCTTTCCATTTTTCTCATTCACGAAGTGGTGCAAACATGGCTTCATCTCCACAAAGGTATTTCCACTTGCAACATGATGATAGATATTTCCATCTTCAGGATATTATAATACATATCCGTATCTAGTTTCATGATGAATACCATTTCGAGCATGTATGTCCACATGAGCAATATGCAAATCAATTTATTCACCCACCAAGATGGGGGATACTAAAGAATAATGACACACATATTCGGAAGATATCTTGAACCCGAAGAAAACCACTTGTAGAAGAAGGTTCGAGATTTGGAGTATAACATGATGTAAATAAGGATAAATCAAATGACAAAGGCAACTTAGATTGGCTTCAACATTCCATACCCATGGACTGGCCCTATACCATGTGAGCTTAATCCTCAACAAAATCTTCAATTCATAATCAAGATGATGACTCAAGTTGGGAAATGGATCAAGAAGAAGGACATTCACAAATGTAATGTTAGTCAATCTTATCAATGGGAGATCCCTGCACTACCACCTTATAACCATATTTCCATGTCTCCATCCATACAGTTTCAACTTGAGGCACATGATCCTAACCTTCTATTTTTTATCCCTGTGGTGGAATTCGCTACTTTATCTTCTATTTTTCCATTCCATCATGAATCTTCCATGCCTCATTCTTGTAAATTTCATTCTTTTCTACAAGGGCCATAAAAAAAAGAAGCATAATATCTTTCACTTCCTTAAACAGTGAGGGAATCAGTTGAATCCCAGCCCACCACTCCTCTTGTAGTCCCAAACCCATTTTGGGAGGAACATCATCAAGAAATGAGAAAAAGGGAGGAGTATATGGTCAAGGAGACTAGAAAAGGAGAGCATGCAAATAATATGAGGGAATGGGCTGCAAAACTTAACATCAAGCAAACTTCATTCCTGACTAAACCTTCTGCAGAGGTTGAGGCTCAAGAATAAGCGGAACAAACTAGTTTTGTACTAGAAACAAATCTATAACTAAACGAGGAAGACCAGTAGTCTTCCTATTCAAAATGCAATATTCATATTGGCTCCATATCATCAAAGGATTTTGGATCACCAAAAGTGGCCAAATTAGTTGTAGAAGAGCATGTGCAAGTTGAAGAAGAAAGACTCTCAAGCGTACAAGATGGTTCTAATGAGTGCAATGATCCTAATTTCCATACATGTCAAGAACTTGCAGCACTTCTGGAAGGTGGTAACATATTTCCATGGTCATCATTAGATGTTACAATCAGCCACAAAAAAATTCATGAGACCAAGGAAGATTCTAAGATCGAGAATGCGATGAGACCATGCAGAGGCTTCCAAATCCTTTCCCCTCTCTATCTTCTTAAAATCTTATTTTTAGAGGAATTTGATCTTTCTAATTTCATGTTTGAGAATGAAGAATATCAAGGTGAAGGAGTCTCTAGTTTGGAGTATACTTAGATTGTAGAGGAACCTTTGACATAGTTAGAGAATGAAGAAGCAAATTATCTATCAGATTTGGAAGAATATTTTGACAGACAAGAGCCTATGGAACTTGGCAATCTTGCTATTCAATCACTTTTCTCCCAACATAAAGTGTTGAGTGTTGTGGAGGGACATGCTTATGAACAACTCATTACTCATAATTGCCCTTTGGAATCAGAATTGGAGGAATTGAGTCTTCGTATCCCTCATCACACATAAAGGAGGAACACACAGAGAAGATAGGATTGATCTAGAAGCATTGAATGAAGATTATGTCATGGAGAGGTTTTTGTTTACAATTCGGAACCTATTTTGGTTAATGAGTCTATGATGGAGGAAAGTATTCTTAAATATTTTTCTTCCCCTAACAATCTTCAAAGCTACAAATAGGGGGTTTGAATTTTCAAATTCCATGTCGAATGAGGGAGATGTCACTGCAATACCATCCATCCAGGTGAAAGATCAGTTGTTTGTAAATGGGAAACAAGAGGAAAATTAGGTCGTGAATAACCATATTTTTCAAGGATCTCTTCAGCTAGACCTTCTCGGTTAAAGTTGAATTTCATAGTAACAAGAATATTCAACAAGTTAAGATTGTGTCACATAAGGTATTTGGCTTCCTTGAAGTTAAAGGAGAAGCGAACTAATCACATTCATTTCAGAATGTGAGGATGATTTTCACAATTCCAAGGATCAATTGCATTGCCTTTCTATAGGATAAATGTAGAGTAACTAAAAGAGGAACTCTTTCTCTTTCCAGATTGATGCCTCGGTTCCAAGCAAGTGGATAATTGGGCTTGTCAAATCATCTACATAGAAATCCATTTCAAGGAAATGAAGCTATTTTGCACAACCAATTGGAGGGTCTGCTTTTTAACTCACATGTTCTTCCAAGCATAGTGTAGTGTAGACATAGGTTTGTTTTCAGCGAGAATATGTACATTGCACACCCTACATGTTTCAATTGGGGCATGTATGGTTTTATTTGTTTTGGTGTGTGTTGTGTGTTGTTGTTGCTCTTGCACAATGTGTCAAAGGTGGAATTTAAGTTTTTAGGAAGATAAAAGTTAAAAGTTTCAAAGGAAGTTTCAAGATATCCCCAATTCATTGGATGCTTCATTCAAAGTTCCACAAGATGTCCTAGATGCCAAGTTTTCATCTGTATTCAAGATACTTCATGCTTAACATTCCAGGAGGTCCAATATTACCTATATTAAGGAGAATCGAGATATATCACGAATATAAAATCACTTTCAAGATTCCAACATTGATTTCATGCCCAATGGATGACATAAGGCTACCGGAATCATTCTTAAAGTGACAATTATCCCCGAGAGGTCGCGAAAAAATGTTATCCAATTTTGTATACATGAAAAAATTGGAAAAAATGGGTCAATCGGACCTAGGATCGAAAAACTCCTTCATGAAAAATTTTGGGGACTATTATCCAAAATTCACCCCTTAAGGTAATTTTGATAACATGCATCAAATTATTCAGTCCCGAGCAAGTAAGATTGATTCGAGGCCCAAAATCATGTTTTTCGGGGTCCCCTCGGCCTTTTCTAACTCTCCCATCCAAGAAGAAATCCCAACGAGTTAGAAAAAATGGAAAAAATGCAAAAATAAGGTTGTAGGATTGTTTTAAAGCATTTCGAGTCTGAAGGGTTCGGGTTGTACTGAGGTTCATCGTACCAAGCTTGGGCCGAAATGGTGAAAGCAAGGAAAATTGCCTAAGTCTTTTGTTTCGCGTGGTTTGGGACAGTCGGGACAAAAGTATGCGTGGGATGTGAATTAGCTAGTTTGCTGAAAGATAGTCCATTTCAGGCATTCGAGATATTCTTCCGGGACAAATGACAAAAGTACGCGTGGGAAGCAAATCGACCGGTTTGCACAAAGACGATCCATTTCGGCGATTCGGAGATATTCGTCCGGGCAGCCAGACAAAATTACGTGTGGGACACGAATCGACTAGTTTGCTTGAAAGATAGTCCATTTCTGGTAGTTCAGAGATATTCATCCAGGACACTGGGACAAAAGTACGCGAGGGACGCGTGAGACGCGAAAAGGCGAAAAAGCCGCAAGCAGGGACAAGGAAGCCCAAATCGGCCGATGTGGGAGAATGTGTCCCAGGAAGTGGCGGGAGAAGAGAAGGACTTAGAAAATTTTCCAAGTTTTGGTCAAAGTTTTCAAAGGTAAAATTTTTGCCCAGCGGGCCCGCCAATGAATCAAATCTCGCCATGTGTCTTCACCATCGACCCAGCGGAGTGGGCAAAAAATTAGAATTTTTGGCAAAATGTTTTGCCAAAAGTCCAAAGGGCGAGTTTTGGCCCACTGCCCCCACCACCGAATGGAATCTTGCCACGTGTCATCCAAGTGGTGGAGTGCGGGGAAAATTTGAAATTTTTCCAAAGACCAAACGGGTAAAAAATTCAAACTTTTTTCCCACCGATCCGTTCTGGGCCTGTTTTTGCCCTAAATCTTCAAATGGCCATAACTTTTGATCCAGAGCTCGATTTTCACGTTCTTTATATCAATGGAAAGATGGTGAAATTCTCTACATGATTCCAGGGTCAATTTTGCATTTTGGTTCAGTTTGGAGAGATAAAATAAAAAAACGTCTCTGGCACGTGGTAATGGCCAGAAATGACGTTTCAACAACCAATTTTAATGCAAAATGGGTCGCATTCTTCTCCAGCATGGCCAAAAATGTCAGGGCATGGGTCTGTAAGGATGCCCATGTTGTTTTAATGCATCTTCATTCAATGAGGAATGGCTCCCATGTTTTTACATGTTTTCTCTCTCCTGGGCTCAACCCATGCATTGTAAAAAGCCAGATTTGGCTCATTTTTAGGGGAACATTTTTTTGGATAGCAAGATTCTTCTTTCACCTTCAACAAGTGATTTTTGCAAGTATCAGACCTTCTTCATGATTGTAACAAGTTTCTACCTCTTTGATGTTGCAAATGTAAGGATTTTGACAGTGAAAGTAGCAAAGTCAAACACTTGTGATCGCCATCCTTTGTTTGTATTGTCTTGCTTCATTTCGCAGACCTCTAATTGCATCTTATCACTGTATGATGTTTCATGTTGCATTTCATGAAATTGTGTCAATTTGCATGAATAAGAAGTGTTCACCCCTCCTTTTCTGGTGTATCACCTCTTTAGTGTAGGCTTTCATTTTATGCATTCTCTCTCCCTGGTCCCTTGGAATTTAGATTAGAATAGTTAGTTTCCCCTGCATTAGAGTAGATTGTGGCAGGTAGTTTAGGAGCAAGAACCAACTTTCTCTGGAGGTCTATCTCAAGTAGCAAGTCCCACAACTTGGAGATAGTACCCATGTTATCCAATCACATCGTGAGTTCAAATACATGCGCTTGTATAAACCATAGAAGGGTGCTGTGATTTGTTGATAATAGTTTTGGCACACTCGGTGGGACATTAGAGGTCTCATTTTCATTGCAGCAAAGTTGATGTGCATCTTTGTAATTTTCTTGCTTAAAAGAACTATAAATTGCACATCCGGTGACTCCAAGGGGAAGAATCACTGGTTTTAGCGGTGCAAGGGCACAAAACTCATGAGAAGAATCACTACAAGGTCAAGAGTGGAGAAGAAGAGGTCTTTGTTTGAATATCTACAGCTTATCTCCAAGAAGAAGGCAACGAGGAAGAAGGATTCAAAGGTATCCATCTCCACCAAATAGAACTCTCTCAACTCCTCCACCCAGTAGGCCTTTCATTCGACAACAAGGGTTCTCGGGCCAATCGAATGGCGCAACCACCCAACCCCTATGTCAATTTCACCGGCAAAGATCCCACTTGCTCTCAATGCACAACATCCAATCCCAGTTGCAGCATTGAAGAACATTCCATACTTCACTGGAGAGAATCAGACTACTCCTGGTGATCATGTTAAAGACATTGCCAACCTTTGTGCAATTCATGAAATCAATGAGATGCAAGTTGTTGTCAAACTGTTGGCATCTTCACTCAAGGGGAAGGCTTTGCAATGGTTTAGAAGCCTTGCCTCAGGTTCTATTCAAAATTGGAACCAGCTATGCATTGTTCTCCATGAGCAGCTTTGGGGAGAAAGGAGACAACTTGTCCCTTTTGGAGCAGGTGACTAATTTTAACTTCAGATTTCAAATGACTTGGGAGAGAATTCCATGGCGATCAAAGCCAACAAAAGAGAAGGTGATTTTCTTTACTATCTCAAAGCTCTAAATTCTGATATTTCTATGTTGATTCAGTCCATGGGAGGCATAACTATCCCTATGGCTTATAGCATTGCCATTAGGGCTGAAAATTGTTTGATCCAAGCTGGCAAACTAGCCCCTAGACCTCCCATGCCATTATATCCAAGTTTAGAGAGCCCAAGTACTAGTCAAGTGCTTGTCTTAGCTCCTATTCCCACTCCTAGAAATCACAATTCAAGTGAAGCTTCTACTTCATCTTCTAGTGCCTCAAACAAACTTTAAGAAGTCATGAAGCAATTGCAAAATCTAGGCAATGAGTTGGTTACACTCAAGAGGCAGCAAGCCCAAAGTTTTAGACCTTCTTATCAGCCTCAAGCTCAGCCTAACAGGCAGCCATATCAGCCTCAAAGACAACCCAATCTAGCTGCAAATCAGAATCAAGCAAGGCCTCCCCATGACCAATGACCATTTCAGCCCTCGATAACCCCAATGTTACATCCACATCCACATCCGGAGCTTTGGTACCGATGCAAAATAACATGGCCCAAGAATATGATTGGTGTTTCTCGTGCAGTCACCACATAACCAATCAATGTTCTTTAACGGTGCATTAAATCAGGCTCTTATGGTGCAAACCATTGGTGGGTCGCAAGAGTCCAGCCACAAAGAGGATCAGCACCAAGAAGCACATCAGCAAGGAACATCTCCGAACGAAACTACTCTTGTCAATTGGCAGGCTAAACATTTTTGTGGTATGAATCAAATACCCTCTCAAAGTGTTGTAGCCAACACAAGGTCAAAAAGATAGAATTTGGGTGAAGGAGAGCCATTAGCCCCAAGTAATTCACGACCTTCTGTCACTCCAAAAACTATTGGTAAGTAAAATGCAATCCCAAGCACACAAGGACTCACCTAAAACAGCCCCTAGGCCAAAATGCCAATTGTTGCTGCCCATGTGCAAGGAATGAATGTGCAGGCCAAGGGAAAGCAGAGGGATACTTCATTTCCATTCAATATCATTGATCAGATGAAGAAGACAAATGTAAACATATCAATGTGGGAATCACTATCTATCCCAGGCCAAAGAGATTTGCTACAAGCTGCCATGAAGGACTGGTCAACTTCAAATCAGCAAGTCCAAATGTAAGAGAAGGTGCTCAAAAATGCTACCCAGCCTGAGGGGAATCATGGAGGACAGCAAGGTAAGATGTTGAAGCCCCATCCATTCTATGTTTCATTGATCATTGGGAACCAATTAGTACACAATTGCATGATTGATTCTGGGGCAAGTAGTTCAGTAATGCCCAAGCAAATAGCTGATCAGTTGGGAATTCAATATGAAACCATATCCAAAGGGGTAGTGTAGTTGGATGGGACAAAAGTAACGACAGTTGGGGTGATTAGAAACTTGAGTCTTACCTTGCATGCATGTCCAAATGTTGTTGTTTTACAAAATGTATCAGTTATAGACCTTCCACCACTCTTTGCCCTATGTTTGTCAAGGGATTTCACAGCTAAGATTGGAGGTTACTTGTCTGCTGATTGGTCACACATGTTGTTCAGAACAAGATATGGAACCAAAGCCACAATCAGGTCTGAACCTATTGCAAACTTTCACATTGAGCCTTACACTCCAAGTCAGATTAATGCCAATTGTTCAGCGTTTGATCAAGAGGATTATCCAAGCACTGATGAAGCTGACACCAAGGTAGGAAGCATCCCAGATCTAACTCTTGATGAATGGGCAAGCAAGGTGCATGCTTTTGATCCTTATCAAGAAATAGAAGAATCTGAGCTAGGAGTCTATTGCATACATGAAGAAAATCAGCCTATTCCTAGCATCACCAAGCCAAACCACAAAGATGACAATGAGGTATGGCAGTTGTTTTTTGATGGATCAAGGAGTAGACAAGGTGTAGGAGGGGGATCCATGCTGGTTTCACCTCAAGGAGTTAAGTATTATTCAGCTTTTAGATTTCAGTTTGCATGCTCTAATAACACTGCTGAATATGAAGCCTTGGTGCAAGGACTGCATTGGGCAATCAAGAGAGGAATAAAGAACTTGCAAGTCTTTAGTGACAGTGAGTTGATTGTCAACCAAGTCAAGGGGCAGCATGCTATCAAGAATGATCTACTCAAGTGCTACAAGAATAGGGTGTGGGACCTCATTGAAGATTTTGAGGGTTTTGGCATCAAATCAGTTCCTAGGAAAGAGAACCAAGCTGCTGACAGGCTTGCAGCAGTTGGGGCAGCCTTTGATATTGTGGAAAGCATTCAAAAGGACAAGGTACAACCAAACATCCATGTGATTTTGAGCCCTTCAGTGCCAGATAACAATGTAAGTTGGCAAGTGTTTGAGAATGACCAAAGCAAATCATCCATTTCTTGCAAGAAGAAGTTGAGTTCTCAGCTAAAAATCAGGAAAAATTGGAACAACAGTATGGTGACCAAGTGGTACAGCTGAGAACTAACAAGCTACCCAAGGGACTTATCACTTTGGAGTCCATTTTCAATCCCAATGATCAGTTTAGGAAAGAGAAAGCAAACATTCAGGTCAAGAGAGAAGATTCAGTATCCATCTTGGTGGAAGAGAACAAACCATTACAAATTGGAAAGATGACAACTGAACAAGAAAAGTATGAGTTCCCCGATGTGTTTGCTTGGAGCTATAAAGACATGAAAGGTTTCAATCCCAAGTTGGCTCAAAGCACACCATTGAGTTGGATCCAAATACTAAGCCCATCAGCGTAAAAAAGGCCAATAAATCCACACATGGAACCTCTCATGAGGAAGGAATTGAACAAGTTGATTGAGTCAAGAATCATATTCCCAATCAAACATTCTAGTTGGGTTGCCAACTTAGTTCCAGTCAGAAAGAAGAGTGGGGAAATCAGATTGTGTGTTGACTTCGAGAGACTTGAATAGAGCATCTCTTAAGGACCATTACCCACTTCCTTCTATGGAGCAGATTTTACAAGTTGTTGCTTTGGCTTCGAAAGGTTTTCACTACTTGATGGCTACTCGGGCTACAATCGATTATGGTGAAAGAAGAAGATCAGTTCAAGACAGCCTTCACAAAAAATGGGGAACTTATGCATACGGAAAATGCCATTTGGGATCTCCAACGCTGGAGCTACCTTCCAAAGAGCAATGGACATGGCGTTCAAAGGTTTGATCAACAACGTGGTGCTGATATACCTTGATGATATCACTGTTTTTTCAAAGAATGCAAGCAGACCACCCCTCTCATTTGAGACAAGTCTTCTAAAGGTGCGGAGATTTGGAGTGTCTTTGAATCCTAAGAAGTGTATCTTCCTAGCACATCAAGGAAATCTCCTTGGCCATATTGTCTCCAAAGAAGGATTAGCAATTGATCTAGAGAGGGTTGAAGCCATAAGAGAACTACCATTTCCAAGCCACAAGAAGGCCCTTCAGAGTTTCTTGGGGAGAATAAACTTTGTTCGGACGTTTGTCCCAGATTTTGCAGCCCTTGTCAAACCTATCACCAAAATGTTAAAGAAAAACATGTCTTTCAAGTGGACAGTAGAAGGCAAGGAGAGTTTTGAAGCAATCAAAGAAGCCATCTCCCAAGCACCAATTCTCATCAACCCATATTTCTCCAAGGATTTCATCCTCTATGCATTTGAAGGTAATGATACTATTTCGCCATTTTGGTACAACGAGAACAAGGACAATGATGAGCAGCCAATTGCTTTCTTCAGCCAAATCCTAGATGACTATAAGGTGAGATATTCTTTTATTGAGAAGCATGTACTTGTAGTAATCAGAAGCTTGAAGAAATTCAAGCATCTAGTCTCAAACAACAAGGTTCAGTTGTTGGTCTCTCATGCAGGAGTAAAGGACTTCCTCCTCAACAAGGATTTGAATGAGAAAAGGGCAGGTTGGATCACTTGTGTCATGGAGTATGACATTGAGATCAAGGTCACCAAGATGGTAAGAGGAAAAGGATTGTGTGAGCAGCTGATTCTGGGCAAGCAAAAGGGAGTATGCAATGAAGAAGAGGCTATTTTGACAGTTCAAGACAGCCATGTGCAAGGTAGCACTCAAGAAGAGGATAATGTTGTCCCCACTCCTTGCTGGACCCAAGGTATAATGCACTTCCTAAGCACAGTCTACATCCTCATGAGATGAACAAGACCCAAAGAAGACACTTCAGGTTGCAAGCTGTCCCATATGCCCTTGTTGATGGTGTTTTATTCAAAAAAGATGTGAATGGAGTCTTTCTTGAGATGCATTAACACAAACCAGATTCATAGGGTGTTGGAAGAGTTCCATGGTGGACCAGTGGTGGTCATTTTACACCAAGAGTGACAGCTCTAAAGATCATGAGGGCTGGTTATTATTGGCCCAAGATTTTCAATGATTGTTATGCATGGATCAAAAGGTGCAAGAATTGTGCATTTTCACGAGGTAAAGAGAGGCTAGCTGCCCTCCCATTGCATCCAATTTTAGTTGACCAGCCATTCATGCAATGGGGTTTAGACTTCATTGGAGTTATTAATCCCAATTGAGCCAAGGGCACAAGTGGATTTTAACACCCTGACAGCATTACTTCACCAAATGGACTCAAGTAAGTAGCACTCAAGGAAGCAAATGAGTCTAGCATCTTAGACTTCTATGAGGGTATAGTAGCTAGATTTGGCATACCTGATACAATAATCTCATATAATGCATTAGCATTCATTGGATCCAAGGTGACTGATTGGGCTATCAAGAACGGAATCTACCTAAGTACTTCATCAAACTACTACCCTCAGGGTAATGGCCAGGCTAAATCTACAAACAAGAACTTGTTAAGGATCATTAGGAGGACTCTTGATGAGAATCAGAGGTCTTGGCATACCAAACTGAAATCAGCCTTATGGGCTGATATGATAACTCCCAAGAGATCCACAGGTAACTCTCCATTCAAGCTTGTTTATGGAAGAGAGGAAATCTTGCCCATGTCACTTGAGTTACCAACATTGGAACTCATGAAGTAGTTAGAGTTGCTAGAGTTTGGGCCCATGGAGGTGAGATATGCAGAGTTGATGGAGCTCCAACAGATCGTAGATCGTCGAGCATCCTGTGCAATGGAGAAGGATCAAGCTTTGATCAAGAAGACCTTTGATAGGAAGGCCAAGAGTAGATCTTTCCAAGTTGGAGATCTAGTGTTAAAATGGGATGCAGATAGAGAAAACTAGGATGGCATTCAAAATTTGATGCCATTTGGAGTGGCCCATACATGGTCACAAAGTGTAAGGACAGCAATTCCTTCCAATTGTCTTCATTAGATGGCGAAGAACTACGATTCCAGTCAATGGAATCTATCTAAGGCATTCACTACTAAAGGGAAATTCTCCACCTTGTAAATATTAGCTTAGGTTTTCATTCCTCCAAGTGCTTGTGCACATTGTTTTGCTGTAGGTTGTTTTGCTTTCCCTAAGTGCTTTGGCACAGGCTTGCTGTCCCTGGAGATGTTTTGCAGCCCTTGCTTCCATCGGGTGATATTCCATCTTCCTCCTTGCAACATTCTAAGTCAGTTGGGGTTCCAAACAGACAACTCATGACTCCATGCCCAATGGATGCTTCAGGCAACTGGTAACTTCATCCAGCAGGCAGATGACCCCGCTGAGTCACCAAAATTGTTATCCAAAATTCACCCTCAAGGTAATTTTGATAACATGCATCAAATTATTCAGTCCCGAGCAAGTAAGATTGATTCGAGGCCCAAAATCATGTTTTTCGGGTCCCCTCGGCCTTTTTCTAACTCTCCCATCCAAGAAGAAATCCCAACGAGTTAGAAAAAATGGAAAAAATGCAAAAAATAAGGTTGCAGGACTGTTTTAAAGCATTTCGGGTCTGAAGGGTTTGGGTCATACTGAGGTTCGTCGTACCAAGCTTGGAGCCGAAATGGCCGAAAGCAAGGAAAATCGCCTAAGTCTTTTGTTTCGTGTGGTTTGGGACAGCCGGGACAAAAGTACACATGGGACGCGAATCGCTAGTTTGCCAAAAGACAGTCCATTTCGGGCAGTTCGAGATATTCGTCTGGGATAGCCGGGACAAAAGTACGCATGGGACACGAATCGGCTGGTTTGCAAAGACATCCATTTCGGGTAGTTCGAGATATTCGTCGGGATAGCCAGACAAAAGTACGCGTGGGGCGTGAATCGATGGTTTTCCAAAAGACAGTCCATTTCGTGCGCTTCAATGATATTCATCTGGGGACATTGGGACAAAAAGTACGCGAGGGACGCGTGAGATGTGAAAAGGTGAAAAAGCCGTAAGCAGGGACAAGGAAGCCCAAATCAGCCGATGCGAGAGAATGTGTCCCAGGAAGTGGTGGGGAAAAGAGAAGGACTTAGAAAATTTTCCAAGTTTCGATCAAAGTTTTCAAAGGTAAAATTTTTTCCACGGGCCCGCCAATGAATCAAATCTCGCCACGTGTCTTCACCATCGACCCAGCGGAGCGGGGAAAAAATTAGAATTTTTGGCAAAATGTTTTGCCGAAAGTCCAAAGGGCGAGTTTTGGCCCGCTGCCCCCACCACCAAATGGAATCTTGCCATGTGTCATCCAAGTGGCAGAGTGCGGGAAAATTTGAAAAATTTTCCAAAGACCAAATGGGTAAAAAATTCAAACTTTTTTCCCGCCGATCCGTTCTGGGCCTGTTTTTTCCCTAAATCTTCAAATGGCCATAACTTTCGATCCAGAGCTTGGATTTTCGTGTTCTTTATATCAATGGAAAGCTGGTGAAATTATCTACATGATTCTAGGGTCAATTTTGCATTTTGGTTCAGTTTGGAGAGAGAAAATCAAGAAACATCTCTGGCACGTGGTAATGGCCAGAAATGATGTTTCAACAACCAGTTTTAATGTAAAATGGGTCACATTCTTCTCCAGCATGGCCAAAAATGTCAGGGCATGGGTCTATAAGGATTCCCATGCTGTTTTAATGCATCTTCATTCAATGAGGAATGGCTCCCACATTTTTACACGTTTTCTCTCTCCTAGGCTCGACCCATGCATTGTAAAAAGCCAGATTTGGCTCATTTTTAGGGGGAACATTTTTTTGGATAGTAAGCTTCTTCTTTCACCTTTAACAAGTGATTTTTGCAAGTATCAGACCTTCTTCATGATTGTAACAGGTTTCTACCTCTTTGATGTTGCAAATGCAAGGATTTTGACAGTGAAAGTAGCAGTGCAGACTCTGTGATCAATTTTCAGTCCTTTGTTTGTATTGTCTTGCTTCATTTCAGACCTCTAATTACATCTTATCAGCCTGTGTATGATGTTTCATGTTGCATTTCATGAAATTGTGTCAATTTTCATGAACAAGAAGTGTTCACCCCTCCTTTTCTGGTGTATCACCGCTTTAGTGTAGGCTTTCATTTTATGCATTCTCTCTCCCTGGTCCCTTGGAAATTTAGATTAGAATAGTTAGTTTCCCCTGCATTAGAGTAGATTGTGGCAGGTAGTTTAGGAGCAAGAACCAGCTTTCTCTGGAGGTCTATCTCAAGTAGCAAGTCCCACAACTTGGAGATAGTACCCATGTTATCCAATCACACCGTGAGTTCAAATACATGCACTTGTATAAACCATATAAGGGTGCTTTGTGATTCGTTGATAACAGGGACATTATAGGAAAAAGTTGTGTTAAAGGAACATCTTGGCATTATGGGGAATTTTGGGATCATTTTAGAGTGTTTTCCCCATTTTGGGTTTTAGGGTTAATGAGTTTTCTCGTAGTGTTGAGCTTGGCCTCTGGGACCCACTTTCCACTAAGGATTGCGAGAAGTCCATTAAAATTGAGAAATCATGTTTAAAACATCCTATGATGCTCCCATTATCTCCTCAATTTCAATAAAACATAATAAAGTAACTTAGAGAAAAGATGAATTTAGTGAGCTAATGAGGCATTGAGCTAAAAATAACTCATTGAGTAATTTGATGAGCTACTCAGGTGATTTGACCTAATAAGTAACGAGTTAGTGTTTAATGGACCGAGAATTAACTCACCAAGTTAATATGATGAAAATCGGCATGGGATCTCAAGAGGTTGGAGAGTAAGGTCACAAGTGTAAATAAATCGGTCGACATTACAAATTCTTGGTAAGGTGGACACCTCAGTTCAAACTATAGGAAGAGTGGCTCATGTTACCAGGGAGAAAAGCATCACAAAGAAGCATAAGTGAACAGAGGAGTTTCAATGAAACCATGTTATAGCCTCATCCGGTTAGAAACACTAAACCAGGTGAATTGGTAAGGAGCTCATGCTTGAGCTCAACACCAAGTCAAGGATGGCTCACAAGATCCAAATACCCAATGAATATCCCAATCATTTGGATTGGGATTCACCAGTGAGAACTCACTTGAACATGGAAAGATCGAGGGATCTGTCAAGTTCAACTTTAGGATGAAACTTGGGAATTTCATCGATCACAACATGGGCTGCATGGAATAGCTCATTGAAGAAACTTAGTGATCCTTAAGGAGAAATCAAGATGACTTGACATTAAAGTGTAATGGCGAGCTCACAGGATGAGTTATTATATTATCTCAGGAAATATTGAGGATGGCTTAGTTGTCCAGGATGGTCACTACTCGTAGGTAGAGCTGGTGGAAAACTCGATGCCGAGGCGAGTCAAGTTAAAGAGCTCACTCAATTGAGCATGAGGAAAGGGAGGTCCTAAGTCAAGACTGATGGAGCATGGATCAGGGTGAGCTATGATCATACCAAATTGGGGATTTTGAAGGGTCACACCATGAGACAATGAAAATTCCACTCAAAGGAGCTCATATGAGCTAGGTTGAAAATGACGAGCATCTTGGTCGATGTAAGGAATCAAATCACATTACCGGGGTGGGGGTTTAGAATATTCTTGCTCCATTTCTGATTAGGTGGGAAAGGGTGAATGCTAATCTCACACTTAGACATGGAATGGGAAATTTGGGAAACTTTGGGTCCTTAGCCCTACGAGTTGGAAAATGGTACCAAACTCCCGCACTCCTATCTTCAAAGTGGAAATTTAGGAGAGTATTTCCATGCGGGGGATGTTGAAATGAAAACATAAAAAAGTTTTCTATGTAGAGGAGGAGTCCGAGTTGGCAGCAGTTATCGGTGAGTCACCGGGTGATTTAGAGCACATCGGAGTGAGTCATGAGAGAGCCAAATATGATCGGCGACGAGAAGAGGAGGTACAGTGTAGGATCAACGTAACTAACATAATGAATGATCGAGTTGGTCGCCGAGTGTATAGGGTGATGGTTAGCTTTCGAGTGAAATGTGAGTAAAATTTGTATTATGGAGAATTCATCACCATCATTACAGAAGATAGGAATGAGGCATTTGAGGCTTATCGTGTGCTTGTGTGAGAAAGAAATAGTGAAATCTTGACTCATTTGGAGTGATGAGCTCATAAGAAAATTTAAACGGCCGAGACATGTTTGTCAGCCGTGAGGAAAATAGATCATTGAGTGATGGAGATCTCATCAAAGTGAGCATGGCATGAGGTGGTCTATTCAAGATCAAACTCACGAAAAAAATGTAAAAAGAGCTCATAGTAAGCTGAGCGTTCAACATCGAGATCTGAGTGAAGAGACGAGATGTTCGTAATGGCTTGGTGGAACATATAAGAACTTGGAAACCATCACATGAGTCAAGGAGAGATCATGTCATAGAGCTCACATGAAATATTAGAATAATCGAGTTGAGATATTCATCGAGCGAGAGGTTAGAGAGAGCTTGCATGGAGGATAAGTTGATAGACTTGTGAGGAAGAACCGAGTTGGTGAGTAGCTCGAACCGAGCTCGCTAGGTGTTGTGTGACTCGGTTCACGGGTTCATAGGCACCAAGGAGAAATGTTAGGGTCACTTGACCGAGCTAGTTGTTAGGCTCACTTTGCATGAGCTTCTTGCAAAATGGGATTTGGTTTGATATGAGTGGCAACCAACTCGATGTTGGCTCGGTGGTCATATAGAGGAAATGAACTCGGTGGCGAAGAACATTGAACTCATTAGAGTAAAGATCTTCATCAACTCTTTGGGTTTCCCTACCTCACAAATTATTTTCTAAAATTGAATGTCTCAAGATCAGTTTGATGAGATCAATCATGGTGGATACGGGTGATTTGTGGTGATGTGGAGGAGCTTGATTGACAAGGTCGTGAAATCTTGGTTGGAGCTCGGTGTAAAGATGAAATAACTAGTTGATGGCGTCTCGCTCGATAGGTGGAGCTTGTCATAGAGCTTGATGGATGGATATCTATTTGGATCAGTAGCTTTGGGTGAGTCAAGGCCCTGGTCAAGTGATATGTAGCTCAATGTGATAAAATATGAGCTCGAGCAAGATTGGTTAAAGATTCAGGGATGAGTCGATTGGGTCTAGCTAGTTCAAGGCATCAAACAAAATATCTCAATGCGTAAGAGGAGTTCATCGAGTCAAGAATCCTATGTCTTGAAAGAATTCATCTCGTATATGCAAAGATCTTGTGTCATAAGAACTCAACCCATTCATTGGCATTCATAGCTCAACCACCGCAAAGTGGAGAACTAGCTCGGTGAAGAAGGAACATTTTCTCATGAAAGCCATTAAACATGTAGCTCGACTTTCAATACACATGAGGGTGCTCAATACCAAGTGAGCTCATGAAAATTTAGCAGAGAGCTCGATCCAAAGTGAGCTTATTTGCAGTGAAGGGTGGAGTAGTACGATCCCAAATCGGTGAGTTAGCTCGACAATCCAACCACCAAGTTGGGTTATTTTTGACCATTTTTCATTTACCCCCTCCTCAAGTCAAACCATTCAACAGGGGGTCCCACCATTATTTTTTTAATTAAATTAATATTTTTATTTTAAATATTTTATTAATAATATTTATTATTATTATTAAAATATTTTATTTAAATATTCTTTTAATTAATTGAGGATTAAGTCAACAACATTAATGGCACATGATGGAAGCTTCTCAAACTGGTTCAACCAAATGTAATAAATACATCATGTACCTTTAATTTAGGAAGGGATTTTATGACTTCTTCTCTCTCTCTCTCTTGCATAACTTCTTCTATAAATGTAATTTGGAAGCTCATTCGAATAGGCTAGAAAAGTTAGACTTATGATACAAGTGTATTTTTTTAGAATCCTTCTTCGCAAGTTATTCTTATATGTTGAGAGAATTTTCAAACCTCCTTTCAAGACTGTAATGGAAACTATTTCCTCTTCTGAATGTATGATGCATTGTGCATGTTGTTGAAGTAATAAAAGTGTGTGTTTTGTGACTAATCTTAGTCCTTTCATCTTTCTATACTTCTTTATGTCTTTCTCATTCTTCTAGGTACACTATGCAAGTTTAAGTTTGTATTGTAGGTTCTTGGAGTTCTATGCTTATCAAGTGGTGGAGTATTTGAATGTGCTTAAGTTGTGGTGTTTATTCACCCTTCTCAAGTTCATCCTTCTTCATTGGAAGACTGATAGATCATTTTTATGAACAATTTTAACAAATGGAACACATGCTTCCTAGTATGTGGTATTCTTTTACCCTCTCTTAGTTGCAATAGGTGAAGTTGTCTTGTGGTGCACACAACCCTATTCAAATTAACCCTTACTCGCCTAGCAACACCCTTTATTTAGTGCATCACCATCCATAGTATAGTTTCATTTCTTGCAAATCTCTTTCCCTAAAACCCATGAAAGTGTTAGCATAGGTCTAGATAACCATTTTATTACACTAGGAGTAGTACATCACTTACTTTAGGAAGAGGAAGTTGGCCTTCTTCGTAGGTTCACATCAATCCCAAGTCCCACAGCTTGAAAGGTGATCCCATGTTTCCTAGTCACACCAAATGTCCTGCTCACATTCTCGTCCATTCAAAGGGTGCAAAGTGATTAGGTGAAAACATGTAGCTAAGCTACAATTTTTACATTATCCCAAGGGAACCTATCTGCAAGGAATTCCACTAGTGATCAAGATCTTAATGGTAAACCTTAATTTGGAAGAGAATTTGATGGCTAGCTAAACCCCACCATGCGCGAGGGAAGGATCAAGTGTGGTGAATGATGACAGACCTAGCGGAAAAGAGGAAAAGAGAAAAAGGGTGGATTAAGTTTAATGAGGTGCATGAGAGGGATTTAGAGAAGTAGTGTGAAGTTGCATAATGGATGACATTGTGGAGAGAGATGGCTCATGAAGGATTTGGAGTTCATGTAGAGGACATGGAGCTAAAGCATCTAGAACTCCCCCATTTGGGAAAGCATGATAAGGAACCCTCATCGGCCTCTTATGAGAGTGTGCCAACAGAGACAACTTGGGCCATGGGTGCACATCTGAATCTACCTAACAACTTAGCACTTGCACTTATTTTTCTAGTTTCCAAGACAACCTATAGTCAAGAATCTATTTTGAACAAGATAGTAGCAAGAGGTAAAGTTGACTTATCAGCAAGTTTAGGAGTAAATCAAATAACAAGTAAATTTATGGCTTGGTAGACTTCTTCCCTATTATTTAGAGGACCAGTTAGAGGAACCTTCTTAGGTGTTTCATCGGCACGAACACACGTGTGGAGAACTTTGGACTCACATCGAGGAGTAACACAACTTCGCACACTATAGGAGTTCAGTTTACCACCACCGTTGAGAAACAAGGTAGTGCATACTTTGGTTCAATTCCTATTACAGGTGGAGGATTAAATGGAACATGTGGTTCAAGGTCTAGAGGATCTCGGTGGATCTGGATGTAGAGGAAATGAAATAGGTTCTGATCTCGGAGGGCATGGTCCTCATTAGCCCCATAATATTTACATGGAGATGTCGCTTCATCTTCCAAAGTATAGGGAATAGAAGATGATGTTGAGCATGTGCATATGTGTGAGATACTATGGCACACGAAGGGAATTACAACTTCTACACGCAAGGAAAGTTAGTTTGCAACTATGTTACATAGGTGTGTGCATAACGGGTACAATAATTTTGACCCTAATCAGATTTGTGTGGATTATATGACGCTTTGAGATGCTTTCATTAAAGAATTCTATATCCTTGAGTTTGAGCATAAAATTATAAGATAACTCAAGGATATCAAGCAGTAGTAATGAGAGTGTCCGGGAATATGATGTTTGTTTCAAAACACTCTTTTCTAAATTATCTTATGATATCCATGCAAGTCCGCATGCATAGTGGTTCGTTGGAGACCTAATCATGTCTTTTAGGAGGGTTCTCTCACATAAGACATATACAAACCTGCATGAGGCACTTCAAGAAACTTTGCACACCGAGACAGCTTGGGAGTATAAACACTAGAGTGAGTGCATTCTTGGAAGCTCAAATTGCAACAATGACAAAGCAATTGGAAAAATTATCAGCCAATACAATGCATAAGACACGCACCGGAATTTGGTGCATAGATTGTGAAGTGGAGGGTCATACTAAGGATAGTGTTCCTCGTAAATCAAAGCTCTCCTTACTACTGGATTATGAGATATGTCATTTAGACCATGATGTAAGTCGTTTTCCATTATTACAATACATGATAAGGAATAACGTGTCTTTATACTTTGTAATATTTTCCACCACAACTCATAATACTGAAGATTACAGGTTGATTGATCATATCCATGATGCCATTGATATTGGTGTATAAAAATGGGAGTTTTAAATAAATCTAAGGATAAAATTGAGCAACATGATCATGATCAAACTCAAGGGTGCTATGATCAAAATGAAGGGTTCTTTGAGGGAGGCCATGGTAGAGGTCGAGGATACCATGGTGGATTTAGAGGCTAAGGCTATGGCGGTGGACAAAGTGAGTTCCCTCATGGAACATGTTATACGTGTGGATCTCCTTACCATTACAGTTTGAATATCCTCCGAACATTACTTGTTCTTTTTGTATAAAGAATCATAACTATTAAGATTTCTAAGATTTATATAAACATTTGAGCAAGAAGCACAAAAAGGAGAATAAGGGTGCAAGGATGGTTAGAATACAATGCACCGTGTAAAACCAATGGATGCTAAAGTTATCACCAGTGTCCTAAAGTAGTACCTATGAATATTAATACACATTTTGAGGTTATGCACAATAGAGAAATGTTGCAAAAGAATCCTACCATTACTA
This sequence comes from Taxus wallichiana var. yunnanensis, assembly GCA_018340775.1. Taxonomy (NCBI): domain Eukaryota; kingdom Viridiplantae; phylum Streptophyta; class Pinopsida; order Cupressales; family Taxaceae; genus Taxus; species Taxus wallichiana. The sequence continues at coordinate 754,991,771 of CM031243.1, forward strand.
AGGAGGAGGTTGTACCTACAAAATACCCATACCCTACATGTCAAAAGGAGGTTTATCAAGAAACCATAGAAGTACTCGAAACATATAGGGTGAAATATAGTGTTTAAAGGAATTGATCAACACGAGAAGTTGGAACAAAAGAAGGCAACTGACACTTTCCAGATAGATGTGGATGGTCCAAGGAATTATGAAAGATGTTGCGTCAGGAGAACATTATTCCATTACTAGGGAGTTGGTTAAAGGAAACACTCCATGCGCTTGGGTATTGAGAATGAACGAAAATTTTTGCATGCTAATATCCCTCCCCATATCTTGGATTATGACAAGGAGATCACTTTGAATGCTATTGTGGATGGATGGATTTTAAGAAATATCTTGATTGACATAGGCGTGGAAGTGAATGTGCTTACTTTAGATGTATGGGTTCAGATGGGCAGACCTCCATTGCAGCCATCTTCCAATGTGTTGTATATGGAAAATTGGACTAAGGCCATGCCAATTGGATTATTAAAGGATGTATCCATTATTATATAGGGGGCCAAGTTCACTGGGACTTTGAGGCTTAGTGCTTGCAGGTATGGCACAACTTCTTATCTCTGCTTGGGCACCCTTAGTGTTATGCAAATAATTTTGATCTATGGTTCAAAAATGGATATATCAGTTTTGAGAACAATGAAGAATGGGTTATTATCCCTTTGATAGATAGGAAATATGCACCTTATGTTAAGACCTTAAGTGAAGAAGACCTGAATAGAATTTATGTGCGCACCATTCGAGACCTAGAAGCACTTGAGCCATCTAATGAAGGAATTCTCCAGTGGGATGATGCATAGTCCATCAATGATACTACAAGTATTTCCTGTGACAATTGGGCACATGGAACTTACGAGATGGTTGGGTATGAGGTAAGAAAGGAAGCTGCATGCATAAGTAGACCACGTTGGGTTAGGTGGTTAGGCAAAAAAAAAAAAACCCGGTACACTAGCGAAGGAAACCCTGAGGTATTCCTGTGAGCCATGGAAGTATAATGGAAGGATCAGGTGGATAGAAGGAATATGTTAGTTTATACCCTACACGGGACAACAACATCTGGTGGATGGTTCATAGGGATAATCTCATAGAATGGAGAGAAGTGAGAATTTCTCTATCGCACAGGTTTCTCAGAAGTAATGCACCTACTCAAATATGTGAATATCATGGTGATAATCCTGTTCAACACCACGTTCAGTAGTATGAGAGACTTTGGAAAGAGGGGTAGGAAGCTTTACCACCTTCCTTGTTGTGAGGCTATACGCACGCTTGGTAATTTTATGCGGAGTTGCATAGAGAGACTGGAAATTGGCAAGACTTGAATATAGGAATGATCCAGACTATTGAATACATCTCCACTAAACCTCTAGTGAAAGAGGCATTACAAGTTATGAAGTGCTTGACTATGGGAGATAGTGCAAAGGATGAAGAACTCATTCAAGAGTTATTTGGTGAGTTAGACCTAGAAGCACGTTTTGATGAATTAGATGAGACAGATGTAGAACTGCTTGAACATGTTTTCCTAGAGAAGGAGAAAAGAAAGATGGTCTATATGGTGGATGATGAAGAAGTATAAAATTTGGACACGAGATAATTTAGATGGTATGCGTGATGTCTTAAATAAAAGCGTATGAGAAGGTACGTGCCTACCATGAACCTATGAAGGTGAAGAAAGTGAACATTGGCACATATGTTGAACCTAAGAAGGCCATAATTAGAGATTACTAGCTTGACTCTGAAGTGGCTAAGATAATTGAGTTACTATAAAATTTCTAGGACTTTTTCCTAGGGGCAACCATGAGTTGAAAGGATTGTATGAATATTTGGGCAAGATGAAAATTAATTTAAAGGAAGGTGCACACCCGGTTAGGAAGAGACCTTACATGATGAACCCTAACCTATGTGTAAAATTTAAAGAAGAGATTAACTAGATGTTGGAATCTGGCATTATTGACCCCATAGAGGAATCAGTGTGGGTCAGCCCTATGGTAATCAACATAAATAAAGATGGAAGAATAAGGATTTGTGTAGACTATAGGGAGTTGAATGCTACATGTGTGATTGATCCTTTCCCTACACCATTCACTGAGGAAATATTGGAAGGCATTGTAGGGCGTGAAATTTACCCTTTTACAGATGGATTCTCTAGGTATCATCAAGTAAGAATTTCTAAAGAGGATCAATAGAAGATAACTCTCACCACTAAATGGTGAAGGTTTTCATACATGGTGATTCCTTTGAATTGAAGAACGTGTCTCCAGTAGTTTTTCATGCATTGTTGTCCAAGCATTCCTAGATTTTATTCACAAATTCTTACAGGTTTACTTGGATGATTGGACCATGTATGGGCTTATTAAGGATCATTGTGAAAATTTTAGGTTAATGTTTAAGAGGTGTAGACATTTAAACATCTCTTTAAATATCAAGAAGTGTGTATTTGTTACACCTTTTGGAACATTGCTAGGGCATATCATCTGCGATGTTGTAGAAATATGAATCATAGAATTTTGAGTCTAGTTTCTAAGCTACTAAATTTTATTGAAAACAGATAAGTTTAAGTGGGTCAAACAACTAAAATACCAACAAATGCTCTTGTTTTTGTTAAAAAAACATAATAGAGTGACTTTCGTGCCCCCACCATTTTTGAGCACCATTTAGTATTTTTGAAAACCCTTTGGTAGAAAGATAGCTAGGAGCATCTAGTTTGGGCTCCATTTTTTTAGATTTTTTAGCGAATATTTTTTTATTTATGATTTTTCTAGTATAGAAATTTTATGTTTTGAAAAATAATGGAGCTCTAACCGTGCCCCCTAACTACCTCAAAAATATCAAAAATTAGTTTTTTTTTTTTTGAATATGTATAGAATTATGCCTAGTTTGGGCTAGTATAATTTTTTTAAAATTTCGATCACCCAAAAAAAAAGATACACCATGAAAGATAGACATATTTACACTTCAAAAATAGCTATAAAAAGGCATAGTTAGAAAATAAATAATATGGAAACCTTATATTAGTCAAAAATTTGAAAAATTATATTTTTAGAAAGAAGAAACTCTTCTCTACATCGTGGTATAATTTTTTTAAAATGGATCGATTGTTTTATTTTGATTTATCATAGAGGAAGTGGCATTTTTACATTTTCTTGCAAAAACATGTTTGTTGTGTTTGTACAGGTCCATGCCTCAGGCTTGGGGATCCAAACCGATCCCAAGCCTTGAGGCATGGCTTGGAAAAAAAAAAATATAAAATAATGCGTAAAAACATGTACGTACATGTTTTTTCTTTTTTTTATATATATGTGCCCCCAACGTCCCTTTCATCTCTTTCATGGGAATTCTGCAAACATTATGTTTTGTCTACGTAATTTTCTCTACATTCTTGCACAATTTTTAGTAGTTCATTTTGTCCCCTACCCCACTAGTTGATTTTTTCTAATCATGGGTGATAAACGTCGAGCTAAGGACAAGAGGAAAGTCAAGAACAAGACACTTGAGAGCAATTGGAAGAGAAGAGAATAAAGAAATTGAAGAGAATGCAAAAACTTCAAGCAGGGCAAGGTACATCTGCTATATCAAATGTAGCTAATGTATTAGAAAATGGGGATGAAATACATAATGAAAATGTAGAGAATAATGATTTTGCAATGAATAATGATATTGAATTGAATGATAATGTTGGTATGGATGAAGAAATTGATATGAATCTAATTGTTGAACCCTTACTTGAGAATCCAAATGTTAACCCCAAAATTTGTATGAAAACACTGAATGAAGAAAGTAACCTTGTAAATGAATCTTCACCTCTAAGAACACCTCCTTCCATTTTGCGAAAAAAACCAATTCACTTAATTGAAATTGATGAAAACATTATAAAACCAATGCCTAACAAAATGTATGAAAGAAATGCGAGAAGAAAAGCTAGTGGAATTTGGGATAATTACTTTGAGAATTTAAATGACACACAAAGATGTCAATTATTTGTTTCATTGATGAAATTAATTAAGATGAGACCTATAATGAAGACCATAGGGTTAAGAACATCTAATGTTGTTGATCAAAATGTGTCAATTATTGAAAACATACATAAAGCATACCAAACTATAGGTGGAAAAAGACACACCAAAGATAGTAATGCTACATGACGTGCACTTACTAATTGTATAGTAAGTGATAAAATAGTTAATAAATGCTTGATTAGAAAAACAAGCAGTGCTTTGAAGCTAAACAAAAAACACTAATGAAAGCAATAGAGAGATGTAAACATCTTGAGTTAGTCAATAACATTAACTATTGGGCTTTCTCTAGCAGACTTCCATGAAAAGACAAGAATACATCTGATATTCTAAAATAATTAATTGTAAAATTTTGGAATGAGAACACAAGGGTGTCACCGAATAGAAGAGATATAGTAAAAAGAAGAATAGGTTCTCGTAATCGTGAATCATGTGCAAAACATTTCTTAGATATGACTCAAATAGAATTGTTCTCTAAGTTTAAGAATGAAAATCCACAAATTAACATTAGCCAAAGATTCTTTGAAATGAGAAAACCCTTTTATGTGAAAATCAATCACTCACGTACCACTTGTTGTTGCAGGCATCATGTTGAATTTTCAATGCATTATGATGTTTTTGTCAAATACGTCATGTTTTGCATACTTGACATCATGTTGCAGGAGTGTGGAATAAATGTCCCACAAAAATCTTCAAGGGAATTTATTCCAAACAATATTTTGTGAAAAATCAACAAGACAATTTTTTTATAACAAAGCATGTTTGGATGGAATGTGCAATGTATGTGGTGGCTTGCCAAATCTGAAAAGTTGTATCCATGAGGAGAGTACATATTCAATAGGAAAATAATTGGTTGATTTCACCAAATATAAATCGGTGGCATATCAATTAAAAGATGGAAAAAAATCTAAGAGGTGTGAGCTTGTTAGAAAACAATTACTTGTATCAGAATATATGGTCAAATTCAGAGAGAGAAATTTTTATGAGTATGCAAGGCACACACATAGAGCTCGATGGTTGGATGAACAATTCAAGTTAAGAAAGGACACATTCCCACTTGGTACTATTGTTTTAGTAGTTGACTTTGCAGAGAATTACACATTGCAGCCACAAATGGAGGTTCAGTCTCAATATTATAACTCAGTGCAAGTTTCTATTTTCATGCATATAACATTCATGCACTCTCCTAAAAGCACTTGAGCAAGATCAAAAATATTAAGAGAGTATCATTTCTACATCAGTGATGATCGGACACATTCTACAGAATATGTACAAGGGTGTTTCTAGGTGTTTTATGCGAACTTGAATGAGAGGAACATTAGTTTCGATCAACATTACATTTGGTCGGACAACTACACATCACAATTCAAGAATGCATGGATGTTTTATTGGCTAAGCAAGATGCACAAAGAAATAAATGTACAACATATCTAGAGTTTTTACTTGAGGCAGGGCATGGAAAAGGAGAGCATGATGGTGCAGGAGCATGTGTGAAAAGAGCACTTGCAAGAGAAGAGTTAAAGTTCAAGGATGGTGCTAAATTTACAGATGCAAAAATATTGTTGATTGGTGTGTCAAGAATATGGGCCATGAATCTCAAGAGAGATCAATGGTTCATAGATATTTTTGGTTGATAGAGGAACAACATCTAGGAAAACTTTGAAGATTGTATGATAGTTGCAGGATCAAGTGATATGCACTCATTCCATAGTTCAGATGTAAATGCTTGGACTATTTATACTAGGTGCATGACATGTTTTTGTATATCATGCATTGATTTTTGCATGGAATGAATGTGAGTCACAATAGTGGGTGGATGAATGGACTTGTAGACCTCTAATTCCACTTGACACACATCAAGTTCCATGAGCATTACAACTTGCAGGGTCTTCAGATCAAATGACAACATCACCTGACTTTGACCAAGTCTCTGATTTAGTGCAACAAGGTACATACATATATGTACATGCCATGTTTTAGATTTATAAATTATTAAATGGTCAACTCTTAATGTATTTTTAAATTGACTGAATAGTTTTACTTTGTGATACATAGGGCACATTTTTGTAATTATTGCGATGGAAATTTAATGAAGAGGGAACAGACTACTTCTTGTCTCGTTGTGTAGAGGGAAAAAAATTGACTTCCATAGTCATTGATGGTGAAGACCTTGAGTATCCCACTGGGTCAGTGGTAGTCACTGGAACTTGGCTTCGATGATATCCTATCAAAAAATCAAACATTTGGTTGTTTGAAGACTATGAAGTACATCGGAAGATACTTCACTATTCACATTTGGTCCTTACAACAAATATTAAATTGATCAAATATCGAGGTTGGCCATCAAACAAGAATCTATGGAAGGTTCGTGAATCAGATCATGAAGCAATTCTTGCTACTGTCAAGAATAGAGTTGATCCTTGTGGTTCATTGGATTGAATTTGCAAAGGTATGTTCTTCATGAATTTAATTTGAATATTTACTTAAATGATTTTGTTTAAATTTTGTATGATTTAAAATTCTATTTAATTGCTTACTAACATGTTTATGTAGGTTAGTGGTGCCAAAAAAGCTTCCACCTTCACGTGGTTGGCATGTCAGTAGAGAATTTATTATTCTCGAAGCCAAGTGAAGCTAAGAGAAATTAAATATTAGAAAGGAACAACAAACAAAAATTCTCATTTCACCACCTATATTGTAAAAATATCTTATTAAAATTCTCATTTCACCACCTATATTGTATGAACCACCTATATTATTCAGGTGATTGGCAATGGATGGAAATACACTGAGTCGATCATGGAGATGGAGAAAACCATCGTAAGAGGATTTCATAGAGGGCCCCAACATGGAGGTCTCAGATCTGACGAGACGTCTCTAGGTGCCACGAGTCTGAGAAATCACCCGTCGAAGATATGGCATGTTTGGGCCTCAGGGCTCTTAAGGGACTACGCCCGGACGAGGTAGCCCAAAAGCATGGGAGCGTAGGGAACCAAAAAAAGCCTCCAATAGAATTCACCTAGCCACCCTGATGTGTTGGCATAGTTGGTTTGGTCCCACAGCTTCCATTTGCAAAATACAACATCTAGACAACCTTACTGTTACACTGACTCGAGACTACACTATTTTGTGTTTTGAAACAATAGGACAAGTGAGAGAACCAAATGGAGATGGATAAAACCACAAGAGGATTTTCATAGAGGCCCCACATGGAGGTCTTAGATCTAACGAGACATCTCTAGGTGCCACGAGTCCGAGAAATCACCCATCAAGATATATGCATGTTTGGGCCTCGGGGCTCTTAAGGGACTACGCTGGACAGGTAGCCAAAAGCACGGGAGTGTAGGGAACCAAAACAAATCCTCCACTAGCATTCACCTGGCCACCCCGACGTGTTGGCGTAGTTGGTTTGGTCCCACAAGCTTCCGTTTGCAAAATACAACTGTCATCTAGCAACCTTACACTTTTGACTCGAGACTACACTATTTCACGTGTTTTGTAAACAATAATACAGCAAGAGAAACCGAATGGAGATGGATAAAACTATGAAGGATTTTTCGTAGAGGGGCCCGACTTGAACATGGAGGTCTCGATCTGATGAGACATCTCTAGGTGCCATGAGTCTGAGAAATCACCCATCAAAGATATGGCGTGTTTGGGCCTCGGGGCTCTTAAGGGACTACGCCCGACGAGGTAGCCCAAAAGCACGGGGAGCATAGGGAACCAAAAAAATCCTCCTCCACTAGCATTCACCTTGCCACCCCAACGTGTTGGCGTAGTTGGTTTGGTTTGGTCCAAGCTTCCGTTTGCAAAATACAACATCTAGCGACCTTACTGTTGACTCGACTCAACTACACTATTTTTCATGCATTTACGAACAATAGGACAAGTGAGAGAACTGAATCGAGATGGATAAAATGTGATATTATTTTGTAGAGGGCCCCAACATGGAGGTCTCAGATCTGAGGAGACATCTCTAGGTGCCATGCAGTCTAAGAAATCACCCGTCGAAGATATGGCATGTTTGGGCCTCAGGGCTCTTAAGGGACTACGCCGGATGAGGGTAGCCCAGAAAGCACATGGGAGCGTAGGGAACCAAAAAAATCTCCACTAGTATTCACCTAGCCACCTCCATGTGTTGACGGAGTTGGTTTGGTCCCACAAGATACCATTTAGAAAATACAACATCTAGCACCTTATACTTTGGCTCAGACTTAGGATACTATTTCATTTGTTTGCAAATAATAGGACAACAAGAGAGAACCAAATGGAGATGGATAAAACCATGAGAGGATTTCATAGAGGGCCTTGACATGGAGGTCTCAGATCTGATGAGACATCTCTAGGTGCCATGGAGTCTGAGAAATCACCCGTCGAAGATATATCATGTTTTGGCCTCAGGGCTCTTAAGGGACTACGCTCGGATGAGGTAGCCCGAAAGCACGGGAGCATAGGGAACCAAAAAAAGGCCTCCACTAGTGTTCACCTAGCCACCCCGACATGTTTGGCATAGTTGGTTCGGTCCCATGAGCTTCCGTTTGCAAACTACATTTTCTGGGAGCCCTACACTTGACTCAGACTCCAGTTTTTGTGTGTTTACAAACAATAGGACAATGAGAGAACCAAATGGAGATGGAAAAAACTGGGAGAGGATTTCGTAGAGGGATTCAACATGGAGGTTTTGGATCTGATGAGACATCTCTAGGTGCCACGAGTCTGAGAAATCACATGTTGAAGATATAACGTGTTTTGGTCTCAGGGCTCTTAAGGACTATGCCAAAACAGGTGCCCAAAAGCACGGGGAGTGTAGAGAACCAAATAAAAGCCTTCAATAGCATTCACTTGGCCACCCCAACATGTTGGCATATTTGGTTCAGTCCCACCCATGAGATTTTTTTGCAAAATACAACACCTTGTAGCTCTACATTAACTCGAGACTCCAATATTTTTTCGCGTGTTTGCAAACAATAGGACAACGAGAGAACCGAATGGAGATGGATAAAACCGTGAGAATATTTCATAGAGGGACCCAATGTGGAGGTCTCAAATCTAACGAGATATCTCTAGGTGCGATAGATTCCAAGAAATCACCCGTTGAAGATACGGTGTGTTTGGGCCTCAGGGCTTTTAAAGGACTACGCCCGGATGAGGTAGCTCGAAAGCACGGGGAGCGTAGGGAACCAAAACAAAGACTCAACTAGCATTCACCAAGCAATCTGGATGTGGCCCGTAGATCTTTTTTAGTCCTATGAGCTACCATTTGTAAAATATAGCATTTGGCATCCTTACACTGTTCTGGATTGTGATTTAGCACTTTTTTTGATACGTTTTGCAAAACAATAGGACAACGAGAGAACTAGATGGATATGGATAAAACCACGAGAGAGTCTTTGGTAGGGCCTTGACAATTTTTCCATGTTAGTATTTAGATCTTTTTAGAGACCTTCAAAATTTCATTGAATCATAGTGAAAATCTTCACCTAATTTTTTTCTTCACCATGTTCATTGTCATCTCTAAAGTTGAAGACTAAAAATTTATATGGCCTTCGAAGCTTCTTTTTGGGCAAAACAAATTTTGTAATGTCTAAGAAAATTCAGGGAGCTCTTAATTTTTTGTTTGATTTTGAAGATATTCATTCTTTCAAAATAAGCATAGAATTTTTAGAACATTAGTAGTCTCCCAAAAAAACTAATTTCATAGTCTACATAGTTGCATCATGTGGTAAAATCATTGAACATTGGTGGTTTCCTCCACCCGTGCTTTGGGCTACCTCGTCGGGCGTAGTCCCTTAAGATCCCTAGCAAAACATGCTATATCTTTGATGGGTGATTTCTCAGACTCCATGGAACATAGAGACATCTTGTTAGATCTAAAATCTCCATGTTGAAGCCCTCTACGAAATCCTCTTGCAATTTTCTCTCCATCTCCATTTGGTTCTCTCGTGTCCTATTGTTTGCAAACGCTCCAAATAGTGTAGTCTGAGTCAGTGTAAGGCTACTAGATGTTGTATTTTGCAAACAATAGCTTATGGGACCAAACCATCTAGGCCAACACATCCGGGTGGCCTGGTGAATGCTAGTGGAGGATTTTTTTGGTTCCCTACGCTCCCCCATGCTTTCGGGCTACCTCGTCAGGCGTAGTCCCTTAAGAGCCCTGAGGCCAAAACACGCTATATCTTCGATAGGTGATTTCTTAGACTCCGTGGCACCTAGAGATGTCTCATCAGATCCGAGACCTCCATGTTGAAGCCCTCTATGAAATCCTCTCATGGTTTTATCCATCTCCATTTGGTTCTCTCGATTGTCCTATTGTTTGCAAACACAAAATAGTGCGAGTCTTGAGTCGGTGTAAGGCTACTTGAGAGATGTTGTATTTTACAAACGGAAGCTCGTGGGACCAAACCAACTACGCCAACACGTCGGTGGCTAGGTGAATGCTAGTGGAGGATTTTTTTTTGTTCCCTACGCTCCCGTGCTTTTTCGCTACCTCATTCGGGCGTAGTCCTTAAGAGCCCTGAGGCCCAAAACACGCCATATCTTTGATGGTGATTTCTCGGACTCCATGGCACCTAGAGATGTCTCATCAGATCCAAGACCTCCATGTTGGGGCCCTCTATGAAAATCCTCTCTTGCATTTTCTCCATCTCCATTTGGTTCTCTCGTTGTCCTATTTTTGCAAATGCACAAAATATTGCGAGTCTTGCGAGTCGGTGTAGGGCTCCCGACACGTTGTAGTTTGCAAATGGAAGCTCATGGGACCAAACCAACTAAAACATGTCATTGGGGTGGCCAGGTGAATGCTGTGGAGGCTTTGGTTTGTTCCCTACACTACCCATGCTTTCGGGCTACCTCATCCGGGTGTAGTCCCTTAAGAGCCCTGAGGCCAAAACACATTATATCTTCGACGGGTGATTTCTCGGACTCCATGGCACCTAGAGACATCTCATCAGATCTGAGACCTCCATGTTGGGGCCCTCTATGAAATCATATCATAGTTTTATCCATCTCCATTTGGTTCTCTCATTGTCCTATTGTTTGCAAAATGCACAAAATAGTGTAGTCTGAGTCAGTGTAAGGCTGCTAGATGTTGTATTTTGCAAACGGTAGCTTGTGGGACCAAACCAACTACGCCAACATGTCAGGGTGGCCAGGTGAATGCTAGTGGAGGATTTTTTTGGTTCCCTACACTCCCCATGCTTTTGGGCTACCTCATCCGGCGTAGTCCCTTAAGAGCCCTAAGGCCCAAACATGCCATATCTTCGACGGGTGATTTCTCGGACTCCATGGCACCTAGAGACGTCTCGTCAGATCCAAAACCTCCATGTTGGGGCCCTCTAAAAATCCTCTCATGTTTTCTCCATCTCCATTTGGTTCTCTCGCTATCCTATTGTTTTTGCAAAGGCATGAAATAGTGGAGTCTTGAGTCGGTGTAGGGCTGCCCGGATGCTTGTAGTTTGTAAACGGAAGCTCATGGGACCAACCAACTACGCCAACACGTCGGGGTGGCCTGTGAACACTAGTGGAGTTTTTTTGGTTCCTATGCTACCCATGCTTTTGGGCTACCTCGTCTAGGCGTAGTCCCTTAAGAGCCTTGAATGACTAGATTGGCTTAAGAATGAATTTGATAGGGGTATGTCTAAGAACACACGGGAGTTATCAATCACCTAGTAAATCTTTCTTGTTTAGTTTTGGATGGGAGTCATCTTGGCCTACGGCTTAGTGACCTTCCATTCATTGATAATTTATGCTATGATAAACCCATGGATGCTTTCAAAAGCACCTTCAAAAGGATAGGGGTAGTCATCAAGCCTAGTGAAGGGTGTGATGTGATTTCCAAATAACTTGAAATGCCTATAGATTTAAAGGTAATAACATGAATTGGATAGGATTAGACAATCAAGAATCATTGAGTGTCTGAATCAGAATGTCATTGCATCTGGAGACATTCTCAAGCATTGGAGTAATGTATATGGAGAGACATTCTCAAAATATCAACAGATGAAAGGCATCAAATTGTGATGACTCTCGGGTGTTTTAATAGGGGAGAAGACTAAGAAGCATAGAAGAATGTAGTAAGTGCATGATAAGATAGGAACCAGTACAAAGAGACCATGAGCAAGAAGAAGCACAAGTAAGGTAAATACACATATACACATTGATAAATTGAATGAATAATTACTCAGATTAGGTAACTCTTTATATACATACATTATATAAATATTGATTTCCAAAGTTTGATGCATATTATACATTGAAAATGCTAGTACATGTACATCACCAATAAATGAAAAAATAATCCATAATGTCTTAAATATTGTCAAGTGCACATCATATTAGTTTCATGCGAAAATAATCTCAGAAATGTAAGGTCTCATACAAAATTATCAAGTTCCAAATAGTATTTTAATGTGCATAATAAATACAAAAATGCCCAAATAGGTCATATACCATCAAGTTCAAATGCCATATAGGCGTACATACAATGCCATGCACATAGGCATACAAAAACAATGTCATGTAAGACATATATATTTCCTACTCATCAAAATCTATCCCTCTCTTGGCCTTGCTCAAAGAAGGCCCTCCCTTAGACAAAGATGGAGATCCATGAGATGACTTTGGATCATCCAAGCCCATGCTTTGAGTCCTCTTCCATGAATACTCACTTTGTAGATGAGCTTGTAAATGCAAACAATGTTTTTTTGTCAAAACTTAATTTATATATGTTTTCAACATGTATTTAAGACCATGCTAGAATGAAAGTATTTACATAAATACACAAACTTACCGCAAGTTGTTGATCACGCTGAATTTGCATCTCACGCTCAGATGAGTCATCGGGAGCTCTACTGATACGATGAAACGGGGGTATGAAGATGATGAGATGGAGGATTCTATGCCCTCGAAGTCAAAATGGAGGGGTTGAAGTTCCCTACATACACATAAGATCAGAAAATCTAACATCAGAATTAGCAAAATAGAACTAAGTACATGTATGTACATAATGACAATATTTTAACTAATTTTATCAATATAGAACTATTGTTTTTACCCCGCCACGCCTGTGAATCAAATGAATAGGGCTACTACCTATCATAGGTAACTCCTGCATATACACAATGAAGGACATTATTAACATAATTTAATAATTCTACAATGAAAATACATTACTAACATGTAATTTAACATAATATGAATTACACAGAAATTTAACAAAATTTACGTGTTGTTTGAATACCTCAATGAGTTGTTGTGCAGATGAAATCGCAGCAACAACACCTTTATCTACTTGTCACAAAGATGGTGGGGTGTCTAGTGAAGTCAACATCTTTATCAAACATGTATATCACGTGAGTTAGATGGACATACAATAAACATATATATATGACTTCAAAACTAATATATATATATATATATATATATATATACACACACACACACACACACACATATATGTGAAAATTTTACATAATTAACATTCTAAATTACCTCTATGAATGTATGTGTATGCATGGTGCTCACCACCTGTGGTCGGGATGAAGATGACCTCTTGCACGCTGTAATATCAATGCATATACATGTACAAATACAATTATTTCAAAAATTTAACATATATAAGTAAATCAAGTACTCCAAAATTTTTATAACACACATAATAAAACATAACAAATTTACTGCGAAGGTGATGCGATGAATGTAATCCAAATGTCTCACTCAAAAGGACATTTGACATAGTGACATTATCATGTGCACCCCTAGCACCAGGTGCACCAAAATTAGTACGCATGAAAGTATCATCCTCCTCGGGCCCCAAACATATGCTACCACATGATGAGAAAAAGATGTGGCCTCATGCTAGTACTCCCTGAGGGAATACTCTATGTACCTCCATGAGCATCTGGCTCAGAAATCTCCCTCGTATGTCGAACAAGGGTCACAAATAGCCCCTAAAGCGTGTGGAGTGTATCAATCTCTACTTGTCTCCTTCACTACTTGAGGGACAATCTCAGGGTGAGGGGGCTTATGTGGGAATCTACCTTGTTGAATAGGTGCATGTTGTGCACCTAGTCGATCTATGCAGATCCTTTTCCTCGGCCCTGGAAATCTCAGAAATCAAAATAATTTGGGATCTCGTTGAGGATAAACTCATAATAGAGTTTCCTCAAAAAGTATAGTGGCACCTCATTGTTATTACAAGGTGGAAAATCAAACACCATCCACCATCGGTCCCAAAAAAATTATTTTTAATCAAATTATTATTGCACTAATGGATGGGAAACCATTTACATGACAACAAAACAAAAATTAGTGTGGGGTCCATGAATAAGGCGCATATGAGGTCTTTTGAAATTTCTTTTTCTTTACATCCACATATGACAATTTTTGGAATAATAAACCCTACAAACCCTCTCTATAAGTTGTCCAATGATCAATTTTCCCCATTGCCATGTCAACTTGAACAAGTAATGCCTCCAATGTGTTTGCAAGAGAGGTGCGGTGGGGGTTTGTAGATTGTGAATCCCTCATTGTTTTGATTAAATCCTCAATTTCAATTTTGTTTTCAACTATGTGGGCTGTTAAATCTTCTTGACTACCCGGGGGATGTTGAGCAAATTGTGGGAGTGTCGGGAGGGATGACAGGAATAGCAGGGTTTGGTTGTGGTTGATTCCCTCGACCTCTAATTGTAATAATAAAAATATGTATTCAATTCAAATTTTAATCTATAATTATCATATTTCAATGCAATTTTGAGAAAATAATTGTTCTTACCTCTTCTCTATGGCACCATCATCGATTCAGATCTTCCCGACGATCCAAAAATGATCCTTTGAGCTTGAGATCTAGCTGAATGAAAAAATGTGAGGGCACGGTTAAGCTCTGAAACTCACGTTTGAGGGAGATAAAATGATAGAGGCATTGTTGGCAAGAAAAATTTTTGGGGACAAATTGGTGGTTATCTTGCCAATGCTTTGGGAGTCTAAGTCCCTCTACTTAACCAAAGATCAGCTTCCATATGTGCATGCATGAGTAAATTTGAGTTTTATCTTGGTGTCCTTTTGGCCGGTGATCAACAGGGTCACTCCACTGACCCTACAAAAAATGCTTACAGGTATCTATAAGGGAGGAATTTTCTATGAAGGTAGGAAAGGGGAGTGAGAATATTTAGAAAGGAGAAACTAATATTACAAGTAGAAAATCAGAGACTTGCACACACTAGCCAGAATTTTCATTACATGCACTTGTATTTTAGAAGAAAAAAAATCTGCAAAACAACAACAAGACTAAATAGAGATTAATGAACATAAAGTACCAATAAACTCCTCAATCAAAGAGGATAAAATTCATTCTTCCTTTATTGAACCTCAAGCGAATTTGTACATAGTGTGGGAAGTAGAAGACATTTTTAGTAGGAGAAATGGAAGAAACTTGCTATCTATTGCTCTCTTCACAAGGATATCTCTCTCATGAATTCACAAAAAATAGCTCCAACATCTAAGAATGAAAATTTAGAAGAAGCTCAAATGAGGAGCTTGTTACAATTTATAGAAATGGAGGCAACTCTTCATCTTCCCGATGACTTTTTGAATACCTTAATATGACTTAAGATTGTTCATATTCCACTTTAAATATTTAATTCCCTTTTATAATAGCAAGGCGACTTAAAGTTACATTATATTTCTAAATTCACTTAAGTCATATTAAAAAGTGTAACCCACAACAAAAAAATATAACATTGAAGAGAGAGAGAGTGTTGTATGAGAAGAGAAGAGAGAGAGAAAGAAGAGGAAGAATAAGGAAGAAGAAGAATCATGTGAAAGGATGACCCACTATAGCGGATTTGATCTTGCTCACGACTAGCTTCCAATTTGTGCTCGAGAAGGCCTTTGTTCCCCACGCTCTTTACTCGAAACTAGTAGTTACAGGCTATACTTTGTTGGCATGAGGAATGTGAATACAACTCAAGGTTTCTATCCATCCACCGGCCACACTGTTGATGTCTTTGCACTTCCCGAACCATGATGAATGTTTCTCTATGATAAGTGCAATGGAGGCCTGAATCTCTGAGAGGAAGTCGAGGGTATCCTTAGTGAAGTATGATAGTTTACCTGCCTCTTTCTTAATGTGTTCTTCAAATGGACCAATCAACTCATCGGCAGTTTTCATCTTCACCCATTGCAAGCACTCCAAGCTTCTAAATTTTCCGATTTACACTATCCTACAATTTGTATGTTTGTTCCTCTTTTCCCCAACTCTGTGATGGCCCGATTGATTTCCTCAAACTTGATTTCCAAGACCCTTACTCACACATGTGACAAGTCCTCTGAGGGGGTTTCAAATATTTTTCTATCAATCAACTCTTGGTGACGAGCGTTATTGATTTATTCTACTACGAGCACAAAGGTTCCCAATAGTCCCTTTCTTTCTCCAAGTCCTTCTTATGTGTCCGTGTCCTATCTTTTGTTGCATACATGTAAGTGAAGGGTTTGACCACTTCTTGGAGCACAGACTTCCCTTTTTCATAAATTTAGTTGATCCATTCATTATTCACTTTCCCTGTGTTGTGAACTCATGTATCTTCCCGATGGATTCTCGGATTGAAGGAAAAACTTCCTCAATGGGAATTGTTGTGGCATTAGGATCAACTAGATGTTGCACATAAAATGATAGAGTTCACACATATTCTTTCAATTCATCAATATTCTTATTAACTTCTTATTCATTTCCATAATGTGAGCGGAATATTGTTGATACATGAGAAAATCCCCTTCACAAGTTACCGGTCCTAGTTGAATTATGCTCATTTCATAGTCAATGGTGTGTCATCTCATCCACTCGGCTTAACTTTTTTTGGTTGAACTACTTAAATGTATTAGTTACCCATTTCCCCACTATATAACCATGAGGTTGTATGTGTGATCTTCCTTGATATTTTTATTTGGCTAATGAGACAATCGCTGATAGATTAGGGGTTTCCACTTGCTCAATAAATACGGGTGTCGAGACAATTATTTCTTGCATCTAAGGGAACATCTCATTAGACTCGGGTTCAATGACAGGTGCACTAATGATACCATTTTCTAAAGGAGGAGGAAAATACTAATGAGAGAGCCATGAGTGTCCTCAAGAGGGGAAACCTCCTTTGGTAGCTCGAACACTGAATCTTGAACCATGTGTTCTTCATCCACTTGTGATTTTTCCATGGGGTGTTCTTTATCCACTTGTGCCTTCTCCATGGGGTGTTCTTCATCCACGAGCCTTCTTCTACTCGAGTTTATTTGGTTTCTTCTTGTGCCTTCTCCATGGGGTGTTCTTCATCCCGAATCTTTCTATGAATTTCGAAGATGACTAATGTGAGGATTGCTTCTAACTTGAAGGAACTACTCATGACCGGATGGTCATGGTTCTCTTTTTTCTGAAACCAATTTATCATTCTCCTCATGACATTCTCAGTATTCTCCAATATATCTCCTGATTCATGAACATACCAGTTGATTAGAGGTATAGGGGACATCTTGCCTATTGTGTACTCGTGGATCATAAATCTCTTTCCGTCATCTTGCAAAATATCTTCATACCAAGAGAAATTGAATTTCTTCATTTTTTTGATTATCATCCTCATATGATCTCTTTTACACACTTCAAATTCATCCATGCAATTGGCCCAATAATCCTCGAATTGTGGTTCATGTTGCAATTGGGACATGGAAAGAGTCGGGATCTTCTCGGATGTCAAAGTTAGGCCTAGCCATGTAGGAATGTAGAGTCAAATGAGTGAAAGTAGCCTCCAGATGAGATGTGTCATTTGAGCTCTTGCACGTGAATATCCCGAGAGAGATAGGAAATGGAATCAACTTCTTCTTTGTGCTTCCGAGATGGTTATTCACCTGAATGATCTGTCTGAACATATTGAACAATATAATTTGGTCACTAAGGTACTTGGGTAGCCTTAGTGGTGCTTGATCGAAGCCAACAACTTGCAAGTAGGAGAATGTCGATAATTGTATGAAATAAGAGCCATACTTCTTGATCAAGGATGCTATTTGTGACGACATCCTAGCTTCCAAGTCTCCTTCCAAGTTTTGGACTATGTACATGGTGCATGCATCATTCACGCGAGTGAAATGCCTATAGATTTCTTCCATCGCCACTTGTGGAAGTTTCTCGAATGAAAGCACCTTGGTGGTAATGTTTTGCGTGACAGACCAATCCCTCAATGATATTGAGCTAGCGAGGAGATAGAGTAAGTAATAAGTCATGCGGAACTTCTTCATCATGGGTACCTAGAGAAATTACAGATGGAGATTATCACTAATGATCTATCCCCAGTCAATTCTCTACTTTCCTTATATCAATGTCAGGATGAAAAGGCCCATCCATTCCCGTAAGTCTCTTGTTCTTGCTTCACCCATTACTCTACTGAGGAGAGTGATGACATCGAATATCCTTCTCAGAACTCGCACCTTGGAAGATTCTTAGGAATTCTTGAGGGCTTTCTTCATGTTTTCAACCATGACCCCAATGCAACCCCTTGCACATATGCATACATCGTTTCTAACCGTTCAAGTCCCTATCCTTTGAGATGACGACCATGTTGGGTGATTTAAGTATTTGCGAGAGAAAATGAGATGGTTCTAGGGTTGTATTTGCCGCGATCATTGTACCATTATCGGCTCGGATGGTTCATGTTTTGGGCTCATAGTGGTGAGAGCAGGCTAGGACCAACTCATGACTTTGGACAGACACTAGATGTCCTACAATAGTGAACAAGCCACTTGTGAATATCTGATCTTCAATCTTATTTCAGTCTCTAGATGTCATGTCGAGTTCTTAGGTCATTCAGTCCATGTATAAGACATCATTGTCTTCTATCTCATACTCACAGCAAAAGGCCTGCCCTAGCTACTATCTCGTCCACTTATGTTTCATGATTTCCTTATAATGGCAACTTAGTATTTTTAGTAAGTATGAAAAAGTGACTTCCCTGAATCTCAATTGGATGTTATGACCTTGATTTCCCTCTCTCCCTTTGTTCCTCCCTCCTTCCGGATAAAATTTATATTTTTCGTAGGTTATGTCAACACTAAAATTTTCCTCCATAATTTCTATTTTATTAATGTATGTATTAGGAATAGGATGGTGTTAAGTATAATTAGTAGTGGCATCCAATAAGATAACGGTGCCTTCAAGATGGTGCCACCAATAAAGTAGAGTACTGGTAATAAATCAAAGTACAATAGGAATGTTGTAAAAAGTAAATATTTATCGTAAGTGGTCCGGTAATATTAAAATGTCAAAGTTTGGGTAAGTAGAGAAGTAAGGTCTACATGATTAGGAATTAGAAATATTATATTTGTAATAAGGACAAAGAGTGATGTCATAAATATTTTGTGTATTTTATTTGTGGAAAAGTTTAAAAAGGTGGAACCCATGTGAGATGATAAGGTTTATCTTATCTTAGAAGATAAGCCTACATGTAAAGGCAAGAGTTTAGGCATAGAATATGATTGGCTGGAAGATATTTCCTATCCTATCTTAGAGATAGGGTGGATAAGCCTGAATTCCTATAAATAAAGAGGCCACCCCCCTCATTTAGTATAGAAGAAAGTAGTGAGAAATATTGTATGAGTAAGTGTGTAAAGGAAGCCATTTAGAGGTGTTATTGTGAATTTTCTCCCATAGTTATTATTGGAAGGTAAGTGAAGTCGTGTTGAGCAATTGAAGTACCTCATGGGTGAGATTGTAACAATTTCATGTTGATATTATAATTTACACTTATATTTCAGATTTATCATCATTCCTTCTTATCATAATCTATGGTATTCTTGTGTTATGTTTCCATATTCCATCCACCAAACTAAAAGTTGTGCATTAGTAAATAATCATAGTACAAGGAGTTCCCGTAAAGAATTATCACAGTGCGATTGGTGATGACATTTTGGTTCTATTGCAGACCATTCCTCGTTGGTGGATTTTCTGGAGAGATATTCCCACTTAGTCAAAAATCATTTGGAGGGTAACCTTGTTTTTACTGTGCATAGGAGTTACCATGGTAAAGTCACTTTTACCATGAATAGTATTTACCATAGTAACTTCATTTTTTACCATGAATAGTGTTTACCCCAGTAACTTCATTTTTACCATAAATAGTGTTTACCACAGTAAAGTCATTTTTACCGTAGTAAGTCAAGTTTTACCATAGTTTACCGTGGTCATTCCTATTTTACTGTAGAAAGGTGTAAAGTCACTTTCTATTGTAGTGAGTCCAATTATTTGTGCACATAAGTCTTACTGATTGTACTTGTGAGTTGGTATTTCACTGTGGTTACATTTAAAAATGGGGAAGATTCCTATTTTTCAGCCCAATCTAATGAAGATGCTTCCTCTTTCATTCAAGAGTTTAAATGATCTTGTATTTGTAATGGCCTCATAAGAAGGGAACAATGGACTGAATTTTTTCCTACCTTTTTGGATGGTTCAACACTTAGGTGGTTTGAAACACTAGGTGATAATGTGAAAAACTCATGGGATTTATTAATCGAAAGTTTTCTTGAAGAATTTGGTAAACAACAAATATGCAGGTCTCATGATCGAGATCACAAAGAAAGCCCAAGGAGAGAAGGATAAGATAAGAGATTATCATGCTCGTGTTCTAGAGCTAAGGAGGAAGCTCAATGCCCAAATTCGGAAGGAAGGATTAGCGGATGGGTTGATGAATGGTGTGGATAATCTCCTCTGTAAGCACTTCATTCTTGGGATGAAGCTAGAGATTAGACAACGAGTGAAGTATGACCACTCAGCTACCATTGAACAAGCAAACGAGATTGCAAGAAGGTAAGAAGAAATCATGGAAGAGGAGCCCAAAGAAATTTTTTCTAAAGTAGAGCCTACACTAGCACCTTTGGTCTAAAATCCACAACCACTCTCGGTGAGCACAAATCTTTCTCCTAGTACATCTACTAAGTATGAAGATCTGCTCAAGAAGATGGGCTAGTTAATTATTAATCTTCTTTAAGGAAAGAAATTTAGTTTTCGGGGAGGAGATAGAGGTCCAAAATAAATATTTTTGAAGTTGTATGTTATGGTTATTATAAAAGGGTCATTGTAAGTATAATTGTCTAGATAAAGCTTCTACATCTAGTACAAGAGATAATGATAAAGGAAAATCACCTGTGAATTCTTTTGATGTAGTAGATAAGAGCATAAATAATGAAGTAGATGTGTTTGTAACAAAAAGAAAGAAAGAAAAAGATAACCAAGATGGAAATGATCCTAAGAAGATGAAAGGAGAAACTAGTAAGAAACATAGGAGAAGAAAGTTGGGTGTACAGGATTTTCTGATTTCACAGGGACAAGGACCATACTCCATCTTAGAAGATCTGTCTAAAAGGCCTACAAATATTACATATGGTCAACTCTTAGCTATGTCTTCTGAGAAGAGGCGGGAGCTGCGAAGTGGACTCAATGCTCGATGAAGGAAGGAGGTTGAGGTCCCTGTTTTGGAGGTAGAGGTGGATCCCTACGCTCCACAAGATGAGGCATTATGTAATGGTATTTCAATTCATGATGTCTTAGTTAATGGAGGTGTTGCGGTTAATGTAATGACCAAGTCTCGTAATGAATATTTTGGGTTTAAAATTGATCGCCCTCAACACTTATGTTAAGGTCATTAAATAAGGGAAAAACTAAACCGAGAAGGTGTAGTTTCAAATGTGGTAATGTCTCATGGGGTGTTGTATGTGTGGTAGACTTTCGGTGATGACAAATGGTATAGTTGCGTACTCCAATGTTATTGGGAAGACCATGGCTAAGGAGAGTTCATGCAAGAAACTACAGGAATGAAGACTTCATGACTCTTGGATGTGGTAGAGAGAGGGTGAAGATAAACGTGATCCCTCAAAGCATCATAAGGTAGAACTTGTGGATTCAAGTGATGAAACTGATGATTGGACATCCTTTGATTACTCTAGTACTAGCGAAGTGGACACAGAAGATGAAGAAAGTGAGGTTGATTTTTTGGTCATGGATATCCTTCTAGTCACACCCGACTCATGACCCAATAAAATTATCTCAAGAAGAAATTGATGATTGTCTCCAACAAATAAAGATTGGTGATGCTTTGTGATGGACAAAGTGAGAAGGAATCCTACCTCCACTCTTTCAAGGTACATAAACATATTCAATTTTGATTACAAGGAACTATATCAAGTAAGTTGGGTAGAACATTCTATTGAGCTGCTATATGATGCTAAGCCCATAAAGCAAATGCCATATAGAATGAATCCTAATTTTTCCAAGACTGTAAAAGAAGAAATAGATAAGTTACTTGATGCGGGATTCATATTTCTTTGTGGAGAATTCAAAATGTGTTTCTCCCATTGTGATCTCAATAAAAAAGAATGAGAAGCTACGCATTTGTGTTGATTATAAGAAGATAAATAAGGCAACAAAGAAGGATCATTACCCTCTTCCATTCTCGGATCATATTTTGGATGAAGTAGCGGCCATGAGTGTTATAGTTTTGCTTTGATGGATATAGCGGATACAACCAAGTTCATGTAGTAGAAAAATATCAGTGAAGACCACATTCACCAGGTCCTTGGGAATGTTTTCTTATAGAGTTATGCCTTTTGGGTTGTGTAATGCTCCGCAACGCGTTCCAACACTTGATGAATAGGGTGTTTGAACCTGCATTGGGAACTTCATCGAGTATTTCTGGATAATTTTTGCATCTATGGGAGCAAGATGGACCACTTGCACTGAGATGGAGACAACATTTCAAAGGTTAGATGAAGCACAAGCCTGACTAAACCCTACAAAGTGTGTCTTTGAATGTTCTAAAGGTATTTTATTAGGGCATGTTGTACCTAGAGATGGTATTGGTACTGATCTTAATAAAGTTTCAAAAATCAAAGAGTTACCGTTTCCTATGAATAGAAGTAAGTTGAGATCATTTTTAGGCCATGTGGGTTGATATAGAAGTTTCATCAAGAATTTCTCAAAGATTGCACATGACCACTAACCTAGTTCTTTAAGGAGGATGTTACTTATGAACCAAGAAATAAGGTACATGAAGCTTTTGAACAATCAAGGAGGCTTTGGTGTCTTCATCTGCTTTAAAGAATCCAGATTGGGACAAGTCATTCATTGTGTATACTGATGCCTCGGATGCGCACTAGGAAGTACTGAGCCAAAAGGATGAAAATGGGAATGATCATCGAGTTTACTTTGGGAGCAGAAAAATGAGCGATTCGAGGTAAATTATACTGTAACTAAAAAAGAGGCTCTAGCTATCATTTTTCTATAAAGAAGTTTAGAAATTACTTGCTAGGGTATAAATTTATAGTTGTAATAGATCATCGCTGCTCTAAAATATATTGTAAATAAGCCTAACCCATTAGGGAGGATAGCAAGATGGATAATTTTTCTAGAAGAATTTGAATTTGATATTATAGATAGGCCAGGAAAGAAGCATGTCAATGTAGATGCACTCTCTCGAGCCTATGATGGTTTAGGTTCACCTTGTGATGATGATGATTTCCCGGATGCAAAGATTGTTATCCCTTGACACACCCCTAGTGAATACATAGATATTTGGAATTATCTCAATGAATTCAAGTTTCTGATGGTGTCAATGCAAATATTAAGAGGAAGATTACTCAAGCCGGTCATCCATATTCTATTCTGCATGGATTATTATTTTGAATAGGACTCATGGACAAGATCAAGAGAGCGATTAGACATGATCAAGGAATGAGCTAATAGAATAATTTCACAATGGTACATATGGAGGAAACTTATTTGGACAACTTACAAAGCAAGAAGTATCTTGGATGCAGGTTATCACTGGCCCACTCTTTTTAGAGATTGTTATAATTATTGTAAGACATGTGATATTTGTCAAACACATGGTAACCGTAAGACTTCATCAGCTCCATTATGCCCTATTCTTCCACTTGGTCCCTTTGAAAAGTGGGGAATGAACATTGTAGGTCCACTTCCAACTACCCCACACCAAAATAAGTATATTATAGTTGCCACAGATTATTTAACCAAGTGCGTTGAAGCTAGGCCATTGAAAACAGCTTTCCATGGATGAAGTGGCAAGGTTCATATATGAGCACATTGTCACGAGATTTGGTTGCCTGTTAGAAATTGTAATGATTAAGAAAGCCACTTCATTAATGAGGTGGTAGAAGCCCTAGTCAACAATTTTTCTATCAAGCACGGAAGACAACAACATACAAACCAAACACAAATGGACAGGTGGAACGAACAAATTTTGTGTTATGTCAAATTCTAGCAAAAGATGCAGCTTTGTAGGTACATACGTGGGATAAAAGGATTCATGAAACATTGTGGGAATATAAGGCAACATCAAAGTTAGCAACAGGATACTCCCATTTCAGTTGGCTTATGACATTGATCTAATTCTTCCTATTGAGTTTGATATTCCCACTATGAGAGTTATGAAAAATGAAAGGATGGATGAAAGCGATTCAGTAAAAGAAAGGTTGGTGCATCTTCATTTACTAGAGGAAATGAGGGAAATAGTGAAGGATACAAGCTATAATAGGAAAATGAAGTAGAAGGAATACTTTGATCAAAAGATCCATTGGTCTCCATTTCATGTGAATGACTTGGTTCTAGTATATGATTCCAGATACAAAAAAAAGAAGGCAGAGAAAATTTCTTCCCAAATGGATGGGGCCTTACAAAATAGCAGTTGTGCATGAAAATGGTACATATCGACTGGAGGAATTGGATAGTACTCCCATTACGAAATGGGTCAACCATGACATGTTGAAGATTTTCCATGCACCACTTCAAAATTTCCATAAGAGTCTACTCCGAGGATGGAGTAGAAGCTAGGAAGTGGGAAGATGTCGATACTAAAATTTTCCTCTGTAATTTCTATTTTATTAATGTATGTATTAGGAATAGGATGATGTTAAGTATAATTAGTAGTGGTGTTCAATAGAAGATAACAGCGCCATTAGTACAAAGGCTGCCAATAAAGTAGAGTATGGTTATAGTCAAAGTACAATAGGAATGTTGTAAAAAGTAAATATTTGTCGTAAGTGGTCCGGTAATATTAAAATGTCAAAGTTTGGGTAAGTAGAGAAGTAGGGTCTACATGATTAGGAATTAGAAATATAATATTTTTAATAAAGATAAAGAGTGATGTCATAAATATTTTGTGTATTTTATTTGTGGAAAAGTCTAAAAGGTGGAACCCATGTGAGATGATAAGGTTTATCTTATCTTAGAAGATAAGCCTACATGTATAGGTAAGAGTTTAGGCATGGAATATGATTGACCGGAAGAGATTTCCTATCGTATCTTAGAGATAAGGTGGATAACCTTGAATTCCTATAAATAAAGAGCCACCACCCCTCATTTATTATAGAAGAAGTAGTGAGAAATATTGTATGAGTAAGTGTGTAAAGGAAGCCATCATTTTGAAGGTGTGTTAAAAATACATTAAGAGGTGTAATTGTGAAGTTTCTCCCATAGTTATTGTTGGAAGGCAAGTGAAGTCAGTAACACTTGAAGTACCTCATGGGTGAGATTGTAACAATTTCATGTTGATATTATAATTTACACTTATATTTCACATTTATCATCATTCCCTCTTATCATAGTCTATGGTATTCTTGTGTTATGTTTGTTGTTGTGTTTCCAGATTCCATCCACCAAGCTAAAAGTTGTGCATTATTAAATAATCATAGCACGAGGAGTTCCCATAAAGAATTATCATAGTGCTGGATGTAGACACCAAATTTGGGTCTTACGACGCCCTGTACCCCATATCTCATCCCGCAACCTAACCCTACCTCACCACCTAAACCTTACACACCTAATGATTTATTAATTACCTTATAATTAATAAATCCACATCTCCAACCCTGCCACCTCATCTCACCACCTCACCATGACCTAGCCCTAACCCTAAACCAACCTAATTAAGACCTATGACTTGGTCCAGACCCACACCTATGACTCATTACCCCTCACCCGCACCAAAACGAGCCTAATAATGACTTGACCAAGCCCACAACTGATCCCTCGGGAGAAAAGGAGGGAAAGATGGCTATTTTACTAAAAATAGCCACTTTGACCTAACCGACATCGGTTCCTACTCGACCGCCATCGGTTCGCTGTAAATAACCTCCCCCAACCAAAAAGAAGAGAGCCGAAATTCATTTGGCAGAAAAAAGGGAAGTGAAACAAGTAGAAGAGATTACAGAGAAGAGGATCGAGCCCAAGACTGTAACTGAGCAACTAGATCACTGTCACACTCGTCCAAGCATTGGGAAAGACTGAGGATAGCTTCATCAGCTCGCTTTCCAATACCGGATCATCCCAACTAAGCCTTACTATCACCACCACATTCCTTGGACTTGTATCTTCATCAGGAACTAGTAAGTAGTATCTTAAATGTTTCTAAGCACCATTTCTTGAACTTTTAATTCATAATAATTATAAGCTCACTCCTAGATCTACCACCCGGTAGCACTCTGCACCTAACTTTCATTCATCAACCCCGATATTGCCCCAAAGATAGTTTTCTCACTCTCTGAGTTTTCTCCATCACCCTACTACCCCCTAATCATTTATTACCCTATAAACACCATAACCACCTTACAACTGACCTCCATTCAAAACCCCTAAATCACTGCCCCTACCGATATCGGTTATCTTCTACTGGTATCGGTGTTATAACCGTAGTTGGTTATCCAGTGACCGGCATCGGTCACTGTGAATTATTTAAAAACTAACCTTTCCCTTATTACCCCCAAAAAATCTCATATCCAGCTGGGTCTATCCTTGTAACTTGATCTGAATGCATCAATAACTGGTGACCAAACAAACATCAGGACATTTTATTATTAGTAGTTTAGTTTCTATTGCTTTTTAACAAGGTACCTAAATCATGATTTCGCAATAGCTTCTTTATTATCATTTGCATTAATTCGTATTAAAAGGGAAATGACCACCTTCGAAAGGAAGTCTAATATTTCCTGGGCCCAAGGTAGTTCCCTCACTTATTGTCTAACTAAGATCTAGTGGTCTTGTATTCTTACTTATAGGTAGTCCTTCCCAGACAAAAAGGAGTTCTTCACAATCGATCTGATCTCTCTATGGTACACGCACACCTTCCCAACACTCAATAGGTATTCCTCCTAGCCCTAACCCTTATCTGTTTTTCAAGAGAATGAAAGGATAGAAGCAAATCTATTCCGAACAAAATTGCATATAAACATTTTGGCACGCCTGGTGGGACCCTTTTCGGGTTTCTTTCTTTCTTGCTTGCTTTCATATAGGGAGCACACTTGTTGTTTCTTTCTTCTAAATATTCACAAAATATTTTGTCATTTTGGTAAAAGAATTTGTCTTTCTTTCACATCTTTGCATTAGTGAAATTCATCTTCTTTGTTTCATCGAAGATCATTTTAGATTTGGGTTTAAAACACGTGCATCACATTCTTGTTGGTTGTTTTTTATTCTAGTGAACGTAGATTAAGTAACAGGTCATACACGCGGGGGTGATATCCATGGTATTGATGAGAAATTAATCTTACTCTCACTACACAACACATACCAAATCACATCATAATCAACACAACAACTCAAACATCCCCCCTTCTCGTGGTATTCCTCCACCCGATTGAGGTAGCCTTATGAGCCAAAACAAACTTGACATCTCCCTTAGGTCTTTTGTTTAGGATTGACATCATCTGGCATCTAAGGCATAAGCCCAAAGTGATTAAAACTAATCCTAGGGTTAGTCTCTTGATTTGCTTGTGCATCTTGCTTGTTTTTAGTTCTGTTTCTCTGTCATACACTATTTCAGTGATCACTTCAAGACAGTTTGGTAGGTATATTAAGCATTGTTATCCCCAAACCAACAGCTTCTTACATCCTCTCTTTGCTTTTACAGTGACCGACACCGGTCCTATACTACCGACATTGGTTAACTAACCGACGCCGCTAAAATACGAGCGACATCAATTATCGACTAATATTGGTTATCTTGTGTTTAACAGTTCTTGACAAACCAACAACCTATCAATTCCAACATTTTGTTGTTGTTTCTGTTCCAGATTGATTAAATCCCTGCTGTGTCCTCTTGTCCATGGTTGTTATCACCCAGAAACAAGCTACAGCCATGGTTTCACATGCCTGTTCCATGCCTTTGCCTGAGTCACCCCCTTCGCATCCTATGGGGAATCCTACGGATACCAGTAATTTTCCCAAGATCCCTATAGGAGATAAGGAATTTGCCAAATTTTTGGATGCTAATCCTAGCACCGTACAATATTATTTGTCTCATACCCCTGACCATACACCCGACGGTCAGCTCCTCATTGGTATGCCTATTAGTATCGCCGCTCACTTAGCCCCTTCCCCACCTAATAACTCCGCTTCACCATCTTCATCCTTAGCCCCATCTCCCAGCTCAGTGGCTTCGGTGGTTCATACTGCACCAATTGGCTTTCCTTTCATTAATCTGGGGCCCCACATGTCACTACCATCCACTGACCCTACCTCATCTCTCTCACAGACTGTCTCTTTTATAACTTGCTCTCTGCCACCTATACACACGAGCTTTCCCTCACAAGCTCTGCCCACCTTTTCATTTCCACAAATTCACCGGGCCTCAACCTCTTATATAGGACACCCTTATTCGGCTGCCCCAACACATTCATCACCATTATCTTATCAACATTCAATCCCACCATTGTCTAGTAGCAGCTCTTGGACCAATCCTCCTCTGTTTACAACAACAACACCATCATCTAACCCAACCAATGATTTAATCAAATAGATGATGGACAAGATGCAAAATCTTGAGGCTTCTGTTTTAGGAAGTCGTAACACCCTGACATACGAGCAAGTTTTTCAGGAGCCTATTCATCCTTCTATCCCCCTTCATACATATCCTCCTCAATGGGAATTACCGAAATTTACTTGCTTTAATAGTGAGGACCCTCAACAACACCTGCGATCATTCGGACATTCCTGCTATCGATTGCTCATGACGATGCCTTACTACTCCATGCCTTTCCCATGTCCTTATCGGGACCTACCTTGAGAGTGGTACGGTTGCTTTAACTCAAGCACTCAATTTTCTCCTTTAACCAGCTTAGCCCAATCTTTCTTATATCACTTCTCCATCAATATTGCCAAGAAAGTATCCATTACCGACCTCTATGCCATCCGACAATTTGAAGACGAGTCTATCACAAATTTCGTTGGACGATGGCGGGGCCTCATCAACCAACTTACTTACGCCTTACCTCAAGCCGAGCTCATCGAACTCTTTACGCGGGCCTGCGCTAAACACATTTCTCCCACCCTCTAAATTCAAACTTTCCGCACCTTTGATGAGGCCTTTACTATGGCTCGGAAACTAGAGATTCGAGCCTTAGAGGAAGAGAAATTAAGGTTACGCAACAAAAGCTCAAATTTCCAGACCCAAGACTCTACCACCAAACCCAACACCACCAACTCTCACGCATCGGCTGCTTCGAAATCAAAGGGTGTCGTACACATAGTGACGGTGAAATCTCAAAACTGCTTATGCAATACCTAGCAAAAGCCACCTATAAGCATAAAGCCAGCCCATCAACTACACTCCCTTGGGAGAAACTTATGGTGTGATCTCGGACAAATTGCTTAAAGCGGAGCTATCACCTTGCCTCTGTTAAACCTCACTCCGGGTTTGATTCCACCCGCGCTATACCTTCTTGGTATAAATAAAATGACTTCTGTAACTTCCATCGCGTGAAGGGACATAGTCACGAAAACTGCAAGATGTTGAAAAACATAGTGCAGGAAATGGTTGATGCAGGGGATATAACTCTCGATAATCCCAATGCCCCCACTAATCAAAATTTAAAAATTTTCAACAAACCATTTCCAAACCATGCATCTAACAGTAACACAAACCAAGACACCTTAGCCAAGGAGAAGAGTGTGCATGAGATCCATGCAATTTTCAACTCCCAACCCAGGGCTTCCATTGAGGAAATTCTGAATCAAGCTTCTTCACCAACGCAGGGATTCTCGCCCCCTTCTCCTTCATCAGGACAAGAGGACAGTCCCGCTATTCCTTTACCCATAAAGGAATTAACCGCCCAGAGTTCTCTTCTCACAAGTGAACCTTCTTATACCATATCCCTGCAATATTGTGAGCGGATGTTATCTAACTTATCTATTTCCCAAACATCTCCTTCCACCACTCTTGCTGCAAAAGAAGAAGGCTTGCCACTTTTTCTATCATCCTTAGAGGAGAAACCCCTTGAGCCTACATCACCAAACTCCTTAATCATGACGGATCCCCTCGAACATGCCCTCCTACCTATTAGTTCTTCATCACCTAAATATTTCCAGCGACCGGTTGACCTCTTAACACCCATTGATATAGCGCCTCATTTACCCCCTGTATCACACCCATAGTGGACCAAAATCACAACCCACCTCTCTTCCATACCAAAGTTCCTGTTCACACGTGAAGATTGTCATCCCCTAGAAGATAGACGAGTCTTATGGGAGCGTTTGAGTACACCATGCTCTACTCAAATGCAGATGACTAATCCAGACACCTCTACCATATACCCGAGGTGTTTACAAAAGCTCAAAATGCCTATGTCCTCACCTTCACCCCCCTCATCTCTATCAAATCCCTCAGCCACCTCTATCAACCTAACCAAACCTTCCCTTATGCTTGGGACTTCACCAATTCCCAGCCTGACACACCCACCTAAACAGTTATATTTATCCAAAAATAATGTCGTCAATCCACCTAGGAGACAAACCCAATCTCCTCGAGTCCAATCTATGCCTCTTCCACAACTAAAACCCTTGCCCCGATCACACCAATACAACAGGCATGGCTTCAACCTTCACCATCACACCTACCTTCTATATTAGGGCATCACCCCTCCACCTTGCCTCCCACATCTTCTTTAACACGACCTATGCCTTTTGCACCCCTACCGACACCCACGGGCATCTCAACACTTTGTCGCCCCAAGTATCTCACCTACCTCGATCATCGAAGGACTTGTTTGCTATCACTCCTCTCTCCCATGGTTGTTTCCTGCCACCATGTCAGCTGGGGCCTCATCATCTAACCAGCTAAACATAACTTCTGCATAGAAGAAACCACGCCTAGTTAAAACCAATCATTAAAATCCCTTGCCTAAATCACCACCGTCACGAATCACTGCGTACCCAACCCTTACCAAAACAATCAAAAACCTCACCCACTCAATCAACACCTCATCTTCATCCGAATTTGACCCACTAAAAGGATCTTACTCCAAGATCCTTGATATGTTTAGTAGGGATGCAACCATTTCCCTACCCCCACTCGGACTCTATGATCCATCTAAACCTCGACCTATAGGTTATGATGAATCTAAAATCTGTGCTCACCATCGCACACCAGACACAATGTATAAGGATACAAATCTTTGAAAGACATCCTTTGCCAGTCACCTATCTCGGATAGACAGGCCTAAGAAAGACAATTTACGAAGAGAGAAGCCCTTAGCTTCGATCCCTTCTCTATACCACTGTCCCTGCCTCGCTTGAAATATATCATCATTGCAACCCCGCCTCTCAAGAACAATGACTTATCCTGCCGTCTTCCTCCTCTCGTATTCACGAGATCAACATGATTAACATTGCTACTCGAGGTCAGAAAAACAATGGAAAAGCTAAAGAAAGCACACCTGTGGCCTCTCTTTCTCCTTCTGCCATCCCAATCGCACCACCACCTAAAGTGGTCATTCATGGACCTACCTATCCCGTCTCTGATGGAGTTTCCCATCGCACCATGATCAAACAACTTCACCAATCTCCTATCAAAATGACACTCTATGATCTCATTCAAACATTTGAATCACATCGACAAGCTTTAATTGAGATCCTTCAAGGGATAGAGGTCCTACCTAACGAAACCTTTCCCGTTGCCTCCATTTTAACACCCAACCACGTCACTTCTCTCACCAAACAACCTACCTCCACAACCACTTATGTCCCTGTCTGTAAAGCTCACTGCATCGGTTTTTTCTCGAAGAAGAAATTGTCATCTTTGGTGCAGAAGATCTTGATCCGCTCTTTTCATCTCGTCTTACGTCCTGGGACATCTAGGTACATCGTGTTATGATCAATGGGGCGCTAGCCTAAACATCGTCTCTTCCAAAGCCTTCCATAGATGAATATCCCTCCTAGCTGCATGTGTGCCAACCCCACCATGTTGCATTCATTCAACGATGCTATTACTTCTACCTTAGGCACCATGATCCTTAACATTCGTGTAGGGCCACGTACCTTACCCGAACTCTTCTATGTCCTTGAGGGAGAATTCCAATACAACATATTGTTAGGCCGCCCTTGGATCCGGGCTATGGGATGCGTTCCCTCCACCTTACATAGATGCATCAAATTTGAGTATGAGGGGAAGTCATACACCATCAAAGCTGATGCTTCCCCCTTCAAAACCTGTAATATGTTATATCACCCTAATGATGTGCTTGTACCAGTCAAGGCACCCATTGATCCAGCCCAACCATCTACTTCAACCACACCTCAACCATCCACCTTAACCACACTCACACCTTTGACCAATGAACCCACCGCCGCGAATACCACTTCCTTCCCCACGGACAACATCCCAACTTCAGATCCCTTGGTAGATGTTTTTCAATGCCTTACGCTAGGGGAATACTAGCCTATACAACGTTAGCACCTTTCATACCCCACAGGAGTATGGACAGTTACATGTGCATCCTACCTACGACCGTCATGTGGGGGAGGTAATCTCCTATGGACCACCTAATTGCCGTACCAACCTAACGTATGGGGGTGTCGACACATCCTCTGTCACCCCTGAACCTCCCCTTGGTGTGGTTCCCTTCTAATCTGATTTTCAATATCTAACCAACCATCATTTCGCCTCACCTTCCTGACGCGCTGTGCTTGGAAGGGTTTTGGTTTCGGTCTTTATGAACAAGGCCGACATACGATCATTCCCGTAACTACCCACAAACACAAAGATCGTCGTGGTCTTGGATTTTTTGAACCACCTACACCAAAGAAACCTCATGTCAATTGTATCCAGGAAAACAACGAAGTCACCCCTTCCGAACCATCATCGCCCATTTTTCCATCTTCACCCACAGAATCGATAGACCGGAATCTATCCCTCCTAACTTTTTTTTCATGAATGCTATCTTCTTGGGTCCTCTCACTTATCAACGTGATAGTGAGGACCCATCTTCTCTCCCCCTTTTATATCCAGACATGATTGAAGAAGATTCACCTTCAATTAATGTTGTGGAGTGCCAGGATGATGACTCCATCCTCACCTACCTTGGTGCGGATGACTCTTATATTCAACGTGCCTTACCATCTGACACCCAAACTATGTTGAATGAATCAACTATAGAAATCAACATCCACACGGAGGATGATCCTCACATTTTAAAGATCAGACAATCTCTCGACGCATTAGAACAAGCCGCCTTCACTACCTTCCTCCGTGCCCGCAATCAAGCTTTTTCTTGGTCCTATGCCGACATGCCAGGAATTGATCCTGACATTGCTGTCCATAACATCACTCTGAAACCAGACTCTAAACCAGTTAAACAAAAACTGAGAAAAATGCATCCACGCATTGCCCTCTTGGTGAAAGAAGAGCTTCAACGCCTCCTTTCTATTTCTTTCATCTTACCTATTGACTATCCGCAATGGATTTCTAATGTCGTACCTATCACTAAAGCGACGGGGGACTTTGGATATGCACAGATTTTCGGGACCTTAACCTCGCTTGCCCAAAGGATGACTTCCCCTTACCTAGCATTGATCAACTTGTTGATCTCACTGTGGGCCATGAGATGCTTTCTCTCATGGATGGCTTCTCGAGATACAATCAAATTTTGGTAGCCCGGCCGATCAACATAAAACCACCTTCATTACCCCCTGGGGGACCTTCTGCTATCGTGTCATGCCATTCAGCCTTAAGAATGCTGGTGCGACCTATCAGTGAGCTATGACTTATATTTTTCATGACATTATGCACACTATCCTCGAGGATTATGTTGATGATCTTCTTGGAAAATCCAAACATCGCAGTGAACATCTCGATGTTTTAACCATTATTTTCAATCACCTATTACAATACTGTGTTCGTCTTCAACCAAAGAAATATGTCTTTGGCGTCCTTTCGGGAAAAATCCTTGGCTTTATCGTCTCTTTGCGTGGCATTGAGGTTGACCTAGCTAAAGTCAAAGCTATCCTAGAAATGCCCCCACCCACTAACCTCAAACAATTGCGTAGTTTGTAGGGAAAAATCCAATCTATCCTAGGCGTTTCATTTCACAACTCTCGGATCAATGTCAACTTTTCCATCATCTCCTTAAAAAGGAAATTATCTTTCAATGGAGTGAGGAGTGCCACCAAGCCTTTGAGGCTCTTAAAGCTTATCTCTTGCAGCCACCCGTGCTTGTCCCACCTCAGGACGATCACCCTTTCTACCTTTACCTTTCTGCCACCGACCATGCTGTAGGAGCCATGCTCGCACATCATGACTCTGAGCATCGAGAACAAGCAGTTTATTACATAAGCCGTACTCTTGTGGATTACGAGACTAGGTATACACACATAGAAAATTTGTGCCTAGCCCTATCATTTGTGGCCACCAAACTCCGACATTACCTCCTGAATCACAAAACTTTTGTCATCACCAACGCTGACCCCATACATTATATGTACGCCAAACCTCATCTAAACCAACACATCACCCGATGGCTTATGCTCCTCGCCGACCTCGACCTTGAGTTTGTACACCAAAAATCAGTCAAAGGACAAACTATCGTAGACCAACTCGCGGAAGCCCCTTTACCTGGGGAACAATTTACCAATTTACAGGGAAGCCCCAGTGATGTGTCGTATCCAATGACCCTCTTCTTCGATGGATCTAAATGCCAACGTGGTGGAGGGGTAGGCGTTGTTCTCATTCCTCTTGAAGGTGAACCTATGCCTCTTTCATTCAGGCTTGATTTCCCCTGCACTAACAATACAACGGAATACGAGGCCCTTGTTTTGGGTCTCCACGTTGCGTTACACTTAGGTGTGAAGTCTATTAATATTTTCGGTGACTCTCAATTGGTAGTAAATCAAGTTACTGGCATCTACCAATGTAAAAATGAGGAACTTCAAAAGTACAAACATTACGTGGATTCACTTTTGACCTTATTTTCTCATTATTCTATCCAAACCATTCCCCGCTCAACTAATAAATTTGTAGATACTATGGCTTGCTTGGCCTCGCAAATTCCGGCCTCACCAACTGACTCGGACATATTTGTCTTAGTCCAACAACTCTTTTCCCCATCTTACTTAGTTCTAGATGTTTGTATGGTAAATAATGTATCTGTTGATTTGCAGGATACCTGGTATCACCAATTTCACGACTACCTTACAACCTCTATTTTACCACCTGACCTTACTAGTAATGGCAAACGTGCTTTTCTTAAAAGTGTTTCTCATTATGTCATCATGGGGGGACTCCTCTATAAACGTGGCTTTGATGGTATCCTCCTTCGTTGTCTAACCAACGCTGAAGTCACTCATACCACCCAACAAATCCATGACGGACTTTGTGGCGGGCATTTTAGTGGCCTCGACATGGCCAAACGGATCCTTCGCCTAGGATATTATTGGCCTACTCTTAATAAATACTACTACGAATATGTTAAGCGTTGTGTTATGTGTCAACAACATGCCAACCTTCAACATACTCCTAGCCACCCATTACAGGTCGCACGAGATCTTTGGCCTTTCTCACAATGGGGTTTAGACCTTATTGGCGAGATTCACCCGCCTTCTTCACAACATCACCGTTGGATCATCACGGAAACCGAATATTACACTAAATGGGTGGAGGCCATTCCACTCATTTCAACCAAAAAAGAAAAAATCGTTGAGTTCATCAATCATCACATTATCTGTTGTTTTGGTGTTCCTCATCGCCTGATAACAGATAATGGAAAATCTTTCAAAAATAAGTTGTTACAAAACCTTTGTGACAACTTTGGTATCAAACTTAGCTTCTCGTCACCCTACTATCCACAAGAAAATGGACAAGCTGAATCTTCTAACAAAACCTTAACCAAAATTCTCATGAAAGTCGTTAACAATTCTGGGAAAAACTGGCATGATCACATCCCCTTTTCCCTTTGGGCTTATCGTACCAGCATTCGTACTTCCACTAATGCCACACCATTCTCTCTGGTGTATGGTACCGAGGCTGTCTTGCCTCTCGAAATACAAATCCCTTCTCTTAGAATATCTCTTCAGGATATTCTCACCAATGATGACTTCCACCAAGAGCGGTTAGCCCAATTAGAGCTTCTTGACGAGCATCGTCTTACAGCTCTTGACCACCTTCAAATTTATCAAAAGCGCATTAAGCATGCTTATGATAAGTGAATTCATGAGCATACCTTTAAGATTGGTGATCTTGTCCTCAAAGAGAATCAACATGTAACCAAACTAGAAAAGAGCAAACGTGGAAAATTTGCTCCTAATTGGATTGGGCCTTACATTATCACTCACACCTATGGATCAGGTACTTATCGTTTAGCTTCACTTAATGGTAAACCCGAGCCTGAACCCCTTAATGCCTTGCATCTCCGACCATTCTACTGTTGAATTTAGTGTTACATCACTTCTTATCTACCTTGCGCTCGTCCCTTGAGCTCATTTACCACCTCATACACCTTGTTTCATGCATCTCAAAATAGAATCAAGCTCACATGGTTTGATCATCACCTCC
This sequence comes from Taxus wallichiana var. yunnanensis, assembly GCA_018340775.1. NCBI lineage: Eukaryota > Viridiplantae > Streptophyta > Pinopsida > Cupressales > Taxaceae > Taxus > Taxus wallichiana. The sequence goes on from CM031243.1 coordinate 755,028,669, forward strand.
TCTTAAAGATGCCTTCCCCTTTTTAGTCTGGTCCATGACTTAAAAGTATCAAAATAACAAGTTCTCAATTATACGATTCTGGGATATTCTTGAGTCAAACTTCCTGCAAAACTAGATACTTCATGCCAAATGGACATCTAGACCTCTAAGCTCTAAACTAGACTGCTCCCTCGAAGGACAGCTATGTGCAAAGCCGCATCTACTATTATAAACTAGACTGCTCCCTCGAAGGATAGCTATGTGCAAAGCCGCATCTGCTATTATAAACTAGACTGCTCCCTCGAAGGACAGCTATGTGCAAAGCCGCATCATAAGTAGGCAGATGCTCCCTTGAAGGAAAACTATACAAAGTCAGCCTCTATCAGAAGCTTCTCACATTGATCAGCTTCGTGAAGACCTCAAGAAACAACAAAATGCATATCCCATATAGACTTCCCGCATCGATTAGTCTATATCTAGAAAAATAAAAGTAGTATTCAAAAGCACTTTTGAGTCATGGACTCGTCTATTTAGGTTTGGATCTATTTCATCAGAATAATCACCTTATAACAAGTCCTCTATGCCCCAGCTATACCATCCACCTCACCTCACCATTCTTAAAAACAACAAAACTCAAGGGACGTGACGTATATCTGATATATTGTGATTATACAACTCTTTTCACCTATCGACTTCTCGCCTATGCAAGGTACCTAGGGATTCAATCTCATCCTACGATAATACATGGTTTGTTTAGCTCTTTACAACTATGGGAAATTTTTGCCTCTTTTACCCGAATCTAGGATTATGTGTTGACCTTAATTAGGACACGGTTCCCTAATGCTTGGGTAAGCTAACCCTTGCTTCACCTATACCTTACCAACTCCAACAACCTTACCCTACCAATATCAAAATTTTTACCAACCAACAAATTGCCTAACCACAACCAAATTACCTGAATTCACCTCTCCCTAGTCCTAAGGGAGAACTACATCGGTCTGAGGCCCCTCCTTGCTTTGTGCAATGGGCTATGTAGGTAGCACTTAGGAGACATGGGGTCTCCCAAGGTTAGCTCGACCATCCCCTACCATAACCTATCATGTGTGGTGTTTTTCTTTAAAATATAAATGTTTTCGCATATTTATATTGATAACACTCACCTTTGTCCTTTATCAATCCAAACATTCAAAACACAAACATTTCTTATTATTATCATAACCTCAAAATCAACATACATATTCAGTTTTATTTAGATGTTAAACAAATACATCTTCTCTATCATCGACGTGCAGGTCGGCATCCTTATTTATTCTTCTACCCCTATGAAATTCATGTAGGCCCCCGTGCCTCATCCCGAACCAGGTAGTGATGGTGATCGTCAACGCCGCTCACCTAGCCTCTCCATCCTCAAAGGGGCCACTACTATTGGTTCCTCCCACTGATCCACTAATCTCTCTGTAACATACGAATACACCCTCTCACATGGAGGAATCTTGCCTCTAGTCTCTCCACTCGTGACTGTGAAACCTCTAACAATCCCGTTGTCTCATTCACCTGTGTTTGAAGCTGGTGAACTAAACCCTACAGGTGGTCTCTCTCCACTGTAATCACAGCTATGTCAGGATGATCAACCCTATCACGTGCACCTCGCATCTTTTTGCTTACCCACCATAATCTATAAGACTCTGTCACTCCTGCATCCATTACCCTGCGATCGGCTTTGTCTCTTCTGGTCCTTCTGGAAGTGTCGGTCATGGAGGTGAGAAGGGTGCCTCGGCGTTGATCCTCCTGTATGGTCTATGAGCCATGGGTATATCCTGAACAAATCTAAATTGTCACCACACGCGATCTAGAGGAATCCTCTCGTACTCACCTGGCCTATGTCCCACGATCCACCTCAATCACTCTACACCCCTCAAATCCTCGGCTATGTTCGCCGTCACCATGTAGTTCCCATAAGGCCTCCAACGGATATCCACAATCGTCACCATCTCCCACATCTACCTATAATACTCGGCGTCATCTATCACGGTTTCAGCTCTTGCCTCTTGCTCATCTGGACCCATCGTCTGAATCCCAACCTCTGCACTCCTGTCTCTCCTCCCTGGATTGGTCGGCCTATTGGTCACACACACACAATGTGCTCATAGGCCCAACAATGTAATAAGTATGCACAATCCAGTGTAGTCCTGTGATTTCACCTGCATGCCCATAAACCCCTGTATAGCTCCGCAAGATATGCAGGTGCCCATGCGAAGGTAACGCTACCTTCTATCATTTCACGAATAATACACATCAATGATTTTGAAATCTTCCCCCATCTGCTCTAGGTAATGCATAATACCCCACCGCTATCATTAATACCACTGCCAACCTTGTTGCCTCAGGGTGTGCCACAAACATTATACCATAAGTGAATGTCAAACCTCGCTGTGTCAAATCTCATGCGGCTGGACCAAATACTGCCATTATCGCTGCCGCGCCACGTTAGGCCCTGCCTGATACACTGGTCTTCCTGTAATTGGGAGTCTCAAAATTTGGAACACATCTTCTAACGTCACTGTCATCTCCCCTGTTGGTAGATAAAGGTATTCTTTTTAGGATTCCATCTCTCAATCAGCGCCTGCAACATAGCATGATTGCGTGCGATCCGTGAATAATAGCGGATTCTCGCTTAACCCCACACGGTTTATTAATGCCCACTCAGCTGGTGTTACATCTGCTCGGACCCATGACAACAAAGCTGGCACCCTATCATTCATCCTCAACCCTGCCTGTGCCTGCACACATTAAACCAACAAACAACAAATCAACAAATAACTTCCAACGTGTTTTTTATCACAATCCACAACTTTACACAGTAACCGATATCGGTTATAGACAACTGATACCAGTTATTCCTAAACGATATCGGTCACTGTCAATTCCAACCACCCCACTCAAAAACACCACCTATGATAACTTCTGCGCTCGTTTTCCCCTCTCTGTACCTACGCACATATCTCCAACACCTGATTACTTACCCTACAACACTCACCCCATCCCAAACCTTTTGCCTATCACCTTTCTTTTTCATCTCTACCCACTTACCTTCCCACATCCTATTCATATGCATGCAAAAATTTAACTCCAACCAAAAATCATATATACCTCCTGGGATGCAGCAGTTTGAGGTGGAACCTGTCTTCCCTCTCCTCTCTGCCCGCTGGATGCTTCTCCTTGTTCAGCCATGTTCACCACCCTCTTCACTATTACTTGCCTTTACGCCTTCTTACTCCAAGCTCACGATCACTTTACCTGTCTCTTTCCTCCTTATCACTCAATTCTCCCATGCAACTACCCTGTATGGATGACAATAGCCTCGCATCCTCGTATTTAACATGTTGCATGGCTCTAAAAATAAGAATCTAAAATTACCTCCCCAGCTTTTCTATTTTTAGAAAAGCTTGTTTTAACATAACCGATGTCAGTTATGTAACCAGTATCGGTCAATAGTGACCGACATCGGTTATCTAACCGATATCGGTCAACCTATACCTATTTTGATTATATCCAGGCCTTCTCTTTGTTTTTTGCAAAATTTTGGCGGCGCCCGCCTCTTTTCCCTGCATAATGACATCACTATCAACATCCATCATCATAATAAACATCAATATTTCAAAACATATGCATATCATTAAAACATCATCAACATCATTTATATATACATCACAAACATTCCAATACCATCAACAAAAAATATAAAACATTATAATATATGCACCAAATCCACAATTATACACACCATATGGATCAACCTCATCATCTATATATATCATCAAAACAATGTTACAATATACAAATTACCCTGCATGGGGCCTCTATCATACAAAAAAATACAAAGTGGGCACGCGAGCCACTGTCTCTGCATCAAAAATTCGACTCGGCTCACGGTAGCCGGCCTCATGTCAAAAAAATATACTTGGCTCGTAGGCCGGTATCAACTATACAACATGTACTCGGCTCGCAGGCCGGTATATATAACAAAAATGAATACATAAATCCTATGAGGGCACGCAAGCCTCTATATACACACTCGGTTCACAGACCGGTGTCTCTATCAACAAAACCCATCTCTGCTCTTGGGGTGACTCAGCTCTCTCCCCCTCCCTCGGCTCATCTCTCGGTGGCCCTGTCTGCTAGGATCTCGCCTCTACCCATCAGCGACCCACCCTATTGGCTCGGCCCCTGTGACCTATGACTCCGGGACATCTCGGCTTTGTGAGCTGCATATGGCTGATAGTCGGCCCCGGTACCATCTAGTACGTCCTGATAATATTGGGCCTCCGCTCTTGCCTCCATATATCGGGCCCGTGCCACCATGGTGGTGGGGCTGGTCCCCCGGCTCCTAATATAAGTGGACCCTGACCTGCCTGCCTGTACGCCTGTGCTGAGGCCGCACTGCGCCTATGTCCGAGGGGCTGTACTTGTGCACATGCCTAAGGCTATACCTATGCACGTGCTGAGGATGTGCTGTGCACATGTACTGTGCTTGGGCCAATGCCCATGCCCTGTAGCACCCCAATCGTGCACTGTGCTGTGTAGCGTGAAATTGCCCTGTAATAAGCTGCACTTTGGCCAAAGAGACGGTCCCTCTCATTATAACAGCCACCAAATCTGGCTGTGCGGGCTGTGCTCTCATGGCTGCCCTCTGCCCTGCCCACCAAACCAAAAATGCACCTGTAACACCGGTGTCATCCACCGTATCATCAGTCGGTCTCTCTGCGACCCAGACTGGGTCCAATGGCTATGGAAGAGGCAGTGGTGCCTCTACATCCTCCCTCCAATACTGTGGGAAGGGAGGTGGCTCATCCTGCCGTAGGCCCAACTGTCATCGTACCCTCTCTAGGGGAATCCGCTCATGCTCCCCGGGTCTTCGTCCAGCTATCCAGAAGATGTATTGGATCCATCACAGCTGTGCTCGAACTCCTCCACGGGGCTGATGGCCCCTGTATGGCCTCCATATAATGTCTAGTGTGGTCAGACCCTCTAACATATGCTTGTAGTAGGCGACATCTCACCCTGCGATAACTACTCGTGGCTGGCCCATGACCCCCAACCACCTTTGAAACCCATACCTATAAACTACCTATGGCCTTGGCTCTTTGGGAAACCCTACAGTCGTAAACACATGATATGCTTGTAGGCCCAGCAGTGTAGCAAGAATGTTGAGCATATCCCGAATCACCTCATACGGTGATAGCCCCAGAGCTCTCTGTATAGCCTGCCGTACACCAAATACACCGGTGCCCATGCATAACAAGTGTGCTCCTCCACCATCTCATGTAATACTCCCATTCTGACCCCTGGAAGCGGCTTCCCTCTGAGTCAGGAGGCGAACCAGGTGATACCAATCATCATCAACATGGCAAGCCGTGTCTCCTGTTGATGTGTGCGATACATATCGCCATAGCGGATGATCACACTATGTAGTACGTAATCAGTAGGGCTGCATCCTAAATACCTGCAAGATGTTATCCATCGCTGTCTCAGCATCCACCTGGAACACCACCTCACCTATGATCGGTAGTCTCAGGATGCGATACACATCCTCTAGTGTGACTGTCATCTCTCCAGTCGGGAGATGGAAGACATTGGTTATCGGATCCCATCTCTCGATGAGGGAAACCATCAGGCTGTGGTCCCTATCCACAACCCTATATCTCCCGAACTCTGCTGAGTCCACCTCCCACATCACTACCCACTACTGCTGTATGGACACGTGGCCGCATCCGCCCCAGTAGAGGCGGCATCCGATCCCACATCGTCAGCTGCTGGCGTGCCTACAAAAACAACCCACTCCATCAGGCCTACCCTTTACAAAACAACTACCCAATAACCCCAATATCACTAACCCCACCCAACAAACACCTCTGATATCCCTTTACCTATCCCATAACCTACCACCTACCCCACACCGATTACCCCCACCCCAATAACCTTTCCTAGCAACTCTACCTTTTCCCCCTTCACCCCACAAATCTATCCTACCCGCCTACAACAAACCAACACAACCAATTTCACACCCTTTCCTCCTACCCATGGTGACCGGTACTGCACTGGTCACCCTCGACCACCATCGGTCCCCCACTCCTTGTCTATACCCGACTTTTATGCACCAACGTCGGTCGACACATGACCGACGCCGGTCTCTATAACCATTACTCTATACAACTTTGGTGTGACCGATGTCGAGTCACCTAGTGACCGACATCGGTCACTGTGGGATTTTGGGGCCGGACAAAAACGGCCCCCAAATCCCCTTTTTTCTATTTTTACCCATCTACCCAGCCCAATTGCCTAAAAACTTACCCACCCTGCCATTTTGACTTACCTAACATATCTACCCACTCCATTTTACGATTTACCTTCATTTATTCATTATTTTCTCAAATTTTAGATTCCTACCCCAAAACCCACATCCTAGCTAAATTCATCAACTTTACACAAAGAAGGATTTAGAGCCTACCGGTATGACTACACGTCGTCGTGGTGGGATAGGTGGTGGTGGTCTAGCTCCTCCAGCACCTCCTGCTCCTCCAGGTTGTGCCATAGCTCCAAATCTCCTCAGCAGGGTCTTCAACCAATCAAACTCTGCCTCTTGATCTCTAGGGCCTACCAATAACTCACTCCCCCACTCAACTAGTGCCAACTCAGCCCAAATACCCAACCCAATCAATTCAAAACTCAGACAAGAAACAGTTGGCACTCAAATTCACAATGTGAAAATGACACGTCGTATTTTTTCTTTTTATAGGTTTTGACCTCTAACCGATATTGGTTATGGCGCGCCCTAGAAAACCAATATCGGTCTTCTAACCGATACCGGTCATAACTAACCAATATCGGTTACCTGCCTAGTTTACCCTAACTCCTGCTCTTCCTCATGAACTCTATTTTTCACCACAACGCCTACCCCCGGCCTTTGCTAAATAGCCTTATTTTGAATTTATTGGCCCGACCCAAGGCTGCAACCAACCAATCAACCCGACCCAAGGCCGACGAACCAACCAATCGGCTGACCCAAGGCGCGCAACAACCAATCGGCGACGACCCAAGGCGCACCCAACCAATCGGCACGACCCACGGCGCGCAACCAACCAATTGGCCCAACCCGAGGCCCGCGACCAACCAATCGGCCCGACCCAAGGCGCGACCAACCAATCGGCCCGACCCAAGGCCGTAACAACCCAATTGGCCCGACCCAAGGCCACACCTAACCAATCGGCCCGACCCAAGGCCGTAACTTGACCACTCGGCTCTACCCAGGCGCGATGACAAAAACCAATTGGCCCAACCGAAGGCCACACCAACCAATCGGTCTAATCCACGCCGCATTAAGTACCTCGACGAACGAAGCCGGTAAATTATGATTCTATCCACCCATAATGTAGTTGTTTGTTCAATCAAGCTCACCTGTTCATGTTTTAGCATGACTAGGATACTTGAATTGATCAGCCAACCAGCTTTGCTTAGACCAAGACCGTGACGTTTATCTCAACCAAACCAACCATTTGGTACTACCGAACATGCCTAAACGTTCCGGTACCTTACCCGTTATATCCCCTGGAGCTACTTCCTATGCCTTGGATACCAGGATTATATCAACCTTGTTTGGATAAACTATCGACCTTTGCCTATGAATTGCTTTTTGCTCTTCAACTCGTGTACCCTGGTCGCACTACTGCATTTCAACGTGTGTCTGCTTCCTTGAACTTACCCCACCATCTTACCATCATCTCATCATCATTCACCCTTTATCAACCCTATCCATGATTTCATGTCGCCTCAATCTGTGATAGATTTGAGGGGATTACCTATACCATTAAGCTGGGGCAACCACTTCTTATTATTGTCGGTGCACCTTTACACGACAAGCTACAAGACAACAAGGGGCAAATGTAGACACCAAATTTAGGTGTTACGATGCCACCTGTACCCCATATCTCATCCATGACCTAACCCTACCTCACCACCTAACCCTTACATACCTAATTATTTATTAATTACCTTATAATTAATAAATCCACATCTCCAACCCCACCACCTCATCTCGCCACCTCACCGTGACCTAGCCCTAACCCTAAACCAACCTAATTAAGACCTATGACTTGGTCCAGACCCACACCTATGACTCATTACCCCTCACCCGCACCAAAATGAGCCTAATAATGACTTGACCAAGCCCATGGTTGATCCCTCGGGAGAAAAGGAGGGAAAGATGGCTATTTTACTAAAAAAAGCCACTTTGACCTAACCGACATCGGTTCCTACTCGACCACCATTGGTTACGTAACCGTCATCGGTTCCCTGTAAATGACCTCCCCCAACCAAAAAAAAGAGAGCCAAAATTCATTTGGCAGAAAAAAGGGAAGTGAAACAAGTAGAGGTTCGAGAGAAGAGGATCGACCCCAAGACCATGGCGCGAGCAACTAGATCGTTGTCACACTCGTCCAAGCATTGGGAAAGACTGAGGATAGCTTCATCAGCTCACTTTCCAATACCAGATCATCCCAACTAAGCCTTACTGTTGCCACCACATTCCTTGGACCTGTATCTTCATCAGGAACTAGTAAGTAGTATCTTGTATGTTTCTAAGCACCATTTCTTGAACTTTTAATTCATAATAATTATAAGCTCACTCCTAGATCTACCACCCGGCAGCACTCTGCACCTAACTTTCATTCATCAACCTCGATATTTCCCCAAAGACAGTTTTCTCACTCTCTGAGTTTTCTCCATCACCCTACTACCCCCTAATCATTTATTACCCTATAAACACCATAACCACCTTACAACTGACCTCCATTCGAAACCCCTAAATCACGCCCTAGCGATATCGGTGTTATAACCGCAGTCGGTTATCCAGTGACCGACATTGGTCACTGTGACTTATACCAAAACTAACCTTTCCCTTATTACCCCCAAACAATCTCATATCTAGTTGGGTCTATCCTTGTAACTTGATCTGAATGCATCAATAACCGGTGACCAAACAAACATCAGGACATTTTATTATTGGTAGTTTAGTCTCTATTGCTTTTTAACAAGGTACCTAAATCATGATTTCACAATAGCTTCTTTATTATCATTTGCATTAATTCGTATTAAAAGGGGAACTGACCACCTTCGAAAGGAAGTCTAATATTTCCTGGGCCCAAGGTAGTTCCCTCACTTATTGTCTAACTAAGATCTGGTGGTCTTGTATTCTTACTTACAGGTAGTCCTTCCCAGAAAAAAAGGAGTTCTTCACAATCGATCTGATCTCTCTACGGTATGCACACACCTTCCCAACACTCAATAGGTATTCCTCCTAGCCCTAACCCTTATCTGTTTCTCAAGAGAATGAAAGGATAGAAGCAACTCTATTCCGAATGAAATTCTCATGCAAAACACCAGATTGGTGATGGCAGGTTCCCGTGGGACCACTTGCTATTTTTAGGAAGTGCCAAAAATGTATTTGATTGTGAGTTCTCAATTGTAGTGCACCTCCAATGTCTTTGTCTTCTTCGTGAGTTCTTCTATTGCTGACTTTCCCAAAATAGCAATCCTCTGCATCTGAGACCTACTATTTTTAGAAATTCAGATTTTGGATGTTGGATTGGCACGAGAATGAATTTTTTGATATGTTTTTTTTTCCAATATCGCCCCTTTGAAATTTCAGACACTCCCGCTTAATAGTCTAGGAGATTTTAAACTTTCAAATTTCGGGCCTAGCAGTGCTTCTAGATGCAACAGCCATTAATGGACCTCAAAATTATAGGTTCACTTTTTTCCTCCATTTTTGAAAAAACATATAGTTTTTATGTGGGGTTTTTCTTCTAATGCTTCACGTGTAATTCTACTTCATTTCGCCCAACGGTTTGACGAAATCCCACTTCTTTCTTCGTTGAGCCGAAAAGGAGATTTCTTCGTTGTGGATGATCTATCACACGAGAGGAGAGTTTGAGGTATTTTTTTATGGTATTGGATAGAGGAACAAATAGAAACAAATGGTTCATTGATTCATGCACTGGTTTGCAAGATTTGTTCAGATTTCCATTTTTGGCTATGGAGATTTTATTGTTCTCTTCTTCGTTGTTCTTCGTTTCTCCTTCTTAACTTGATGAGAATTCCTTCTGAGACCTTCGTATCACCATGGGAAAGGTATTTCAGTTCCTTGGTTGATCTGGTCTAAGTTTTTGCAATGGCGGAGTGATGGAAGAAATTTGCAGAGGAAGAATGTATGTATGGCTGTGCACGGGAGTGGAAGCAGTTAGAAGCAGGGAAGCATGTCAAAATTTTGAATTTTTAAAAACATGGGGGGAGAGGGCTGGGTGCATTTTATTGTCCCTAATGTCCCTCACCTCAAAGGGATGTGAGGGACATCAATTTTCATGGAAATCTTGGAGGTGACACGTGTCCTTGATCCGATGGCAGGGGATGAGTGCTCAAAAATCAGCTTTAAAGCACTGAGGGGCTAGAAGCGGGTCACATGGGTGACCAAAAATCTCTCCTAGAGGAATGGATGAATTTTGAAAGGTATTTTTTCCCTGACTGTGAGGGAAATGAGGGACATTAGTTTACATGTCTATCATGGATCTAACACATGTCCTTGATTCGATGGTAGGGGATTTGAGCTCCAAAATTACACCTGGGGGTTGAATTGTCAAGTTTGAAGGTCATATGAGGGTCCTAGAGGTCACATGGGGGTTGGGCACATTTTTCCAAGGTTTTTGTACCTAACCTTAGGGACTTCGGGGACATGAAATTCTGCCGAATCCTGGTGTGACATGTGTCCTCTCGAAAATTGTGAACTCTTGAATTTCCTTTGAGAGGGCAAGTTGGAACAACGATAAATTGAGCCCCTGGTGGAATTTATTGGTGAAATTTTATATGATACTGACTTGAAATGTAATTTTTAATCCAATGGTGGGGGTATCATGTCTTTATTTGAACATCTGATCCTTAAAAAATTGGATTTTTTATTTGTGACTCCACTTGTGCCTAAGAAAAACTACTTGAAAATCCTATGCGCCAAGGTGTTGTGAAAAATATTATTTCACCTTCATGTAGTTCTTGGAATCCTATTTTCAGAAATTTTTGTTTTTACTTCTAACTCCATCTGAAGCTCCCGAGAATCTTCTTCTAAAGCCCGATAGCTATTTTAGGCCTGTGTATTGCCTAGGCTTGTGAACCCTATTTTTACTCAGACTACTCCAAGTCTTTCAAAACTTCCCCAAACATTCCAAAATCATTTCCCTGATGTTATAAGGTCTTCCATTCACCTCCATGCGGAATTTTTCCTTTCTATTCGGCTCCCGGGGGTTGATCCGATCTAGGAAGGCCGGTGATAGCCCTTCCCAATCTTTGCTTAGAAAGATAGCATCTTTTTAGAACTCCCTAAAATCACCTAGGGGGAATGAATAGAATTTCCTAAATCACCTAGGGGAAAAATTTGACATCAAATAGGGGTGACCAGACTGACAAATTTGACTTGGGGTGCCTAAGAATGATAAAACATGAAACCTTCGACACAGGGGTATAGTTTTCATGCATGGAAACTTCCAATTTCCTTGTTGCACATTTGCATGACAATAGCTAGGTAAAAGTAATTATGGCCTAGATCACTTATAAAGGATTCAATCAAGAGAGGAAGCACAAAGTATTGAAGATAAAATGTTAGATGTATAGTTATGCGGGTTCAACTATGCACCCTCAAAGTTAGAGGATATTATTTTCTTTTTACGCATAAGTATGGCACTGAAGGAATGAAGACCTTGGAAAATTAAAAAACTTGCAATTCACACTATACCTTTCATGTTAATCAGTGGTGACTTATACAAACTAGACCAAGATGAAGTATTACGCCGGTGTGTACTAGAGCATGAGTGCACGAAATCATGGAGGAGGCTCATGATAGTATTGTAGGTAGACACTATGTAGGTGACTCCACTACGTGCAAGATTTTACTAGCTGGTTTATGGTGGGATACCTTGTACAAGAATTAAAAAGACTATTTTAAGGTGTGTTATCACTATCAGTGCCTTAGAAAACCTAGGTAGAGATATGAAATGCCTTTGAGGCATATTACTAGTGTAGAACCTTTTGAGAAATGGGAAATTGAATTTTTGGGTCCTATTTCCCTATTCGTGCACAAAATGGATCATGCTATATCATCACTTATAGAGATTATCTTACAAGGTGGGACGTAGTGGCACCAATAAAGGATTATATAACAACAAGGTTCTTGTGGGAAAATATTCTTACTAGGTATGGATGTCCTTTAAGTTTGACAAGTGATAGAGGAACTCATTTCCTTAATGAGACCATCAGGATATTATTAGATGAATTTATGGTTGCACACCATAAGAAAATTCCTTATCAACCTCGGAAAATTTCAACAAGATCGTGAACCGAGAATTTGAAAAAAATTGTGATGTTAGAAGGAAATATTGGGATGATAAAGTTTCTATTGTGCTTTGGGCATATAGAACAAACTACAAAAGAGTGAATAAGGCAACACCCTCTCGGTTGGTGTTTTGCGCAAAAAGAATTTTTACCATTGAATTCATGTTACCTTCTTTGCTTATTATGCACGCAGGAGGTCTAGCTAATGAGAAAACATTGAAAGAGAGAATTGAAATTTGATACAATTGGACAAGAGGTGCACCATAGCATGATGGAGTCGAAGCAAGAAAAATAAAGGAAAAAGGAATGACATGATAGGCACATCAAGGAAAAGAAGCTTGAGGTTAGGAAGATGGTACTTCTTTATGATTCAAAGTTTCTACACCACCCAGGAAAGATTAAGGTGTATTGGTTGGGGCCATATGTTGTCACTCATATACTTGACTCGGATGCTTGCCCATTTAGAGGTGCTTGATGGAACACGGTTTCTTGGTTACTTGAATGGGAGTAGGTTGAATCCTTACTATAAATAAATCTTGTTGGTGTTTGTAATAAGGCAGTATTTTCATTTAGATTAGATTTCCCTTATTGTATTTCCCTTAATATGTTTCCTTCTTCATCGTTATTCTTTGTCAATTTAGTTCAGTGTTTTGTGTAATAATCGTGCTTGCGTGCCAGAAGCTAATTACAATCTGAAGTGTTTTTATGTGCAGAGGACTACACATACCCTTAGTGTGGGGTGATTTTCATTCAAAGATGGGTATGCATAAAGAAATACTTATGTAGATGGTTTCTCTTGTTAGAAAGTGTAGATAGTATGAAAAGGTGTTGCGAAGAAAGAAAATTTCTCCTAAAGAAGACCATAATTGGAAAAAGGAATGCACAAGTGTAAACGCAAGGTAAGTTCTGACCATAGAAACTACTTAAAGGAAGGCATAGCGAAAAGGTACTTCGGCACATGGAAACACATGAAAGGAGGTGCAGTAGCCAAAAGGTAGAAAGGTGTGCTATAAGGTTATGGCTATGTCGTGCGGTGTGTATCACACAAAAATTTGGTAAATGGTCGATTAATGAAAGGATCGGTGGTAGGTGGAGGAGCAATAAATGTGATAAATTTTTCAAATTATATATAAGGACATGATGCGGGTTCATTTTTACCTTTCTGATCACGAGGGTTTGAGCGAGCTAATTTCTACCAAGCCCAGAAAAACGTGTTGAGGTGCATAAAGCTATGAAACCAGGAAAGGAGAGTAGATTTGTGCAGAAAATTGGCTTGTGTCCCCATTGGAGAAGGGTTTGAGTGAAGAAGAGGAATACGGAGAGGAGAAATAGAGTGTTAGGATTTGAGAAGAAGATAGGGCACATAATTTCAAGCTAGGGCACGGGATTTTTCTCGATAGAAGTAAAAAGGTGCAACCTTGTCTTACCATGGCACCAAGGAGAGCACTTGGAACAGGAATAAAGGGGAAGAAGAAGGTAGAAACCAAGGTGGAGATAAAGGATGCCCCTGAAATAAATTTTTCAAAAATATAGTACCCAGAGGATGTAATCACAAGATGTTCTTGGGATTCTCACATCCGTAGGAACAAGGTAAGTGACTATAATCATCGCACAACTAACAACAAGGAAAAGTTGGATGCGTTGTTAAGTAGAAAAGAAAAACAAGTGCACTGAGTTGACAACATGCCTGTCTATGATAATGTTGGAGAGATGTTTTTAAGAAGGTAGGGGTCTTGTAGCTATATGAACTCCGTTATTTTGGAAAAGCCGAGAAACTATATCAATGGATTATGAGAAGAGTCCATGAGGACTTATTATGTTTTGTTAGGCGGTGGATGAGGACCATTACACCCTTAATTATGAGCACGAAAAGTTTGAAGGGAACAAGGACAAAGATTACCAGTGACTTATCTGACAAAGCAACTATTTTGGCCACCGCAAGGAGCTGGGTTACTCAAAGGGTTTACACAGAATCGGCATTTACAAGCTAAGGAAGTACCTGTTGTGTAGGAAGTTGCACACTTACTCACAAAGTTGAATGATTAGGAAAGGTGGTCACAAGTGAACACCATGTGGCTATACATTGCCAAGAAGATGTCACAGGAGAAATTTACAACTTGGTAGGATACATAATAGATACCATCATTAAAGAAGTGCGCAAATGTCGGAAAATAATCTTTAGCGCCATTTTTCTATCTTTTGTTTTTGTTGAAATTGGAGTGCCCAATGGTCCAAAGAAAAAGATTTGAGAGTATCCTACAGAGAATAAGTCTCTAGAAGAGAGTTTGAGAAGTATTTATACGAGGGATCTATGAGTGGCCCGTTCAAGCAAAGGGCAAATGTGTGGTATGACAGACTTCATGCGACCTTCGAAGAGGAATGGAGAAATAGTAAAGAGCTGCCATCAATAGTTGGGAAGTTGATACAATTTTTGTGTACCAACACTTTTACATTGTGTGTTTTGCAACAAGCGATGGGACATGGAGTCCCTATTATAAACTCCCTTACGCCTTTACAGTGTGATTCTTCTAGGAAAAATTTCACATGTTTTCCGATGCACGAAGGTTAATCTATAATGCAGACAAGGTAGACTATGACTACCATACCTAGAGAAAGACTTACACATACCCAGGTATCTCTTCTTATATTGGTAGGTTCATATCAAATGATATAACCATGAGGCCTATCTATTTGGCCATTGGAGATAGTGGGGTTGTTATTTATATCGACAATCACGGGCTAGAAAATGGTAAGTATGTTGAAAATGAATTTATGCTACCATGCCCACCAAAGGGGAAACATACAATTGGGAGCCTAACGGTGAGAAGCCCACTTCACCATTGGAAGAATAAGAAGATGAATAGGAGGAAAAAAATGGTTTAGTGTGTAGGGGATGGAGGAATCCCTCATAAACTAAGGAAAGTGAGTGTGAGATTATGCCTCCTAGTAGCAAGAAGAGGAGGAAGACTTAGAAATAGACACTTGAGACTTAGATGCGGAGACCCAATAAATGAGGAACACCAATTTAAAAGGGTGTTTAGAAGGAAAAGGACTCGAGTGTGGGGCCATCGTAACCTCCATACTGAGATCACCTCGGATCTCGCCACGAAATAATTACATGAGAAAAGAGGATGAGAAAGTTAAAGCTCGGGAGGATGAAGAGGATGAGTCTAGTGAAAGCTTGTCGGGGACCCCGGTGTAACCGGAAACTATATAGGACCCTCGTGATGAGGAAATGAAATATGATGAAGAGGGGGTCAAGGAGACAAGAGGAAATGGGTGATCCATCTAGTGTGCCTCACTCCACACAAGAAGGTAAAGGACCCACTATAGATTACGCACTCGGGTTCCCAAGGGAAAGAAAACAAAGAAAGGAAACACGAGTGTGGACTATGTGACTCTGTCTATTGGGTACATAGAGGAATCCAATAAGATCATTTAGACCAAGCTTGAGAACACGAAGGGCCAAAGGATTTATATGAATGGGAGTTAATGGACCCAGAAAAGACCAATGCATGGACTAGAAAGTAGTTGTACTGGTCCATACAGACACACATGGATGAACCAAATTTTGATGTGTGTAAGAATTCATGTGTCTCACGGTGGGTAAATAAGAAACTGAATACTAGGCACATGACTACCAAACCTCCTGTAATTTCTAATGATCAAGTAAGAAATTCCTTGGTCAAGGTATCTGCTGAAGTGGCACGGAGAAAAATTGATAAGGAAGCCACAATTCAAGCGTTAATTGAAGATAACGAGGATCGGATTTGTAAAGATAAAGCACTTGAAAGTAGATAAGGAATGAGCAGAGGAAAAGAATGAGGCATTTATTAGCATGGTTGAGGAACTTGGTGATCATATCTATAAGGTAAGGCCTAATTTGGATTCTAAAGTTCCTCAGATGTTTCCCTCTATAATGAATTATTTGTGCACTCTAGTGGATCTGGTTTTGAATAAAGAGCCCGTTGTTATGGCCACACCAAAAGATCTTGTAGAAGAAACAAAAAAACAAGGGATACTATTGCTAGGAAAATTTAAAGTTTTGAGGCCTTGCTCCAAACATTGAAAGATGATCTAAAGAAAGTGGATCAAGATTTGAACATGTGTGTAGAGTTGGATGCCATAATAAGAATAAGAACTATAGCAGAGGATAATGAAGTGTTGAAGGCAATGAAGGATGAAACACTTGGGCACGTAGACATGTTATCCCCTGGAAAAAAAAAAAGCGTGAGACCCTTATAATAGCCTAAGATCCACACAAATATAGGATCAATGAACTTGGGGAAACTTATAGCACAAAAATGGACTCCATGGAGGAATGGTCTCAAGTATGGCACATGTTGTCCAAGTCTTTGTAGAATGAAAAGGAAAATACCACTCAAGATGAATTGGATGTCATAGTGACAAAAATTATGGAAAAGACAGTAGCATGCTAAGTGAGTGGAAGACCGTGGAGGTTGAACTCAAAAATTAATATCCGAGTTAGTCCTTCTTGAGGAAAAGGTTCTTTGCATAGTAAACTTCATTTTTGTACAGTGCTTCATTCATTATTCTTTATTGTTGGAGACATAATAAGGAATTACCAATTGTTGGGGTGGAAATGTACTTTAGTGTGGGGTAATGTTGAGAAAACAACATATTTCTCGAAGGTGAAGGCACATAAAGGATGTGCTTGCTAGAGCAAGGCACATTTGAGGGTGCGAAAGAGTAGCAGAAAGAGCACGCACCAGGATACTTTGAATTCAGGACTTAGTTGTTTTTGAGTAAGGTCTATTCTTGGGGATAGTGTGATGAGCACAAAAATACATGAAGACTTGCAGTCCACGCAATGATATTTTGGGAACAAGCAATAGTTGAGCGCCATGCATAGTTTAGGCTAATAATAGGATTTCTACTTAGAGTTAACTATAAGAAGTCTATTGTTAGAACACTTGCATGTTATGAAACCTTCAGTAAAGGCTTGTGGCTATTATTAGCATCGACTTATTTTGAGAAGTGCATGGGAGGTGAAGGGAAATTCCCCACCCCTATATATGTATTGATTTTTACGGTTGTGTGTGAATTATTGTAGAGTTATGTTTGTTGGTTTTTCCATGCACATGACTCATAGAGATAGAAGATATTGTTTGAGCATCACTTTTTGTAAATTATCATCCCACTTGAAGTGGATTTCCTTTCTTAGAAGGAGATGGAAAGGTTGTCGATGGTCTAATAAATAATAAATGAAATTACGAATAGATTAGATATATCCTTAAAGACTACGAAGTTGTTTGAGATTAGATGGTGGAGGAATTTTGATGATGGATTTAAATTTAGTAGGGTCAAATTCAATTCCCCTGATAGAGACTATAAATTCTAACATTTCATCTTTGAGAACTTTGAAAACACACTTAATATGATTAAGATGGAGAACTAATTATATTAGACGCACAAAAATCATGTCCGAATAGATAGATGGTTTCCTTTAAATGGTGTTTATATTTACCTAAGATATTGTTGACATATGCTTATATGGTTTTCTGGATGATATCATGGAAGATGTAAGTCATGGCATGTTGATAAGTAGCTCTGCATTTTTCAAGCTAAAGTTCAATGGTGTTGTTATGCGAGGTTGAACTTTGAGTATGATATTTCTATCGTCTATCTATAATGTCATCCCATTTATGTGACCTACGATTTGTAGACATAAAATCACGCACATATTACTATTTTACTATTCTATCAAGTATGTTGTTATATGCATGGATCTTAAGTAAGAAAAGTATTCACTAGTGACACAATCCTTTGTCCATCCACTTGTTTTGATTGTTTCTATTGTCTTGTTATCTCACATTTGTCTTTATGTACCAAGTTTTGTGTAGGTCACGGTATCCCTATCTATCTGTCTTTTCACATTTTTCAGTATTTATCTTAGGACATTAGCACCCAAGTGCTCGTGTCTATTCAGGTGCTCTGTCATGTTTATTCATTTTACTTATTTTGACATTTATGGTCGGCCTATTTAGTTTTCTTAACCTTAACCCAAGCTCATAGTCATCCTTTCATATCACTAGTTTTGAAATTCAAACAAGAGATTATATATATATATATATATATATATATATATATATATATACACACACACACACACAACATACACTCTATTATTTTGGATGGAAATTCTAAGGGGAGATCACATCTACATACTATCACTACCATCAAAGTAACTACATTTTTGTAGCTACATAAACTTCATAAGAAGGAGAATTTCTCAATTCCATATCACACATCTACATTTTATCTATACATATCCACCTATAGTGGCATCATTGGCATAAGGGAAACCTAAGGACAGTATTTCACACACAAGGACAAAGAACTACATGGAGTCTAAAATGTAGTCCAACGCTCATTCATGTGTTTACTCATCGGGTGACCGTCGGGGTTAGTAATAATTCACATATTACATTTTCTTTCCAATTTGATGTGTTTGTGAGCTTGTGCAAATAGCTAGGGTTTTTCTTACATGTTACATGCACCTCGGTGGTTGAAGAGTGGATATCATGTGACCGAAAGGAAGTGGTAGTGAAACCTTGATGACATAGAGAAAAGTAGATTGTGAGATTTTGCGTAGTCACTAACATCGATGTGCCCTTCTCCAACACCAAGCACCCATGTCTGGAATCATCCTCCTATTCTAGATTTTACACAGAGTACTTACAATATTGTTCCATGCTAACTCAACACTTTATACTACCCAAATTTCTTCTGATTGTGCAGGACCAAGCTAAGTCATTTTTCTCTCTAGTTACTTATAGCTTTACATTGTTTGTGTACTTAGAATTTTTATATTAATTGTATTTTTCATATCGTTACTCTATAATTAGATTTAATTAATTTTTTATTATATCACAATTCCATATACCGCCATAAGTATGAGTAATATATTCATGATATATACAACTATTTTTATCCCACTATATAGGGTAAGTTATGGAAAATAAATGATGAAGAAATAAACCATGGAGAGAAGAATTTATTAGTACTATGATGATTGCAAATTCATTAGACTATATAGATTCTACAACCACCCAAATGTGTTTCCCAAGTATATACTTGATAAAATAGTGAAAATTGAAGTGGAAACATAAATTTTGCATGGAATTGCAAGAATATGCAATACTAAGTAGTAGAGAGTCTTGTTTTATTTCCCATTCAAGCTTGGTGATGTTGCTTTTAACATTACTCATGGAATGAGTTCAAATTTATTGTCCAAGAACCTTACATTAATTTGGAACCTAAAGGAGTGGTGATTCAACATTGTACTTAATTAAAAGAAAACTTATGTATGGAGATCTATATAGAACATAAGTATATATATAGGCGGATAAAGTATACTTAAACCCTCAAACAAAGACTAAATTTTATGAGAGGAAGGTATAGTTCAAGTGTTATCCAAGTTGGAGTTGAAAAACTAATAGACTAGAAATAGAATGAAGTATATAAAAAACAATATGGAATAGTAGAATATTTGAGGAAATCCACCTCAAATGGAAAACCAAATCTCCCATCATCCACACTAGCTTATCTCCTAACACCTCCTCGATGGTTTTCTCACGGTCCCTCTAGTTCTCATGTTTCCTTTGAAATAGATACTCATATGGTTGTAACAAGTGTGTTAAGTACTAGGTCTATGGATGTTCTGTCATGAGTGTTGTTTTTACAATAGTTTCTCCATTTGGTGGTGAGTTTCATAATATTCCACTAGTATTTGTTTCTAAAATTATATTGCCTCAAATTTCTCTCGCTCTAATTTATTTTTATAGTATTTATTTTCCCATCGCAAATGTATACTAGGTTGGTATTGTTTTTGTTGATCCTAACAACGTATCACATATTTTTTTCCATTGGTTTATCTATTTGGTGGTGAGTTCTATATTATTTCACAAGTATTGGTTTCAAAAATGGATATGCATCAAATTGAAGTGTCTCATGTTGTTTCCTCTACTAGAAATATTTCTACTAAAGTAACGGTGCCTCAATTTAGAGTGTTTCATAGTGATGAAATGTTTGTGTCTTAAGTGGCATTACATATAGTTACTTTATTTCCAATTATTTCCATAACACAAGATGTAGTAGTGTCAACTATTTTATTGACTAATGTTATTTGTCATTTTCTTACAAGTACAATGGAGGTTCATCAAATGGTGACCACTCATATAAACTTGTAACTATCATTTTTGAGTGAATTTTTAGTTATAAGAATTGACCAAACCATCTCAAATGCTATTTTTACCTAAGGTCACCGTATCATCACCCTTATTACCACATCCTTACCATCCACATTTCCTTTCCAAGTTACTAAATTTGGGTTCATATGTTTTCTCCCATCACCTTGCACACCTTATACCACTTCACCTTCTTTAATGTCCACTCATCCTATAACCATGACCACCACCGGGTATGGAGGTAGTGTGAAAGATGGTCAATTGACACTAAAGTGATATATGACACAATGAAGCCTACAAAAATTAGAAAGTGGGAGGGATAAACAAAATTTTGATTCATGACACTCCCTCCATTCCCACATGATATTTCATTCATAAATTGAGTAGGAGCACATCATCCACCTAATTTTCATATACCTGGAGCAACCCTCTGATCACCTATATAGTTTCCACATATAAGCGTTGGTAAAATATATAGCATTGGACCACAAAGTCCACATTTTATTACTCCTACCCCCACTCCTATTAGCATTTCAACTAAAATAATAGTTTCCATATAAATAATAGAGGTTATACCATTCAATATAGAAACCTAGCCTCCATGTCCCATTAATAATAAATTAACGATCAAATAGCTCATAAACAAAAGGTAATACATTTCCCTACTAAGATATCCTATTAATTCATCTAAACTAGAAGGATCATTAAAATGTTATCTACATGCATATTATGGATAGGATACCAAATTATATATGAAAAATATGATTAGTCTTGAAGGAAATAAATGAACAAGAGAGATAGGGGAATTCCTCATCAATGATGTTGTGCTCGGGAAAACCTTGTCTTAGTGGTGAAGTAAACCAATAGGTTGCGAAGATGAGGTTAAACAAATGAAAAATGAGATGAATAAAATACAAGAATTGTGTATCATCCCTCAAAACACCTCGGAGAAAGTGTAGTACACCATAAAGGAGTTATTTCAATAATTAAAATTATTATAATGGGATGTGAAAATGGAAAGAGTTTTAAGAGAAATGTAAGATCATTACTCACTCATATTTAAATTTGGGAGTCTTAATTGAAAAATTTAATGAATGTGAAAAGGATAAATCTACTTACAAATATATATTTTATATCTTACAAATATGAAAATTAAGTTTTCATTTTATTGATAAAGAGGAAGAAAAAGTTAGAAGATGTGAATTTCTCATTGGGAAACTTTATGAAAAATTTAGTGTTGTTTAAAAGATGAATATTTTCTTTCTTCTAGTGCATAATTTTTACAAGTCTATAAATTTTATGGTGAACTTAACATTTTAGAATTAATTCGATGAGGTTATGGATAATTTTCAATGTAAATTTATGATACAAGTGGAAATTACCAAAATAAAGGAAGTTACGTCAAACATGAATTCGTTATGGAAATAACCAAAAGGACTGAATGGAAAACTTATGTGAATTATTTCTTAATGAAAAATGTTATTGAGCACGTCAAGTTATAAAATCCAAAATATTCTAAAATTTGGATATCATTCATGGTGATTTAATCTAAATTATATTAAACTTTAATTTCGAGTAACTTGACTATAACTAATGATATAAAAATGACACTATAAAAGAATAGATAAGAAACAAACATTCAAGGATATGAAACCCTAAGAAAATTAAAGAAGAGGATGAATTAGCTTCTTTTTCGTGTAATTTGGAGATGATTTGAATGGATATCTACTAGAATAGGCTAGGAATAGTTTCATCAAGACTCGCTAAGGGTTCTATAACTCATGATTGTGCATGAAAAAATCACCCGTGGGGAGGACAAGAGCACATGGGTGCTAATGACTATGTAGATATCCATGATTTGATCTTGTCTAGGCTAGAGGAGCTTCATTGTTGATCTCACTTTATCACTCGATTTCACTATAATGTCATCATCCATACTTGTAACTGGAAAATATATAACTAGTTGTACATGCCCGAAACCACATCAAATGTAATAAAGAAGATACATAATGGGGAGTTAGATGACCACGACAATCACCCGAAGAGTGAACTCACAACCGATCATTGTAGTAAATCTCAAACTCCATGCATTTCTTCATTCTTGTGTGTGTAATGATGCCATATGTGTTATGTTGTGGAGATTGTTTTCATGTGTGGAAGTGTTGAAAACTATACACTAAAAGTATTGTACACTCTCTATAGTTTTCTCGATGGGGTTCACGGCTAGGTCGAGCTCTAAGCAAGGGTTTAGGGGAGTAGCCACTTTGCAAATTTTTGGCCTCGAAAAACATGCCCAATATCTCGAAAATGTGCTCTTCTCATATGGGCATGTTTTTTTGACCCATAGGTTTATGGGTCGTCTTTGACCCGTGGTTTTGGAATACACGGTATTATAAAAATACTTAAACAGATTGCCTATTGATGTAATTTTTGGTTTTGATAGGGTAGACATATCATTGTAGATGTGTGTCGGTTCAAGGGTGAATTCGGAGAGTTTTTGACAATATCTCCAAAAATATATGGGTATTGTATTCTTAGAAAGATTGTATTCATAGAAATAGGTGGCTTGTAATAAAATCTAAGAAAGTGATTAAAAGTGGATGTAGCCCAAATTGGGTGAACCACGTTAAATATTGTCTCTTTGTTGTGTTCTTTTATTTTCTACACTTTTATTTCAGATCTGTAATATTTTCTGCATATTAGTTTCTACTATTATGATTCTATGTGGGATTATTTCACATATTTTATCCCTTATTTCTTAACAATTAGTATCATAGCCTAGATTTGGTTTGTTGAAGTGTTAAATCACATGGAAAGTTTTAGCTTGAGTGGGAGCTATGGTAGATGATGGAAGATCAAAGGTTGATAAATTGAACATGCAAAATTTTAGTCTTTGGAAGATGTAGATGGAAGATTACCTTTATCAGAAGGATCTTTATATTTCATTTTACGAGAAAGGCAGCAAACCCTTAAGCACGAAGGATGTGGAAAAATCCGGCTATGTCTTGCGTATTCAATATTATTTGATTTTTCAAAGAAAAATACTACTAAAGAACATATGGATGCATTAGGGAAGTTATATAAAAACCCTCTGCCTCTAACAAGATATTTTTAATGAAAAAGTTGTTTAATATGAAGATGTATGAGAATAGTTCAATAGAAAATCATTTGAATGATTTTAATATGGTTGTGAATATTCTATCTTTAGTTACAATAGCATTTTTGAAGAATTCGGGGATTTATTAATTTTGTGCTCCTTACTTGAGAGTTTGAATAACTTGGTAATGGCGGTAAGAAAATCAATTCCATCTAACTCAAAGTTGAAGTTTGGGAACGTTGAAGGGGTGGTTCTAAGTGAGGAAATGTGAAGAAAAATATTTGTGGAATCTTATACTTTAGGGAATGATTTGACAACTAAAACTAGAGGGAGATAAAATAATAGAGGAAACCATGGAAAATTGAAAGATCGGGAAAGGTCAAAATCCAAAAGCAAGATGATATGCTAGCACTATGGAATGTCTTGGCATGCAAAGAAGGACTCTTGGGAGCTTTGGGACAAGAAGAAACAACAGGAAGAAAACAAGGAGGTGAATGTGGAAACATGTAATGTCTGTCAGGATGCTTTGATTCTTTCTTTGCACAATATTGCTTAATTTTGGGTTTTAGATTAGGGGGATTCATTCCATGCTACTTGACATAGGCATTATTTTGTTGACTATGTTAAGGGAATTTGGGGCATGTGTTTCTTAGTGGTGATGAGTCTTGCATCATAGTTGGAAAAGGTTACTGTTCGGGTTAAGATGCGGAATGGGAAAACATGGCTATTGAAGGATGTCATAAATGTGCCTACATTAATACGAAACTTGGTATCGGTGGGGCGGTTGGGAAATGAGGGTTGTCTTGTGATATTTACATCGGACTCTTGGAAGGTTACCAAGGGTGATCTTGTGGTCATAAGATGAAAGAAGGTTAGAACCATGTATTTAACCACTAATAGCACTAATGCTTGTAATTGTATGGCTTCGAGATGTAGATACAACATTATGGCACTATAGGCCCGATCATATGAGCCATAAGGGCATGAAGATCCTAAATAAAAATTTTCTGGATATACAAAAATATGTTTAGAGTTCTGAAAACTGTGTATATGGGAAACATAAGTGTGTAAAGTTTCTCAAGGTTATACCTATGAAGAAAAATAGTAAGTTAGAGTTGGTACATTTTGATGTGTGTGGGCCGACTTAGGTATCACCTCTTATGGGTTCAAATTATTATGTTAATTTTATTGATCATGCAATAAGGAAAGATTGGGTATATTGTATTAGAAACAAATATGATGTATTTGACACTTTTTTAAATGGAAAACCTTGGTAGAGAATTAAACAAGTCTTAATCTAAAATGTCTCGGTCGGATAATGAGGGGAGTATTGCAGCAATGAGTTTGATGAGTATTTTTATAAGAATGGAATCAGTAAGTAAAAGATGGTTCTAGGAACTCTACAGGTAGAATGGGGTGAGAGAAATGATGAACATGATAATAATGGAATGAGCTAGGAGCATGAGGTTACATATGGGTCTCCTTCTTTATTTTGGGTAGAAAGCAGTGAGCATGGTTGTGTACTTGATAAACAGAGGACCCTCAAGTGCCTTCGATGGAGGCATACACGAGGAATATTGGTGCAGTAAGAAAGTTGATTACTCATTTTTAGATTCTTTAGATGTGAGGTGTTTTTTCATATAGACAAGGATGATAGGACCAAGCTAGAGGCTAAATCGGAAAAATGTATTTTCATTGGTTATGGTGTTGATGACTTTAGATATAAATTTTAGAGTATTAATGATAAGAAAATCATTCAATATAGGGATGTGGTCTTTAATGATAAGGTTATGTATAGAAAACAATTGCAAGAAAACTAGGAAGAATACAGGAAAGAATATGTAGTGGTAGAGGATCTTTTGGATGGGAAAGTGACACATGAGTTAGTTCACGAACCTACTCAATAGGAACCCAAAACTCATATATTGAGGAGGTATTCTAGAGAAAGAAGAGCACCTAATTTTTTTTTCTCCTTATCTTTATTATTTATTACTCATTGGAAGTGGAGAGCCAAAGAGATTTGATGACGTAATGCGGGTAGATGCCGGGAAGAAATGGGAGCAAGCCATGAGTGAGGACCATCAGTCTCTCATGGAGAACTAGAATTGGGATTTGGTAAAGCTACCCAAAGGAAAAATTGCTTTGCAGAACAAGTGGGTGTACAAAGTTAAAGAGGAAGGAAGCAAGAAAATATACAAGGAATAGTTGGTGGTCAAGGGGTTTGTCTGAAAAAGGTATATATTTTGATGATATCTTTTCTCATGTAGTAAAAATGACTTCTATTAGAACTATTCTGAATAGTGATAGTAGAATAATTGCACTTAGAGAAGCTAGATTTAAAGACCGAATTAGTCTATGGTGATTTGGAGGATTATCTATACATCCAAAGATGTAGCAAAAGGGCTATGTGGTCAAAGGTAAAGATGAGATGGTGTGAAAACTGAAAAGAGCTTGTATGTCTGAAACAAGATCCATGTCAATGGTATAATAATTTTTATAGCTTCATGATGGAGCAAGGTTATATTATATTCCATTCATAACATTGTGCATATACAAAGAAATTCTAGGATGGGAGTTATATTATCCTTTTTTTGTATGTGGATGACATGTTGGTTGTAAGCAAAAACACACAGGAAATAAAAGTAATCAAGAAAAAACAAAGTGAATCC
Source organism: Taxus wallichiana var. yunnanensis (assembly GCA_018340775.1). Classification (NCBI taxonomy): domain Eukaryota; kingdom Viridiplantae; phylum Streptophyta; class Pinopsida; order Cupressales; family Taxaceae; genus Taxus; species Taxus wallichiana. The sequence goes on from CM031243.1 coordinate 755,055,053, forward strand.
TTTGATATGTAGGATTTAAGGGCATCAAAACAAATCCTTGGTATGAGGATATCTAGGGATAGGAAGGAGCGAAAGTTGATTTTATCTCAAGAAGAGTACATTAAGAAGGTCTTGGAGAGGTTTAATTTGTAGGATGCTAAACCGATTCGGACTCCTTTGGCGAGACCATTTCAAGTTTTTAAAGGAGCTATGTCCGAAGACAGAGCGGGATAGAAATAAGATGTCCAAGGTACCTTACTCATTAGCAGTTGGTATTTTGATGTATGCCATAGTGTGCACTAGGTCGATATTTCCCATTCATTAGGAGTGGTGAGTAGATTTATCAATGATCCAAGAAAAGATCAGCGATAGACAAGTAAAATGGATCCTTTGGTACTTGAGAGGGACTATGGGGAAAATTTTGTGCTACAGTGGATCCGATACCACTTTGCATGGTTATGTAGATTCATACATGACTGGAGATGTAGACAAAAGGAGGAACACGGCGGGTTATATTTTCACTATAGATGGGACGACAACGAGCTAGATTTCACGGCTACATAAGCTTGTGGCTTTGTCAACCGCGAAGGTTGAGTATGTTGCTACCATAGAGGAAAGCAAGGAGATGATTTGGTTACATCAATTATTTAAGGAGTTGGGGCATAAGTAGGAGGAAGGGAAGATGCATAGTGATAGTATGAGTTCAATACACCTAGCTAAGAATTTTGTTTTCCACTATAGCAAAAAGCATATACAATTAAGGTTCCATTTCATTAGGACTACTTTGGAGGAAGTGGAGTTGAAGCAAGAGAAGATTCATACTAGTCGAATCCTGCCGACATGATGACCAAGGTGGTCATAAGAGAGAAACTAAAGCTATGTTTAGCTTTGGTTGGTCTTCACGGACGATAATGAAGGGTTGAGAAGCTTGTTTAGAGGAAAACTAGTCTCCAAGTGGGAGATTGTAATGTTATGGAGCCTATTTTCACGTGTGGAACTATTGAAGATTGTACACTCTCCATGGTTTTATCATCGGGGTTTGAGGCTGGGCTGGACTCTAAGCAAGGGTTAGGAGGCGTAGCCCTTGAGAATTTTGGGCCTTGAAAAGTGTGCCTAATATCTCGGGAAATGTTCTCTTCTCATATGGGCAAGATTTTGGACCCATAGGTTCATGGGGTGGTTTTGACCCATGGTTTTGGTACCCATGGTATTGTAAAATTTCTTAAAAAGTTGCATATTTATGTACTTTTAGGATTTTTATAGGGTAGACATATCATTGTAGATGTGTGTGAGTTCAAGGGTGAATTCGGAAGGGTTTTTAAGAATAGTTTCAAACAGGACATTGGTATTGTATTCACGAAAGAGGTGTTTTGTAATAAAATATGAGCAAGTGATTCTTAGTAGATGTAGCCAAAATTAGGTAAACCATGTTAAATCTTATCTATGTGTTGTGTTCTTTTATTTTCTACACTTTTATTTCAGATACGTAATATATTTCTGCATAATAGTTTCTACTATTGTGATTCTATGTGGGATTGTTCCACATATTTTATCCCTTATTTCCTAACACTATGATGTCATTGTGCAAGTGACATGATGATAGTGGGCTAGATATAAATGTACCAAGTATGTAGAATATGTTTGATGGAATAGGATGAATTCACCTCTTGTGCTATGTATGAAGATTGATACATCACTTGTCCCTTATATGAGTGTGCTAGATGAATTCCTTGTTATATTTTTATGCCTTTGAATGCATGCTTAGGTGATGATAGATAATGTTTAGTAATTGGACCCTTATTTTAGAGAAATGGCTGAGTATATATATATAATTATCTTGTTTGAATTTCGTAATTAAAAATTGAAAGGATGAACCAAAGTCCTAAAAGGTGACCAAAAAGTAAAAGAGACCCAAAATATTAAGAAGAAGATAAAGAAGGTCAGGAGCGGCCAAGAGGGATAGGAGTGCTTGGGTGCTTCTATCCTAACTGTCGTTAGTGTTGAAGGACATAAAATATAAAATAATAGAGTTTTGTGAGGGGTTGTAAGGTCAAAAAATGTGAAAGAGATAAAGAAAAAGAAATAAAATAAATTTTCAACTACTAGTTTTCTTCCTTAGGAATCATGTATACATAAGTATGCTTTAAGACCTACACATGTAACCAAGTGCATAGATTTTGTGTTTACATTTTCCCCCACTTTATGTTGTTGAGTGAATACTTGATATCATAAATTAGATAGAAGATGTGTACCTTGTGATCTTGTAGAGAAGAGTGTAGCCAATAGCGTGCCGAGTGGACAAGTGAAGCATGAAGTGACCGTAATGTGAAGTGTGAAAATATGGAAGGGGGCTGACCTAGGGGTGAAGCGTATATGTAGTAGTTTACATTTGGAGCTTGTGCTTTTAGATGTGATCTGCTTCTTGTTGTATATGAGGGAAGACTTGTGAAAGAAGAGTAAAAGAGTAGTCAAAGTTCCATATATGTGAAAAATCATAGTATAAGTAAGAAAATGAGTGTAAAGGTAAAAGAAAAGTGTGTAGCTAATGTATAACGAGTAAAATATAATAAATTTTCATGTCTTGTTTCATTGATGTTTTTGGATTTTGTCGAAAGGTGAGGTTTTTCGATGATGTCACACCAAAAGCATGTTTTTGGGAGATCCCATGCCAAGATAGATTATTTTAGGTGATCTCATGTAAAGAGAAGAGTGTTGGGAAGAGAGGTCTATTTTCTCTCCATCCATGATGTTTCTCGAGATAAGTGCCACTTCATGGAATGCCCCATTTTGTAACGATTGTAATTGTTTGTAACTGAATTAACTAAATTCTATAACTAGAGTCAAGTGACCGATCTTGTAGAATTGAGTTGTGAGTTGCTTGAAACAGATGTTGAATTGAGAAACTATCTCTTTTTCCCCCATGGAAAAATCACCCACATGGGACACAAGTGCCCACCGTTCTTGTATGATATTGGGCGCTAGTTTCACCTCTACTTTTTTATCCAAATATGATTCTAGACTGCTTACGTGACTTTATACTAATACAAATATTGTACTTTGGTGTTCTCGATTTGTAACTTTGTGCTTCTATAAGGGTGATTTTTTCACCCAATAGATGTTCCCCCTCATTTGTTGTGTATCTGATAAATGTAGGAGGATGTGTCCCAAAGGAGAGGCCCTGAATTTTATCTACATATCTATAGACACAAAATCATGCACTTTGTGTCATTATTTAGTCCCGGTATCATACTACTATTCATATGGTTCATAAGTGAAAAGATTTATAATTAACCTATGTCTTTGGCCATTTTTATATTCTTATCTATCCTTATTTTTGATCTTACACCCATACTTTCCTAGTTTGTAATTTCATATCATGTTTTCCCTATTTCTGATTGGGGCACCTAGCCGAGGATTGGGGCACCCTAGGTGCCCTATTCTCCTCTGGTTGACCTGATCCTCTTTGAACTTTCCTCTCACTTTTTGGGAACTTTATAACCATTTGAGCTTCTTATATTTTTAGTGGTCAACCTTTTCGGGGTTGATTACGAAATAAAAATAAGAGAACCATATAAATATAATGTTATATTACCATAATGAGGGACCAAGCACTAAGAATTTACTATCACAACCTAAGGTTACATTCATCAAAGGGATCTATAGATACATTTTCATCCATCTATCTCCATCACAAGGCACACAAGTTTGGTTCATCTGTATTAAACTTCATAGGAGGGGAGTCTATTGTCTCCATGCACACATTTACTACATTCTACATTTATTTATTTTCTCGCTTACTTCACAAAGTGTGATTGGCACGAGAGAATATAGGGAAATATTACACACACACACACACACACACACACACACACACACACACACACACACACACACACCTAGAACTACATTGGGTCTAAGATGTAGTGTAATGCTAAGTGATAAGTCCATCCATTTGGCAGCTAAGGACAGTCAAATCCTTCATATGCATCTTTATTTTTCTAGGGTTTTTATGCTTTGTTTGGGGTTTTGTGGGTGATTCTTTCATTGCAGGTTTACTAGTGATTCAATGATCATACAATGACATTCACGCGATAAGGAGTGAACATAGGAAAACATCTTGTGATACTCCAGAGGAGGTTTCTTGGCCATTTCAAAAGACTATGTCTACCATATCTCGGACCAAGGTTCTCATGGGTGCCCAAATCTCTCTCCGACACCCGAGTCTAGCTAAACAATCTAGATATACACTTTTCTAGGATCCTATGTGAAGGATACCTCCTCCTGTTCATCCGGCCTCCACTACAACATAGTCCTACAACATCATCAAATCAACTAAGCCTTTCTTAACCCTTTTTGCACATTAGTGTTTTACATTTTATTGCTTAGCTTTCTTGGGTATATTTCAATATTTTATTGCTTCATTTATTTAGTTATTTTACTACTCCTATAACATTATATTACACGAGAATAAATTATATTTTAGTTAACCATTTTGGTGAACTCGTAGCTTAAATTATTTTTCTCTAGGATTCAATAAAACCCTAATGTCCTAAGTTTAACTTTTCTCCTTCTCGGCTGATCATGTCTCATGTTAGTATCAATCCCATATATGATGAGGCAACTATAGTTGAGCTTACGGATATATATCATGATGTTACTATGCCAAATGATATTCAACAACAACTCTTAGCTAACAAATGCAATATACCTACTAGCTTTGAAAATTATTCCTTTAGCATCATTTCAGATTTGGCTAGATTTTTTGGTTGTTGAAATTTTTATCTGATTATCCATGATCCTCCTTTTTACATTTCCAAGGAAATTCTATATGACACTCTTATTTATTTTATGTTTGGTCTTGACGATAGTACACATGTACATATTGATTCTCCTCCTAGTCAAACCACTACTATAGTTGCATCTCATACTTCTCCTATTTCTAATAATACTTCTCATGATCCATCGCATACTAGTTCACATACTCATTCATACTATGTTGATGATCCAATTGATGATACACTTAATGAAATTTTCATATCTGAGTCTCTCTCTGATTTTGATGAAACAATTGATAGTCACGAGTCTACTACTTTACATATTATTGAGTGTGAATCTCCTACTCCATTGTCATATTCTTTTGAGGTTATATCTAATAATATGCATGACTCATATCTATCTATTAGTTCATCTCCTCCTATCACTTCATATCCTCCTATCACTCCATCTCAATTTATTAGTTCATCTCCTCCTAGCATTGCATCTCCATCTAGATACTCCATCTCCTAGGGATGTTTTTGATTCTAGTCCCACCATTTCTAGATAAGTTCCATGTCCTTCATCACCTATTACTTCTTTTGCACCTACACTTAGTGTGCCTTTAGCATCGACCTCTCCTACATCTCTCATGGACATCCCTATGATTACTCACAATGGCAAGTTACAACCGCTTAACACATTATTTCCATCCTCTATTGTTCCTTCACAAGATATATTGTCTCGCATGCATGTTGTGGGACATTTACTTATCTCAGGTTCAATCACTCACATTAGAAATCAAAGCCTATTATTCTTCCATTGATAAAAATTCATTGCATGAAAACCCTAGTTTTAAAGAAGATTCATAACTCATCATTTCCTAAGAATTTTATCATGCGTATATTTTCATGTTTTGATGGTAATGTAAACCCCTACTTACATCTCAAACATTATTGTATGGCTATGGATTCATATTCTAATGATTGATTATTTCTTAAAGCCTTTCAACATAGTCTTACCGATGATGCTTTACAATGGTATACTCACCTACCATTTGGATCTATTAGCACTTATCATGAGATGGAAGAAGTTTTCCTTTGTCTCTTTATCATCAAAAATGGAGCTAAAGTTGCCTATTATCATCTACCTAATTTACATCGGGTAAAAAAACCCTATCATGGATTACATCTCACGAATTCAATTCTTGTATGCACTAGTTATTATTTCAACCTATCGATCTAAAAAATTAATTTATCTTCTATCGTGGTTTGATTCTAGAATTAAAACAAATATTACAATATGACACATGTGAATCATTCACACTTGTATGCTACAGAGTCATTGATCTAGAACAAGACCTTATTGCTACACATGTTATAGATCTTCCACCTATTGTTATCACTATTGCATCATTTCTTTCTTCTTTGTTTCCATCGGTTGAGCTTCCTACATGATCCACATCTCCTCCTTGTAAGCAAGTTGATCCTACTACATCACATAAGTGTCATAATTCTCCTACTCTACGGTAGGATACACATGTTTCACGTGAGCCATTGCATTTCTCTCATCACACTCGACCATATGATGTGTTGCATGATTTTCTCAATGATCATTTGATTTCTTTATCTTCTAACAAACATCATCCATAACATTGTTTACATCGTCACAATCATCGATCATATTGTAACTATCATCATATCAATGGCCATCAGGATAATTATTGCTTCTCTCTCCACAATCAATTGTAATAGTTAGAGGATAAGGGCATCATATCCTTTGGCTATCACGATGTGAGCGGTTCGTATCTCATCTCCCTTATCAATGAACTACTACTCCATTTGATTTATCTCCTTCTTCTAGTGCTAAGGTCATTGTTTGTCCATTTCTATAGTTCTTCATTCATGTTTTCTCTCCATCACGTCCATCCATTGATGTAACATCTCACCTACCTCATCCATCTCATCCATCTTGTCAAGCTATAACTTCACATTGTCTTCCATAGCCCTCATCATTCGCACCTCCCACCGCCACTCCACATAACATTCAATTTGGTCCATATGCTCATGTTGTTTTCATTTCATATGCTTTAACTACTTCACACCACCTTGAGTACGTGGTAGGTGATTTACATCACCCTACCCCAATGACGCACTCATTTTATTATGGTTCTTAAATGAATGTTGAAGGATTTGTTACAATAAGAAACTCTCTTCACATGCTCTATCAATTCATCTAGCGCACCCTATCAAATCATTTCTCGATGACACACTCTTTTCATTCGGTTCACGATTGATTGTTTCATATTTTACACATCTACTTATACGTATTGCACTCATTACCTAATGATGCACTATAGTCTCACATTTCATACTAGATTTGTTGAGGGTATACATCACAAACGGACCTTATCACCCTTACATGTTCATAATTTAATTTTTTTCATGCGACATACCTAGGATAAGTGATATACACTTTAGGATACATGGTCAATTTTTCTAGCATCATATTGTCATAGGATACATCATCATTTTAAACTTAACATTTAGTAGTATACACTTTAGAATCCATCACCAATCCTTCTCTACTCATCTTTTCGTGATACAAGCTTAGGCTAAAATGTCATGCATAACTCATATGTGTCACATATCATCACTACACACTCATCACAGTGCGCTACACACAACACATAGTTCAATCATTTCCTAATGATGCACTCTCATTTTTGGTTCATTTTTTTACTGCTAATGGGGCATACTAAATTAACCTCACTACATAAAATTACATTCACATGAGGGGAATATATCTCCCATCATTCACTCTGCATTCCATTCCATCCATCCACCACATACTCATATTATGGTTACATTTACTCTTGCTTGCATTTATTTTTACATGTTCACTTTATTATGCATGCTAGATAGATTTCTTATATGTCATTATCATTATCATACACACATGTGCATTCACTTGCTTTCTAGTTGTGATCGCAAACTATACAGGATACTACACAAAACATGGATGCTTGACTACATGTCCCACAACAGTTCTAGGGGCATTCACATTTTTGCTATAGGTGTTGTTGTTTCATTTTAGTTCATAGTACACTACTTTGGTTTATACACACTTTATATTTATAACATGTTAATGGGTGCTTCATGTGCAACATTTTTTATGTAGGGATATTTGCTTCCATACTTGTTTGTTACATTGTCTACTATTGCTTGTTATTGTTTGTGGGATATGCCCTTTGTCTTGTTTGCACACTTTTTTTTATGGCCACCATTGCCTTGATTGTCTTGTGACACCATGTGTGGTGTACCATGTTTGTAACTTTGTTTTGTCGGATTCCATTGTCTTCTTGGGTGTTTACATTATCTGCTTATGTTATAGCTTACACATTCTCTATTTGGCTTACATTTGTCTTCTACATGCATGTTCATACTAACACTTGTTTTATAACTACCTTGTTTGTTTATGCTTTGGTTTTTACCAAGCACATCCCCTCCCCCTGCAGGGCACAATTTCAATTATCCATGGTTGGTCCTCTTTTGGGCCGTATTCTCCTATCCACGACGTTGCATGCACCCCCAAAGAGGGGGGCATCATTTGGGTTTACACACAGTACCGATATAGTTTAGTTTTTAGTTTTTTTCCATGACACAGTGGGTTACACAATGAGTGGGTTCAAACCAGTCTATGAACTCCATACACGAGATGCTTTTACAGGCATATTTTCCTTAACATTTTGGGGATTACTTATAGGATAAAAGAAAAACCATACCATCCTCCCTACATTTCCATGACATTGGATTGCCCAAAAACTAGATAGTATAGGGATCTCTTTAATCTTGGGAAATAGTTACAAGTTGGAGGATAATTAAGACTTTCCTCCCTACACTTCTTCGGTTAAGTGCATGAGATCACCCAAAAATATCACATGACATCAAAAAGATCCTTTCTACACCCTTTTTCTCATCACGGATTAGGTGCACATGTTCCTTTTTCATTTTTGTACTTTCTTTACATGTTTTTACATATATACATGTGTTTTTACACATTACACATATACATGCGTATTTGACTACTTGATCGTCATCTTTTGTAGGTCTGTCCATATGGGAAACAAGTAGTCAATAGTAAACACATAGTGGGTACATCACACACATGATACTAACCATGCAGGTACACTACACACACAAGTGGCATCTATACACACACTTTCACCCTAGGTTAACTCTCATCACATTTTACACATTTTGCATCTTTAGTCTCCACGCTCCATGTTTTTATCACTCCATCATTTTTCTAGTCCTTGGCACACATTCTACATCACTCTACATGGATTATCAGGTACGCATCTCTATCAACTTTATGTTACCAATATTTCCGCTCACCAACATAAAGTGGAGGAAAATGTAGACACAAAATCACGCACTTTGAGCCATTATTTAGTCTCGGTCTCATACTACTATTCATATGGTTCTCAAGTGAAAAGAATTATAATTAACCGATGTCTTTGGCCATTTTTGTATTGATTTCTTGTCATTATTTTCAATCTTACACCCATAATTTCCTAATATTTAACTTCATACTCTATTTTCCCTATTTCTAATTGGGCGCCCGATCAAGAATGGGGTGCCCCAAGTGCCCTAGTCCCCTCTGGATGCCTTGATCCTCTTGTTCTCTCAATTTTTCCCTGGAAAAATTGATCAAACATGACCCTATGCAAAAAGAAATTCAAGGGACGGTTCCATCACATGAGCCCACATTTTACATCCAACAAACAAGATGCAGGCGGGCTCTGATGGAGTAAGCAGGTTGGGAAGAGCCAAACAATTTCCAGAAAACCCGGAGGCTCAAAGGAGAGGAACGGAGAAAGGGTCAAAGTCTTTGGACTTTACAAACGATCTAGAATGATCCCAAATTGACTAAGTATGGAAGAGTTCAGCGGAAGCTTCCACGTGCCTCATCGGCGCTTCTCCAAAGGTTAAACCCAAAAAGAAGTCCCCAAACAAGCACGAAGCTTCCACATGTTTGAAAAGGGATAGAGTCACCATTGCAAATCCCAAACAAGTGGAAAGAACCACATGTCATCTTGGCACAATTCCAAAAGAGAGAGCCCAAGGTGGAGACTCAAACTAGCGTCAACCCTCCATGTGGACGAGGTTTAATAGAAGTCAAATGAAAGGCATCGGCTGAATTGGATAAGTATCGCAGACTCATGAAAGAAGCCGCATGTCATCCCGGTCTGCAACTTCAAAAGGAAAATCCAAAACGGTCCCCAAATGTGCACCAACCTTCCACGTGGCCATGTTCCAAGTCAAAGCGGGGAGGTGGGTCGTAGAGGTAATTTTAACTTTTTGGCTTCGTTTCCAAGAGACATAAAGTATAAAAATGAGTTGCACCTCCACCGATGCCCAAGGAGCCATGTGTAAGGCCTAAATTACATGTGCCCTAGTAGGCCTTGTAGTGATTTTTTTCCAAATGGAAAATGCGGACCAACGGGCTCAAGATGGTTTTTGACAAAAAGGTATTGTGGGGCTGCAGGCATTTTTGCATTTTTGGATTTTTGTGCAAAAGGTGCAAAGTGAATTTTAGGTCTACGGACCCGTTTTACTAACTGGTTTCCACCATTTTTGTATGAACCTTATTCAAATATTCAAATGACCATATCTTCTGATCCAGTGCCTGAAATCCAACTATTTTTGCACCATTGGAGAGATCTCGACCTCGTCCACATCATAGAGATCTGAAAATTTCATTTTGATGAAGTTAGGTGGGGAAAAATGGAAAAATGTCTTTGTGCCATTAATACAGGATCTAATTGCTCCAACTAGATCAGATTTAATTTGTTCTGTCGTTCTTCCTCCTTCAACACGTCGAACAAGTAATCGAGGTAGATTTGACAAATTGTGGGCAGATTTGTAGGGGCATTGATGGCGGTACATGAGCTTAAAATTAGTTTTCCCACCTCTCTCCTTCTTCTCTCGGTGTAGTATCTATAAAAGAAGGATCTTGGCTCATTGTAAAGGGTTGGACAGTTTTTTTTTGCACCCTCCCTTCTTCCCTTGTCTGTAAGAGAATTTGTGGAGCTTTCAAACCTCCCATTCGAGTTGTAATACAAAGTTTTTGCCTCTTGGCCACTGTAATGTACTATATCGACTCCTAAGAAATAATATATGTCTATGGATGATTCCCAACCCTCTCATGTGTTCATTGTTGTCTTTTTGATCTCTCATTTTGCAATTTGGTTACTGTGCATAGTGTTTGTATTGTATTTCTATGGTTTTGTTAAATTGCAAAATGAGTGTCTAACATTCCTTTGGTGTATCACCTCATTAGCTTAGGTTTATTTTCTTGCATCTTCTCAACCCTATCTCCTTGGTAAGATAGAGTAGGTTTAGAGTAGATCCTCTACAATTTATTTGTGTGCACCTGAAAAGATGAATAGGAACCAACCTTAATCTGGAGATCTCTCTCAACTCGTAAGGTCCCACACTTTGAGAGATGCTCCATGTTGTGCAATAATACTGAGAGTCTCAACCCATCTGGTTCCAGACATTCAAGGGTGTTGTGTTTTTTTACTAACACCTCTTTGTACTTTCCTATCACTTTTTGGGCACTTTCTAGCTATTTGATCTTCTTATATTTTTGGTGGTCAAAATTTTTGGGGTTAGTTACAAAATTAAAGAAAGAGAATTATATAAATATAAATTTATGTGACCATAATGAGGAAAAAGCACTAAGAAATCACTATCAACACCTAAGGTTACATCCATCAAAGGCATCTATAGCTACATTTACATCCATCTAGCTCCATCGTAAGGCATATAAGGTGGTTCATCTTCATCACATTTCATAAGAGGGAATTCTATTGTTTCCATGCACACATTTACTTGCATTTTCCATCTATTTACTTGCTCACTACTTCACAAAATGCGACTAGCAGGAAAGAGCACCTAGGGAAAATTACACACACACACACACACACACACACCTAGAAATACATTGGGTTTGAGATGTAGTGCAATGCTTAGTGATAATTCCATCCATTTGGCAACTGAGGACAATCCGACCCCTTCATATGCATCTTTATTTTTTCGGGTTTTGATGTTTTGTCTAGGTTTTTACATGTGATTCTTCCATTACAGTTTACCAGTTCTTCGGTGACCATACAATGACATTCATGTGATAGGGAGAGAACATAGGAAAACATTGAGTGACACTCCAAAGGATGTTTCTTATCCATTTCTGCAAAAAAGGCATCCATATCTCATACTAGGGTGCCCATGGGCACCCTTATCCCTCTCTAGGTGCCCCATGTAAACACAAAAATTGGGTCACACTCCCTCGCTCCTCATCAAATAACTAACTCAAACGCACTCACTTTACCATGGTCCCTTACATCCCACACTAATATTAATTTAATTTAATTAATTTAATTTAATTAATCCATGTCCTCACAATATTTATTATTTAATTATCCTAATTAAGATAATTCCTACACCACCACCTCACCTAGCCACCTCACCCTAAGTCTATTCTTAGTATGTTGCCATAACTAACTAAGACCTAACTAAATCCTAAAAATCAAATCCTACATCCCCTCTAACCACATTCCCACATAAAAATGGTAACTCCCGCTCTTTCCCAGAGGAATAGAAAGATCTGGTAAAAATCATTGCCATGATCTTCCATTTTTAGCAAACCCATGAAATTCACCCTAACGGATGCCGGTCCAGCCCGAACCACCATTGGTCACCTTTTATTCCCCTTTGGTAACCTTATTTCGAGGTTGGCACATTCTGAGAGAGAAAACAAAAGGAGAGAATAATCACATCTACATGCAATCAAAGCGAGCATCCATTCATACCTAGACATCCACAACCATCTAAGCCAAGATCTGATTCAACTAAGCAAGGAGAAAATCCCAGGCAGCTCAAGTAAGAGTCTCCTATCAACCGGTGGACCTTCACAAAAGAAATCTCTCACCACCATCTCCACTCTTCACCCACATTTGACTGGTATTAAATTCCATGTAAGTATCTTTGCTCTTTTAGTCCAATTTGGTTTGAGTAATTTTAGTATTTAGATTCTTCTGTGTGTTATTGCTTTCTTAGCCACTCACAAGTCCTCTCTAGTAACTATCCCCCTATACTTCTTCCAAAACCCCTCAAAACCCCGTCCTAGCAATCCAACACTCCATTCCGACCTACTCAACCCTTTGTGCGGCAAAAAAGAAGATCTAGAATCCATTATGTAACATCTCCCATTTTCCAACAGTCACCAAAGGTCTCCTAAACCGTCATCAGGTCGAGCCTATACCAACATCAGCCTTACCGACTGATACTACCCCTTTACTACCATTCACCAACTTAACCCATAACTCCTCCCATCTTCACCAAAACCCCACCAGACTCTGCCCACTAACCTACATCCCTACTCACACCTCCTAGACACCTCACTCAGTTCCCCATTAACTTGGAAAAGCACCCAAACCCTGTTTCTTGACCCCATGTCATTTCTTGATGGACCGCCATCGAATAATTAACCGGCATTGGTCGGGACTAAACCGACATCGGTCTCGTGTGCTGCATCAACATAGTATAGACTAAAGACCTACCTACTTACTCCAAAATTACCTATACTCACCGTGACCTTCATCGAACTCTTTCGGACTGCGAAACCCAAAACTATTTACCTAACCTCTAGATCTAATCCTAACCTAGCACATTAGATTAGAATTTACTTATTGTGTTTATATGAGATGCTTAAATCATATTGACTATAGTAGGAAAATATTTACTTTATTTCTCACATTAACTTGTTTAAAACAAAGGAATGATAGCCTTCTAAATGAGTATCACACTTTCCGAACTAGCATACGCTAGGTAGTCTACTACATATGTTGTTTAACTTCTATCTTGTGGTCTTTTTGTCTATTACAGGTAGTTCCTCCTAGCCAAAAGGAAGCTCTCATGATCAGTTGTGGATCGAGAAGTCAACACGCGCGCAACAACCTTCAACCAATTTTTTAACAAGTATTCCTCCTTGACCTTTACCCTTATCTATTTCATCACATTTCGAGAAATGCTCTAAGAATCAGGTGAAACATTTTGGCATGCCCGGTGGGACCCATTCGGGGTTCCTTGCATTTCTTCATTCCTAGGTGAAAGTTACATGTTTGTTTCCTTTTCGAAAGGTTCTCTCATTAAGTTTCTCCCCTGGAATCTTCTCTTCTTCCTATTGTCTCAAAGCAATTGGGTTTTGGTAATATAAAAGAACTCTTCTTATTTTTCATTTTTACTGCATTAGTGAAAGATCATATTCTCTCTTGTTCATCTTTTGTGTCATCAAATTTAATATTTTGATTTGGGCTTAAAATTAATGGCATTTCATTCTTGTATGCTGCATTAGTGCACATTAAATGAGGGCAACCTATACGCTAGAAGTCATGCCCAACTGATGGTTGACAAAAGAATCGTAGAAAGCACATTCTCTCTCTCTCTCGAGTCTTACCAAACTGCACAAATTCAAATTAACACATATTTCTTAAACAACATCTTACTCTAGGAACATTTGTCAGTGATCACATGGTCTCGATTGGCAGGTACTCCCCAGCTCATTTCTTCTGTCGAGTCATTATCTTAGGAGACGGCCCGCACCCACCATAACATACCTGAAACCTCTCCTTTTAGATATCCTTCTTCGTAGGATGCCTTCCTAACCAAAAATTATGTTCTAAATACACACGATCGGGTTCTTAATAGTGTAAGCTAAACAAACATAATAGAAAAATCACTTTTAGGATCATATTTTTCTTAGTGTTTCTGCTTGGCTTGTGTTTTGAGGTGAGAGTACACGATCTTCATCTTTTTATTTCTCCTTACATGCTCCTCATCATAGTTGGTTTATTCCAACTTCATCTGAGTGTTCTGGACCCCATTTTTATCATTCTTAGAGTTCTAGGTTTGATTCCACACTTGATTTTAAATCACAACCACCATTTTCTTCATCTCTGTTTCAATTTCACGAATGGCGGTGTCGGTCCAACAAGCGTCATCGGTTACCCTCGACTATCACCGGTTTTATCCAACCAAAGATCATTTTACTATTCTTTTGGTTAACTTTGCCCAAAAAGGACACCTACTTCATCTTCTTTCCTTTTTGGAGTCTCTGTAACTCTTGGTATCTTCTCTATTCTGATAAAATACATCCTACAACTTATCTACCTGGTAGATTATCAGTCTTTTTCCTTTTTTGGCAAACTGTTATTTTTTTCACACGGTGACCAACCGCATGATTACCTCTGACCAACATTGGTTTACCGTAACCAACATCGGTTAGCCTGTAAAGTTTTCTAACTAACATTTTAACCCAATCCACCTACCACTACCTATTTTTCCTATTTCTGTTGTATTTCTATGTCATTTACAGAAAACAATCCTACCAAATCAGCACTTGTTCACATCGTATTGACTCATAGCCATGAAAATTCCCTCATATTCCATGATAGTTGTTAACCACTCCTCTTAGTCCTTCACACAATCCATTCTATCACCCATGGATCCTACCCATCCTATCACCATCACCACAGGTGACAAGGAGTTTGCACAACTCCTTAATCGAACCCTTCCACCTTATAGTTATGTCTTTCCCACTTGTCCACTTGAGATGCCTCGGGTTAGTTGATATACAACATTTCGTATCTATCCCCCAACACTCATTCCTACTCCCGTGTCAGCCCCTTCTAGTCATGCTGCTGCTCGTACCTTCCTTTCCCCAGGTCATTTCATAGCTAGGCCTTATACCTTTGATGCCACATCTACCACATCTATTGTGCCCACAACATCCACTATACCTTCACAACCACCTAACATAACCTCATCCACACCTATTGTCTCACATGTGCCCATAGAAACACAACCACCCCCTGGTGTCATGACCCCTACCCCTTTTCAAAACATTGTCCTTTCTATTCCACAGTCCTTAGCCCCCATCACTACTAGAGTCACCTAGACCCTTCCACCTTCATATATGTACTATCAGCAACATCCCATTTCATCTATCATTCATTCTGGGTATGTGCTCCCTATCTCACTCCCTCATTCCCAACCTACCTATGCGGCATCACCATATACTATAATGCTACCTCCATCATATGCCCAACACCAACCCACTTATGCTACAGGAGGTACCCATCCATTACCACCTACTAATGACCTCATCAAGTTAATGATGGACAAGATGCAGACATTGGAGGCATAAATTTTCAGCTCACGTAACTCTCTCACCTATAATGAAATTTGAAATGAGCCCATACACCCATCCATTCCTATTCGTGTTAGGAATCAATAATATCTAATGTGGAATAATTCCTCAGAATCGCAATAATAAGAAGTATGAATAGAATTACAGAAATGAAATATGCATAACATGAAGACAATATTTAACATGGTTCACTCAATGTGGGCTACATCCACCAAGAACACTTGCTCAAATTTTATTACAAGCCAATAATCTTCACAGCTACGATAATTAGATCTTGTTTGGAGCTGCGCTCAACAAACCCTCCTGAATTCACACTTGAATTCACACACACTATTCACCTTCACAAAACACACTCATGAAAATCTTATTGTATGTCCATCTATTTATAAGTACATTAATAGGTAGCCAAAGAGGTGGTTTTACAAAACAATGGGTATCGAAAAAACCATGGGCCCAAAAACAGCCCATAATGGTTACCCATTACCCATGGGTTAAAAATCACCCATGAAAATTTTCTTCAGGGGCTTCATCCCCAAACCCCTTGACTCCGCTCACCGCGAGCGGACGCCATAAAAATATCTCGAGTGTAACACATGGAAGGTGTACCAAACTCTAACATTAAAACAAGCTCCATAAACATAACAATTGTCCATATCCCGTATATTAGGAGATGCCTAAATTTAACTACTTCAACAAAGAAAGAGGACCCGCAACAATATTTGCAGTCTTTGAAACATGGGTGTTATTTGATTAGCCATGATGATGTTGTTTGCTTCTGAGGACCTTTCCCATGTCTCTGACTAGGCCCGCACTAGACTGGTATAGTGGATTACCTAGATATTCTATCTACTCATTTAATCAAGTAGCCCAAGCCTTCTTAGATCACTTCTCCATCAACTTTGTTAATAAGGTTACCATAATTGACCTCTACTCTACATGGCAATATGACGAGGATTCTATCACAGATTTTGTCGCTCATTGGCGTAGCCTGATCAATCAACTCACATTCCAACTACCACAAACCGAACTCATAGAGCTCTTTACGCGGGATTGTGCTAGACATATTTCACCAACCCTATAGGTGCAAACTTTCCAAACCTTTGATGAGGCATTCACCATGGCATGAAAGCTAGAGATTCAAGCCATCGAAGAAAATAAAATCCAACTACACAATAAGAACGTGGCATTTAAGTCAAATGATACCTCTTCTTCTTCAAAACCATAGAATAATTATTCAAAAGCCAAGGGAACCGCTAATGCGGTGGTACTCAAGGTCAGCCCAACTCATCCATCAAATCAAGCTAAGCCCTCATCTAATCTTTCCCATGTCCATACTTTTCAATTCAGATGAGAACAATGGAAATACACCCCAATTGAGAGCCATATTCTTCTATTTTAGATAAGCTCATTAAAGTGGGGTCATCACACTTCCTCCTATAAAACTACACATTGGTTTTGATCCTGCTCCCCACACCTACGTGGTACAAAGAGCATGACTTATGCAACTATCATCGGGTAAAAGGTCATAATGATGGAAATTGCATTACTTTCAAGAAGACTATCCAGAAATACTCGAGAACGGTGAGTTATTATTAGATAATCTGAATGCACCTACCAACCAAAACCTACATATTTTCAAGAAACCATTTCCTAATCACGCCCTTCTTCTCGACTCAAATTGGGGATACCTCGACTAATGATAACAATCCCCGCTAGGTCCATGCTATTTTTCGATGCACCAAATTGCCTCCCAATCGTCTCATATTCCTTTCATAGAGAAAATCCTAGCCCAATTCCTCCACCTACACATGAAACCACTTCACCTATTCCTCCACCCATAGAGGAACACCCTTCATTTCCTCCCTCACATGTGAAGGAGTAATTTGTGAACATCAATACCACTTTGCCTTTGGTTTCTCCACCTAGAGAGCCGTCACCAAGCGGTTCCTCTCACCCATCGAAATGCTTGTTCATCTTCTCCACCCACGAGGAGCACCCATCATCTCCTCTACCTATCAAATATCCAAAGTGGAAATGTCGTTACCTCCAGTGACCATTCTCCATCAACCACCCAAGATCCTACTCGACTTACTTTTAGCACTCTTACCCACATAGGCTAAAGCTAGCGATTTCCTATTTCTAAAATATATTTTATGAGAATCACCATTGGATCCACATCAACCTCACCTACAAAGCAATGTCGTTTCACACCGAGCTAATCGCCTAGATTATGTTGATAGAGCCTTACTTTGGGGGTGTATTCTACTCCTGTCTCAACACAAATGTAGATGTCACTCGTTGGCACCTCCACTATCTATCCAAAAGTGTTTTATCCGACCAAACCAAACACAACCACAATTATCACAAATTCTCCCACGACACCACTAATGTCTCAACTTGCATCTCTACCCATAACCCAACATGCATCTGCATCAAAACCCACACCTACATCATTCTCCTTGCCTAAACCTATTACTACTTTAGGGGTCATACAAATGGCTAGCCTTACTCATCCACCCATTAAATTAGATTTAGCCACATCTTCCAAAACTAACACCAAATTTAACCCAGACCCCTCAACAAAGGAACTAATCACCTATATCTCATACCCCAACCTCGCTTGATCACACCCTTATCACCTTCACCCTTCCGTCCATCCTAGGACCTCACCCCTCGACCCTGGCTAAGAAACCTCCATCCGCTGGTAAACCAAGGATGCAACAACCCATTTCCCCATCGCAAACCTCTAATATACCCAAGCACCTGACACAACCTCTACCCACACCTGTAACATTTTTACCACCCATACCTCTAATACCATCAATAACTTCTTCACTACCCACGACACTTCCTTCCCTTTCCCTCACACCTCCTGCCCAACCTACGCCATCTACCTCCACAGCACCTCGGTTACCCCCATGGGTAACCCACCCTCTTCCACCATCCACTTTTCCCTCTACATCTCGTGCACCCATATCACCTTTACCCAAGAAGGTGCAACCTAAAGGAAAAAATCTGCTACCCTCCAATAAGGTAGTTAAACCAACCACACACTCTATTTCCAATTCATCTACCATGCCCCTACCCAAGCAGACACAACCAACACCTAAGACCATAGCCCAACCCACTCCCCCTCTTACAAAGAATCTTCCTATATAGTCAACCGCACTTACACCCGAACCCACATTCACCTCCCATTATGATCCACTAGCGAGGATACTATGCCAAAATCTTAACTAATATCCTCGAAACTTTCATCATCACATTACCACCTCTTATACATTACGACCCACTCAAACCCAAAACAAAAGGGTTTGATGAAACCAAAATTTGTGCCTACCATTGTGTGTTAGGACACAATGTAGAGGACTATAAATCTTTGAAAGCAATTTTTGTCCGGATGTGTCCTCTTGAAGAAAACTTTGACAATGATGACCTTCTTAATGAGGATCCCATTTCACCAAAGCACCAATTTCCACAGCTTATTCCTCATTACCTACTCAAGGTGACCAAAATCTCCACCCCCATAACTCTTGTTGGACCCCTAGAATATTGGCCAAGTATGAAGGCGCTTAGGCGCGAAGGTCCTGATTATGAAAATGCATGCAAGGAAAAAGTGCGCAAGCAAAGGTTTAAGGAAGCACATAGCATGCACGGCACATGAAAGGAGGTTTGGGACTTAGTCAAATCAAGCACCTAGGGTAGAACATGTGAAAAGCATGATCGGTTGCGCATGGATAAGATGTCATCCTGGTGACAGGTTGGCCCTGATAGGGGCATGCCTTGGAATCTTCTAGAAGAACATCATGAGATAAAGTCAAAATCACAAGCTTGGAAGCATGCTCGCATGAAGGACCACATTCGACACTTGGTGCCGGATCTCGAGATCGCTGAAGGTGAGTTGGCAGTGTAGGAGAATTATAAATACAAGTTCTGTGGAGTAAAATATATACAAGTTTGAGATATAGCGGGTTAGAGAGAGCGGGAATTGATATATAGATCTAGAGAGTGAGCGGAGCTCTACAGAGATGCTGCGAGGACTCTGTTAATGGATAATTGCATCCAGGTGAGAATGTCTTGGGCATGGAGTTGTAATTTTTCTTTTGATAGCTTAGTTACACAAGTCCAGTAATATGCATGACTACGGTCTGCTCTCTGTGACACTCTGTAATGAATCAATGAATGTAATGAGGTTACCGATATAATATATACGTGAATATCAATGGTTCTAATGCATATTTCTCTCTTATAAGTTCTCTTTCCTTTCATGCTATGAATGAATGCTTATATAATTCTTTCTGTCATAATGCATGTTCTGGATCTGTTAAAACACTCGGTCTGAAGTGACTGCAAGAATCTAGAGGCCATTCTGAGCCCTATGGTTCTTGTATGTTTCAACCTCCCTCATAAAAACTCTTACACTAATCATAGATGATGTTTCCCATTAAACTCACATAAAAGAGAGACTCGGTACTGTATGGCGTGCCTCGGGTGAGCACTCAGCTTTCACTGGGTGATAGGCCGGCGCGCATGGGATTCCTTCCTTTTGTGATGGGAGTAAAAATGACTACAACTCTTAGATCCATCCCCAATATTTGAAATTAACATGGTTCATATCAAAGAGCTTACCAAACCTCCACCCAAATGTTGGTGTGCCCAACTCATTTCACAAGGTTCCTTCCCACCTCTTGGCTTCTGCCCTTCCTATCGTTACACCTTTCATGGCTCACCTACTTCATCTACCTCCTCGCCTCAAATCAACATCATCCACATTTCTACCCGTTTCGAATAACAAAGGTAAGGAAAGGGCAATCGACCCACCAACCAATAGTATACCCAACATACCATCTCGCACCCCATACCTAAAGTCACTATCCATGGCCCCACATATCCTATTTCTAATGGGGTTACACATCACGCGATGCTCAAACAATTACACCAATCCTTCCTCAAAAATGTCTCTATATGACCTCATCCAAACCTTTGAATCCCATCACCAAGCTCTCATGGAGGTTCTTCAGTCTATTGAGGTTTTACCTAATGACCCTACTCCCATAGCCTCCATTATTACACCTTATCATGTAGCCTCTCTCACCAAATTACCATCTTCTTCTACACCTCCACCTACTCACCAAGTATCCACCCTCAGGTTTTCAGATGAGGATATCACACCACACCAAATGGATGACCCTGATCTAGCCCTTTTCATCTCCGTCCATATTGATAATATATGTGTACGACATGTTATGATCGATGGGGGAGCTAGCATTAACATCATCTCCTCCCATGCATTTTACCAAATGTGTATACCTGACAATTGCATGCATAAACATCCCATCATGTTATGTTCATTTAATGACACTATCACTTCTACACTTGGCGCTATCATCCTCCATGTTCGCGTAGGCCCCATACTATTACAAAGTTATTTTATGTCTTAGAGGGAGAATTTCAATATAACCTGTTGCTTGGTAGACCCTGAATTTGTGTTATGGGTTGCATTCCTTCCACTTTACATCATTGTGTGAAGTTTGAGCATGAAGGAAACACCTATACCATTCCAGCTAACCCATCACCTTTCAAAACCTGTAACATGCTTTACCAACCCAATGACATTCTTGTACCCATTAAGGTGTCTACCTCCATGACCACTTCCTCTTCACCTACACCTCCACTCACCAGTGCCACCACTACCTCAACCACACCTAAATCCTCCATTCCTACCACTGCCACAACCTCCATGGCCAACCCGTCAGCCTCCCAATTAGCTTGGTTCCACCTCCGATCCAACCTCTAACACATCATCTATCCCAACTACCCACATATTGACCACCGATCCCTTAGAAGGAGTTTTTCAATGCCTCACTGCGGGGAGTATCACCTATATAATGTCAACACATTCCTTACTCCACAAGAGTATGGAAGCCTTTTTCAACACCCTCACTATGATCACCGCATAGGAGAGTGTCTCCTTTATGGTCCTCCCCAACTTCGCACCAATATCACCTATGGGGGACTTAATACTTCCACTTATACACCTGAACCACCATCACAAACCCACCCCTTTTCTGCCGACCTCCAGTCACTCACCAATCACCGCTTCGCCCACACCTTCCTGCACCGATGTGTATGGAAAGGTTTTGGTTTTGGATTTTACGATAAAGGCCATCACACTATTATTCCATGTACTACCCATAAACATAATGACTATAGTGGTATCGGATTTGTTGAACTACCTACCAAGAAGGCCCACATTGAACTCATTATGGATATGGCCCTTCTCCACCTTCTTCACCACCTTCACCGACAGAGTCGATGGATCCAAAATCCATTCCTCCTAATTTTTTTCATAAACACCATTTCCTTGGGGCCTCTGACTTATCAATGCAAGGGTGAGGCTCCCTCTTCTCTTCCCTTCCTATATCCTAAAATGATTGATGATGATACACCTTTTATTAATGTTGTTCAATGTCAGGATGATGAATCTATACTCACCTATCTTGGTGCAGAAGACTCTTATATTCATCAATCATTACCATCTGAGATGCAAACCATGTTGAATGAATCGACTATCGAAGTCAACATCCATACTCATGATGACCCACACATTCTAAAGATTGGCCAATCTTTAGATCTTTGAAACAGAAGCCATCACTTATTTTCTCAAAAATCATAACCATGCTTTTGCTTGGTCTTACGCTAACATGCCCAGTATTGACCCCACCATAGTGGTCCACAATATCATAACCATTCCCGATGCCAAACCCGTAAAACAAAAGCTGAGGAAAATGCACCCTCGCATTGCTCTTTTGGTAAAATAAGAAATTCAGCGCCTTCTTTCCATTTCCTTCATCTTACCCATTGATTATCCCCGATGGATTTCTAACATTGTCCCTATCACTAAGGCAATAGGAGGACTTCACATTTGCATTGATTTCCTTGACCTCAACCTATCTTTCCCAAAAGGCAACTTTCCTCTACCCGATATTGACCAACTAGTTGACCTTACTGCTGGTCACGAGATGCTATCACTCATTAATCGCTTCTTAGGTTATAACCAAATTTTGCTTGCCCCCGAGGATCAACGCAAAACCACATTCATCACCCCTTGGGGGACCTTCTGCTATCGAGTCATGCCTTTTGGCCTTAAAACCATTAGTGCCACATATCAGTGGGCTATGACTTACATCTTCCATGACATCATGCACTGTATATTGGAAGATTATGTAGACAATCTCCTTGGAAAATCTAAACGCCGCTCCGAGCACCTTACCATTCTAAAGACCATCTTTGACCGCCTCATTAAGTATTATGTTTGCCTTCAGTCCAAGAAGTGTGTCTTTGAGGTTCTCTCAGGAAAGCTCCTGGGATTTATCATTTCCTTACATGGTATAGAGGTTGATCCTGTTAAATTCAAGGCCATTCTCAAAATGCCTCCACCCACTAATTTGCGGCATCTCCGTAGCCTGCAAGGTAAGTTGCAGTCTATTTACCATTTCATTTCGCAACTTTCTGATCTGTGTCAGCCATTTCATCATCTTCTCAAAAGGATTTCTACTTTAAATGGGATGATGACTGTCATAAAGCTTTTGAGGCCTTAAAATAACACCTTCTCCAACCACCCGTACTCATTCCACCTAAAGACGATCAACCCTTCTACCTATACATCTCTACTACCGATCACTCCTTAGGGACCATGCTCACTCATCGCGATGAACAATATAGGGAGAATGCACCCATGCTGAAAAAATTTCCTTAGCCTTAGTTTTTATCACCACCAAACTCCACCATTACCTAATCAACCAAAAACCTATGTTGTGACCAACATCGACCCCTTACACTTCGTGCATGCCAAACCTTACCAAAATCAATGTGTTGCACGTTGGCTTATGCTTCTGGCTGACCTTGATCTCAAATTCATCCATCAAAAGTTCATCAAGGGCCAAGCTATCTCTAACCAATTGGCCGACGCACCTATTTCCGGGATCAACCATCTAACTTTGACTTTCTAGATGAGTCTATTGCTACCCTTTCCCTGGATGAGCCCACCTACCAAATGACACTCTTCTTCAATGGTTCCAAGTGTCAGCATGGGGGTGGGGTTGGTGTTATCCTCATTTTGCTTGATGGTGAACCCATGCCTTTGTCTTTCAAACTCGATTTTGATTATACAAAAAATATTGTTGAATACGAAGCACTCGTATTGGGTCTCTAGGCTACTTATGCCTTAGATGTTAAGTCCATCAACATCTTTGGTGATTCTCAATTGGTCATAAACCAAGTCAATGGTATATACCAGTTTCATAATGAGATACTTCAAAAGTATAAGCATCATGTGGACATACTTTTGACCACCTTCGATTGTTACACCCTTTAAACCACCCCACGTTCTACCAACAAATTTGTAGATACCATGGCCTACTTGGCTTCTCAGATACCCGCTTCGTCTGCTTGACTCCAAAATATTTTTCACCATATAAAGACTACAATCACCCTCTTATTTACCTCATGAAGTTTACACTATTGAACCGCCACTCCCAACCTGAGTGACCTTTGGTATAAGTAATACTCAGACTATCATTCCCTCTCCATCTTACCTCTCGATCTCACTCGTAATGGACAACATGCCTTTCTCAAAAGGGCCTCTCATTACGTCATCATGGGTGGCCTCCTTTATAAGCATGGCTTTGACGGTATTCTCTTACGGTGCCTTACAAGTTCTAAAATTCCCTATACCATTAAGGAAGTTCATGATGGCATATGTGGAGGTCACTTCAGTGGTCTCATGGTTGCTAAATGTATTCTTCACCTAGGCTATTATTTCTTCAACCCTTAACCATGATTGTTGCGACTACGTTAAGCATTGTGTAAAATGCCAACAACATGCCAATCTTCATCATACACCCAATCATGCCTTACAGGTCACCCGTGACCTTTGGCCCTTCTCTCAATGGGGTTTGGATCTTGTCGGAGAGATAAATCCCCATTCTTCCCAGAGACATCAATGGATAATCACCACTACCGAGTATTACACCAAATTGGTTGAAGACATACCTCTCATCTCCATGAAAGTTGAGAAAATATGTGAGTTCATCAATCATCACATTATCTATCTCTTTGGTGTTCCACATCACCTCATCACTGATAACGAAAAACAATTCAAAAATAAAACCTTGCAGAAAACTTTCGATGCCTTTAGTATTCAACTAAGTTTCTCGTCACCATATTACCCACAAACCAATAGCCAAGCCAAATCCACTAATAAAACCCTAAAAAAATTCTCATGAAAGTGGTTAATGATACTAGGAAGGACTAGCATATGCACATTCCTTTTTCCTGTGGGCATACCATATTAGTATTCACACTTCCACTGCTACCACTCCTTTTTCTCTAGTCTACGGTACAAAGGCTATTCTAGCCTCTCAAAGTCCAGATTCTATCTCTTCGTATTTCTCTCCATGACATGCTCAATGATGATGACTTTCATCAGGACCGTTTAGCACAACTGGAGTTATTAGACGAACGCCATCTTAATGCTCTTGACCATCTCCAAGTTTACCAAAAATGTATCAAACGTGCCTATGACAAACGTGTTCATGAACAAACCTTCCAAGTTGGTGATCTCATCCTGAAGGAAAATCAACATGTAACCAAAGTAGAAAAAAATTAAATGGGGAAAATTTGCTCCTAATTGGCTTGGACCATACATCGTGACTCATGCCTATGGATCAAGTGCTTATCGTTTATCTTCACTCGATGGTAAACCCAAACCTGAGCCCCTTAATGCCTTACATCTTCGACCATTTTACTATTTACTTTCAGTCCTACCTCACCTTTTGCCTCTTTTCATGCTCATCCCTTGAGCGTTATTCACTTACCTCCTTTCATTATGCCCTCCCTAACGATTAAACAAGAATCATGTGCATACTCGTCACTCTTTTACCCTCTCTTAAATAAGTGTACCACGGATCTGCACATGGCATGATTCTCATAGATACTTTTCATCTTCTTTCAGATGAGATCCCATGGTCGTTTCACCTTACTTTTGAACAAGAATCTGATTCTTCACCTTAGTCTTGTCCATGACTTAAAAGCACTTACATAATTTCCATAGGGGATCCAAATCCTTGAGTCAAACTTCCAATAAAATGATGACTCCCTCAAAATGAAATATTTCTATCTACATCGCTATTGTAAATAGACTACTCCCTCAAAGGACAGCTATGTAAAGCCTGCTTCAAAAAAAAATCTGAAGCTTCCCGCATCGATCAGCTTCATGAAGACCTCAAGGATATAATTTCCTCATCCCATATAGACTTCCCACATCGATCAGTCTATCTCAAATACAACTTAAAAAAATTCATCATGGACTTGCTCATTGTGATCTTGGATCTCTTTCCAAAAGGCATGCTATCTCATACCATATAACCTAACCATTTTTCACCTTCTCACCCTTTGCACCTTCATTTCATACCGCCTCAAGGGACCTACTAAAACTGTGACATTTGGTGATCTATGACTATTCTTCACCTTTAGAATAATCAATCATGTAATGTCTTTAGGGTATTACGTTCACCAACCTACCTAAGGTATGGTCAACCCATTATGATCCTCACCAATCAGGTGGCTCTCTTACCTCCTCTTATCTTTTAACTTCTTCATTACGTATTGATTATCTTATATAGGATTAGACCCTCTATGGCTTATCTCTGGGAAATCTTCCTCTTTCACCACAATCAACTTAAAATCACCCATACCTATTTTCCCACAATTCAACCAAGCCTAAATAACCTAGACTCAATCATGCCTATAACCTACCAACCCATTCTCCTACCTCCTCACATTTTTCCCTAGCTTATGGGAGAACTACATTGGCCTGAGGTCCCCTTTTTTCGAGACTATGTAGGCAGCACTTCAAGGGCATGGGGCCCTTGAAGGTTAGCTCACCACTCTCTACCCTTACCAATTTCCCCTATTTTCCTATTCACATTATACCTGATTTTTCCTTTTGTATATTTAAAAGCTGAAGTACGACCTCAACACACACAATAACTAATACACATATCTAACATCCATGTTTCAAACATCATCATAACATTCACCAATTCATCATTTCATATTTCCACACACAACAACAATTTGGGAAACTACATCATCACGTATATCTACATTACCATTTGTTATCTGTATTACCAATTACTTGCAATCTAAACCAAATACCTCACTCAATCCATGCCTATGAGCTGACTCAATCCATGCCTATGACCTAAATCCATCCATTCCTAACTTGACTCCATCCATACCTAAACCAAAACCCGACTCAATCCATGCCTATGACCTGACTCCATCCATGCCTATGACTAGGCCCTATCATGCCTACACTACTTGGTTTCCATCACATATACAAATCATAATAGCAAGTTACACACAACCATATATACATCATGCCATAATCACCATCATCTCTATAAATAAATCATCCAAACATGTGTATCCATATACATGACTCTCAAATATCTTTGGCATGTAGGCCGGTATACATAACAAAATCTCAAAAACTCTCATACACATCCTCACTATCTTCGGCACACAGGCAATATATATGTCAAAAATAAACTAATCATACATAGAGCTCAATCATCTCCCCATCTAATATTCAATCATGTCTCATTTGTCTCCTCCGCTACTCTAGCTCGGTGTCCGGATGACCTCTCTCTGCCTCCCCTAGTCGGCCTCCATGCACTGCTATTGGCCTTACCCACTGCAGCCCACCCGGGCTCACTCAACCCTGTACTCTCCACACTATGTGTGTAGGATATGTTCCTCTCACTTGAGGCACGTTGTGCTCTGTGCTCAACATATGATAAGACATATATCCCCACTGCCATCAAGTGATCCTGGTAGTATCTCACCTCACCCATGGCATCTCTTAACCTAGCTACAAGTATTGTCTATGGTGGTTCCATCAACCTCTAACTTTGCCATATTCCTACCTGAATAATGGGACCTTATCCTTTCCCCTGTGGTGGTGCCATCGGCCCTGAACATGCACCTATACATGGGCCTGAAGGGCCATTATCTATGCCTATGTAGCTAATCACCGGCCCTATAAACCTGTAACATGTCCCTACACTATGGCCAATGGCCCTACAAACTGTCACTCGTGCTGCTGTAGGGTGGCTACCATACCTCATCTCCGTCTCCACCCTCTCCCTCTCCCCTCGGTGTGTAGTACTTGGTCCCAACACTCCTGTGCATCAAAAGCACCACTTGCACCTACTGAGTCATAGTTTGTGCCTTGCCCCTATCGGATGTCCTGCATCTTATGCCCAATCGGGTCACCGGGTAGTCACTACCACTATAGGGCGTATCACCTGAACTATAATAGTATCTAAATCTAGCTGCCCACCTTAGCGGTACTTACTCATAGGTGTGCATCCCACCACTATCTATACATGTCTATCACCCTGGCATCATCTATCTTTTGATTAACCATCTCCTCCTCATACTAGGTCAGCATTGTAGGTCATGGCAGGGACACATAGGCCTCTCCACATCAACTCTCCTATACTGTGGGAAGGGTGGGGTTATATCTGTGGTAATCAAATCGCGCCATCTCGACCCGATCTACGGTATCATCTCAAGCTCCTTTTCCCGTCGCCCATCTATCCACTTGTAGATCTCAGAACCCATCTAGCTCCACCGCCATCTACTCCGTATGAGGGGAATCCCACATATGGCCTCCAAATTATGTCCATGTCAGACAACCCCTCTAGTAATCACCTATAATCAACTACGTCATGTGTAGCTCTCACCACTGGTGCTCACCAATAATCGACACACATCGTCTATAGCTCACTTGAACAAAACCTAGCTCGAATGTATTAGCCCAGGGCATACCAACTAGGTGCACACACACAATGTGTTCATAGGCCCAACAATGTAAGAGGAAACTGTAGCACAAGCCGAATCACCGAAGTTACCCATAAGCCCACAACTCCCTGTATAGGCTGTACCCGAACAGGCGCCCATGTAAATTGAGTCTTGCTCTCCACAATGTCATCTAGAACCCCCATCAAGGACCCCGGGAATCTCCCACCCTCTACATCGTAGTGTGAAATAGGCGCTTGACTCCATCGAAGCACTACCACCTCATCTCCTCAAGGTAGGATAGGTACATCGCTCAGTAGATCATCTTGACACTATGGAATCCTAACAATTCCATCCTCTCTCCAAAAACTGGTAGCAATAACTCCTCGGATGCCTCTAAGGATATTGAGTAAACCTATGTACCTACTATAGGTAGTCACAGGATCCTATAAACATTCTCTCAGGTGATAATGATCTCACCCATCGACAAATGGAATGTATTGGTTGTCGAATCCCATCTATCGATGAGGGTGACCATCAATCTCACCTCTGAACTATGTGTTGGTAGCATCCCAACCCAATTAGGCCCACCTCTATAACATGGCTCCACTCCTCACTGTCGGCCCCCCAGTACCTCCACGAGTAGGGGGTACCCTATCCCTCATTTGTAGCTGGTCCCTAGCATGCATACAACCAATCGATTATTAAAACTTGACCACACCTACATGTAACCTTGCCACCCTCACTATACCGCTTACCCTAACTAAATTAACCTTTCACCTATATCTATGCCCTAAATCAACATTACCTATCTACCAATGCCTCGGCCCTCACCTATTTTCATTTTTCCTCTCTCACCGATCTTCCTTATTCACCCACCTAACCATACCCATGACTCTTCCCCCTACCTAACTCTCCCTACCCCTACCTATATGTCCATACCTGCTATTTGAGCACCTTTTGGGTCTACCTCTCTAGCCTGCTAACCGGCATTGGTCATCATCGATCGATCATGGTCCAGCAATAACCCGCATCGGTCACCGCATTTGTGACCGATACCGGTCCTCACCCACGACACCGGCTAAAAGTGGACCAACGCTCGGTCCATCACGTTGACAAATCCATGATGCCCTACCCTATTTCTACCTACACTTCTCCTTTCTACCCATTTCCCCACCAATGCCTACCTAATACCTATTCCCACCCCTCATTTACCTAAATCTACCCTCCCTTGTTCCCCTTTTCTCATTAAATTCCCCGCATTCAAATTTTAATATTTTCCCCCCAAAAACTCACTTTCCTCCTACCCGATTTCTATCCTCCACCTACTCAAAACAAACAAAAATAGGAATTGACTCTTACCTCATCATGCTACCATCTGCATGGTGGCACCTCAAACCATTGCACAGTCCACCCGATCCCTCTCCTGCCTCTACCATCACCGATTACCCGTTGGCTCTCCACCCAATCAAATCAATCACACCGCGCTCGTAGACCCACCTATCGACCAATGATCACTCACTCTGCGGCTCACCAACTCATCTCTCCGTGTCACTTGGTCACTTTCCACCTCTTTCTCTCTCTCTTGTCATTTTCTCCTATGTGGAAAATGACAAATGATTTTCAAAAAGTGGAACTTTTCTTTTTATAACCTTCCCGACTTGACCAGCGACGGTTTCACCTCAACCGACATCGGTCTTGTGCCCTAGCATACTGTGGTCGGTTCATGGCGACCGACATCGGTTAATTATGACCATTGTTAGTTATCCTGCTCAGTCTTATTACTACCCATTACCCCTAATTTTCTAGCCTAAATCCTTTCTACCTCACCCACACCTGACTTGGACACTTCACTTTACCCTCCTAACCTCATCATTTACCACCTAACCTCTTCATCATTTGGGGACTCATTATTTTACCCATACCTCGGCCCTACCCGTGCCGTGACCTAGCTACTTGGACCTAGAACATTGCTAGTGACCTGTGACCTCATGTGCTCACTATACCTTATGACACTATTACCCATATTGTTTGACCTAATGACCTTGCCTTGCCTCTTACCGTGACCATTTATCTTGACCCAACCTTTGGCATACTAGAACATACCTAAACATTCTTGTACCTGACCTGTGTCGTGTTTCCTAACCATATCCTATACCTTGGATACTGGAATCACTTCAACCTTGTTTGGATAAACCTATTGACCTTAGACAATGTAGAGTTTGCATGCTCTTCAACCTGAGTACTATGTTGCAGTTTATACGTGTGTGTGCATTTGACTGTTACTACCTTTGACCCTAACCCATTACCTGGATTAACCGATTGGACCTTTATCCCTTTACCCATGTTGTCCACCTTCCTCTTCATCACATTCACCTTTTATCAAACCACTAACTAATTCTATCTTCTACCTCATCAATTCCTATTTTGAGGGGGATCATATTCACCCACACATGGGGTAACCACATCTTATTTTTATCAGTGTCGCTTACCAATACAAGCTACGCAACAAAAAGGGGGAAAATGTAGACACCAAAATTAGGTCACACTCCCCTCGGTCCCTCATCAAATAACCAACTTGAACACACTCACCTAACCATGGTCCCTTACACCCCACACTAATATTAATTTAATTAAATTAATCCATGTCCTCACAATATTTATTAATCAATTATCCTAATTAAGCTAATTCCCACACCACCACCTCACCCTAAGTCTATTATTAGCATGTTTTCATAACTAACTAAGACTAATTAAATCCTTAAAATCAAAGCCTACATCCCCTCTAAACACATTCCCGCATAAAAATGGTAACTCCCACTCTTGCCCAGAGGAATAGAAAGATCTAATAAAAATCATTGCCATGATTTTCCATTTTTAACAAACCCAAGAAATCCTGCCTAGCGTCGACGCTTGGTTACCCCTTACCCAATGATGGTCACCCCAGAACCGCCATCGGTATCCTTTTATTCCCCTTTGGTAACCTTATTTCGAGGTTGGCACATTCTAAGAGCAAAAAAAAGGAGAGAATAATCACATCTACATGCAATCAGAGTGAGCATCCATTCTACTCATAAATTCATAGCCGTCCAAGCCAAGATCTAATTAAGCCAAGCAAGGAGAAAATCCCAGGAAGCTCAAGCAAGAGTTTCCCATCAACCGGTGGACCTTCACAGAAGAAATCTCTCACCACCATCTCCACTCTTCACCCACATTTGACTGGTAGCAAATTCCAAGTATACTACTCTATTCAGCCAATTTTGTTTGAATACTTTCAGTATTTAGATTCTTCTATGTGCTATTACTTTCCTAGCCACTCACAGGTCCTCTTTGGTAACTATCCCCCTATACTTCTTCCAAAACCCCTCAAAACCCCATCCTAGCAATCCAACACTCCATTCCGACCTACCCAACCCTTTGTGTAATCACAAAGAAGATCCAAAATCCATTCTGTAACATCTCCCATTTTCCCACAGTCACCGGCATCGGTCTCCCTAAACCACCATTGGTCAAGCCTATACCAGCATCGGTTTACCTACTCGATACTACCCCTTTACTACCATTCACCAACTTAACCCATAACTCCTCCTAGCTTCACCAAAACCCCACCAGACCTGCCCACTGACCTGCATCCCTACTCACACCTCCTAGACACCTCACTCAATTCCCCATTAACTTGGAAAATAAACCCAGACCCTATTCTTGACCCCCTATCATTTCTTTAGTGACCACCATCGGTCACAATTAACCGACATCGGTCTCTATGTCTGTCAACATAGTATAAACCAGTAACCTACCTACTTAATCCCAAGTTACCTATAATCACCTGTGACCTTCATCAGAACTTTGTCAGACTTGTAAAAACCAAAACCATTTACCCAACCTCCGGATCTAATCCTAACCTATCCTGTTAGATTAGATTTTACTTATTGTGTTTATATGAGATGCCTAAATCATATTGACTAGAGTAGGATGATATTTACTTTATTTCTCAAATTAACTTGTTTACAATGGTGGATTGATAGCCTTTTAGAGAGTATCACACTTCCCAGAACTAGCATACACTATGCAGTCCACTACATATGCTATTTAAATTCTATCTTGTGGTCTTGTTGTTTATTAGAGGTAGTTCCTCCTAGCTAAAAGGAAGCTCTCACGATCAGTTGTGGATCATGAAGTCAACGCGCACGCAAAAAACCTTCAACCATCTTTTTAACGTATTCCTCCTTGACCTTTACCCTTATCTATTTTGTCACATTCCAAGAAACACTCTAAGAATCAGGTGAAACACCCCGGTCTAACCGCATACCCAAGTATGCACTTTATTGCTTCATTTATTTAGTTATTTTCTACTCTTATATCATTAGATTACACTAGAATAAATTCTATTTTAGTTAGTCAATATCGTAGAGTGGATATAGATTGCGTGGGTAGGGGATGTGCATGGTAAAAACAAAGGCACATACAAAAATTATGGACTAATAAACAAGTATTAGTGTAAAAATAGATAGCATCCAATATAAGACAATGTAACAAGAAACTATGAAAATAATACGTACTACAAAAAGTGGGTTTCATACATGGGGCATCACTCACAATTTCACAAGATAATCAAAACTAAGTGGCTAAAAGAAAACAATGATCAATCAAGACAAAGGGCATAGCCCACAAAGAATAGCAAATAGTAGTAGTAGTAAGAAGTGACATACAACCATGGTTATATGTAAACCTACAAGGAGAATGATACACATGAAATATCCTTTAGAATGTTAGAATGATAAATAGTATGTCAAAGCATGTATAGATCCATAAAGAGTAAGTGATAGTAATGAGAATTAGTAAATAGTTTGACAATAGAACATGCAATGTATGAAGTATAAGAGTAGTAAATGTAGATACCCCCAAGGTCCTCGGTAGGATTGGTAAAGAGTTTTGTCAAGCATCATACATCGTGTAAGAATCTATAGAAGTTTTTCATTCACCTTAGAATACCATGTGAATGTGCATGTGTATAGAAATACAAATGACATACCGAGTATCCAAATATCATGGGAAAAAGTGTAACATGTGAGTAGTATAACCTAATAATATTAAATGCAACCATGAAGTATAAATGTTGTGTGCATGTGATGGTGTGTCACGACATTTAAAATGTGTAGATGAGATGAGACATGACGTCCCCAATAGATGCGCGGTGGTCCGAGGTTCATTTAGGAATTCTCCATCAACATGCAAGTATCAACAATGGAATAAGAGTGTGACATTAGGAAATGATGTTTACCCGAGATGTAGTGATGCTTGAAAAGATAGTCATGAAGTAAAGAACATGAGTAGCTAAGATGTGATGGAGGAATTATACCTCCAACAATCAATCATGAACCATAGGACACAAGTGTTTCATCATGTAATAAGAAAGGAAGGAATTTTATGCATAATATCGTTTAAGGCAGGTGCCATTAAGTGCATTCTTGAGTGGTTTTCCAATAAGAATGGAAAGACAATATACACCAAATCCTAGCATGTCACTTTGATAACATAGGACCCGAGCCAATTAGGCTTAAATTTTCATTTTATTTGAGTATTGACATTAGTATTTTTTTGGTTTTCTTTATGACCAAGATCAACGATATTGAAATCGTGTGGGCACACTTTGTGATTCTAATCTTGTACAATGCACACACTGATACATACGAAGATGCTCCAATGCTTGTACATGGAAAGATTCAGTAATTTAAAGCTCATGTAATCGATTATCACAATATTGTTTATCCTTTATAATCCTTTGAGTGACAAACATATGGAAGGTATCTCAAGGTCTAGGGAATGAAAACCTCAATTCCATAGACTAGTGAAAAAGGTGTAACATTGGTGGGAGTGTGAATTCTCATGTAGTAAGATCATATAAAATTTTACTATGTCAATCACTTCCACTAGTATCAATAGTTTTACATAATATCTTGACAACAATATTAATATTGGTTTCCACTTGTCCATTTCCATATGGATAATAAGGGGTAGAAGGTTTGGTTAATTTTGAACTTTGCCTGACAAAGTCTTTTGACATCCACATTTTGAAACAAAAGACATTATCAATGGAAATGGATGATGGAATGTCAAATCATGTATTGATGTGATTAGTAATGAATTAGAAAATGTTAGCACTAGTAGTGGTTTGTAATAGTGTAGCTTCAACCCATTTAGTAAAATATTCATTAGTGATAATAATGAATTTATGGCCATTAGTTGATTCTGAATTGACTTTAGTAATGAGTTCAAAACCCCATAGCGAAAATGGCCATGATGAGGAAATCGGTTAGAGTTCATATGTGGTTACATGATGGAGGTTTATATACTTTTGAAACTTGTCACATCGTGTGGCATATTCAAAACAATGTTGTTACATGGTAGGCCAATAATAACCTTGTCGTAAAAAAATTGAGACAATTTTTTCGAAAAATGCACTCCACACAAAGCTATCATGGATCTAGGATATAGCAAAAGGAATGTCATAGACACCTAAATATCATAACAAATGACCTTTGAATTCCCTCTCAAATAATGAGGCTCTAATTATTACATACCATGTAGCTTCTCATCGTAGACTTGTATGTTAGCGGGGATGGCTTGTCGATATAAGAAATTCTAGATTTGTGTGAACCATTCAAGATGATCAATGTTGTGTGTAGTAGCATAGGATTGAATTACTATATTATCAATTGATGGATGTTGTAAGTGATTGATTATAAAATTGGCTTGTTCATCGGTGATATCTTGAAGGATGAGGGAGGCAAAAATGACCATGGCATCAACATAATGACTATCTTTATGAGGGACTGCATTGATAGAATAAGATTGGAATGCAAGTAATATGGTTTTCAAAAGTTTGTTATATGGAAGGAGACACTCTTCTTTGGTCTAGTATATGTCACTGACTTGATTAACTATTAGTTGAGTCTTTCCATGAATATGGACATTTCCAATAAGTAGCGTGCATATGGACAATGAAGCCAAGAACAAGAGCTTCATATTAAACAATATTGTTTGTACATGAAAAACCTAAGTGGTAGATGAAGGGTAGATAATCATGTTGGCGTAGTAGCTAGTTAATAGTATGAGATACCTCTCCACCACTAGTTTGAGATTTTGGTGTGACGGTAAATCTTAACATGGTCTTAGAGAAGGAGATTGCTATTGACATCCATTTGTAAGTTTTATTTTGCAAATAAATTATCTGCATATTCATATATTTAAGATTTTATCGTATTTTGTTATTGCGTGCATTTTTATACAAAATAGAGGCTTCCATTAGATCCAAAAGGAGGAAAAACCCTAAGATTGACTGTAAACTCAACCATTTATGGAGGAAGTCATTTTTTTTTTTTGTTGTGCAAAGAAATGTGTTGGTTTTCCTCGGGATTCATGTTAGTGAGGAAGAAAACCCAGAAAATCATTTTATAGGTTTTTTGGTTTTTTGAGATAAGATCTCGGGTTTTTTTCTGTGGGTACAGCATTCTCGGTTGGTGTGTAGAGATGGTTTCCAAAAATACATTTCTTTCCTTTTTGGCAGGGGTCCATGGGTTGTTGTGCACGATTTGCTATTTCGGGAAAATCCACAGACTACTATTTTGGGCAGCAAAGGTCTTTTTCGACATAGTCCGAAATATCGGTTTTACCGGAAGAAGCAATTAGATGTTATTCCTACTAGTATGTGCTTAACTCTAGCCCCTTTCATTTTATTTGTGTGGTGAAGGCAAGAGCATTTTATTTTGTTTTAGTGGCAACTAAAATAAATAGTAGAGCATAATATTGAAAATCTTGTATCTTTTGATCAGTAACTCAATTTTGAGTGCCATTTTTTGTAAAGGTTCTTATTTTTATGCTCTTTCCATTGGAAATATTTATTTTGAGAATCACACTATAACTATAAAGTGTCATATTGTAACACACACTCATTATAAAGTGCCAAAATCTTGGGGGCTCTTGTTGCATTGCTTGGTTCTTAAATTTCTATAAGTGATTTTTTGAGAATGGTGTCTACTTCTGCATTAGATCATGTTGAGCCATTAGCAACACATAATTACCACACATAGAAACCAAGAATGGGAACAATAATTAAGTGGAAAGGATTATGGGCTTTAACTTCTTCAAAACAATCAATTTTCACTAGAGAATATGAGAAATTTCAGTACCAATGCAAATTTGATGAGTGTATGGGTTTGATAGGTACTTATGTAAGTGACAGGTCTTTTGCTTCATTTGGAAAAAGTGACTCTCCTTTCAAAATATGGAAGAAATTAGAGGATTTATTTGGTAAGGTGGATCATATGAGAGCCATGCAACTTGAAATTGATATCGCCTCTCTTAATCTTGAAGATTTTCCAACAATTATAGAATATCTTACCAAGTTCAAGCATTTGCTTGGCATAGTTGAAGGGGAGTGTAAGAGATAAGAAGGATGAAGAGTGTGTTTACTTGATCTATCCAAGTTGAGAGGACCATTTCAAAAAAATTCTTCAACATTTTTCTCTAGCATGGATGCCTTAGGTGACAAATTCAAAATGTCTGACTTAGAAACATTTTGTGAAAGACTTAATAGGGAAGAATCAAAATTGTCTCACCTTGATTATTCCACCTCTTAAAAGGAATTAGTTGAATCTAATCCTAAGGGCAAGGGAAAACCAAAAGTAAAACCAAATCCACCCAAACCCAAATAAAATAACTCAAATTTCTCCTAAACCCAAAGAAAATAACTCTAAACCCAAGGAGTCTTCTAAATCCAAGAATAAGCCTAGCTTTTCATGATTTGGGGGTGGGGGCGAAGATAGTGGTCATGAAGAACATAGGTGTTACAAGTGAATGTAAGCCTTAGAGGATGTAGTCAAGAAACATAAAATTTCTATTTCCACTCCACCTTCTTCTAATCAGCATGACAAAGAACTTAATGTTGTTGGGAGATCTCAGTCACCACTTGTAGAAAAATAGATTATGGTGCTTCTCATCACATGACTTCTTCCAAGGAGTATTTTGTTTCTCTAGGTTTGAGTTCTACTTCCAAAATTGAGGTAGGAGATTCTTTCCTTTCTTTTTATTGAGGAAAAGGTGATATACAACTTGATAGTGGTAGTATCCAAGATGCACTATATGTTTCTAACATCACTACAAATTTTCTTTATGTATATCAAATTTTCATTCTGGTAAAGGGAAAATAGTGACTTTTACACCACATAGGGTGGAAGTAAGAGCTTTGTTGAATCCTTATTCACTTGTTTCTCAGGGTATTGTTGATCATAGTTCTAGACTATATCACTTTGAGGGTTTTGATGACACTTATTCTATAGGGATAGGATTGGTTTCTCATGCAGATTCAGAGAGTAAGCTTTGGCATGAAAATTTTGGACATCTTAATTATAGATATTTGAAGGAGTTGAGTACTCATGGAATGGTATATGGTCTTCCTATAGTTTCTTGTCTTGAGGGAGTTTTCTCTAGTTGTTCATTAGAGAAATAACACCAAGATCCATTTCCTAAGAATTTTTCTAAGAGAGCTTCTTCACCACTTGAGCTTGTGCATAGTGACTTAATGGTTTTTCCTACCCCTGTTTCAATAGAGCTAAGTATACACTTGACTTTATTGATAATTTATTGAGGCGTACTTGGGTTTATTTTCTCAAGTAAAAAAGTGATGTTTTTCAAACTTCAAATTCTTCAAGGCTTTGGTTGAGAAACAATCTTTGAGTTGCATAAAGAACCTTTGCACTTGATAATGGGAGGGAGTACTTCTACAAATGAGTTTTCTAATTTTCTTGTAACTAAAGGCATTATTCACCAACATTTTGTTCCTCATACTCCACAACATAATGGCTTAGCAGAAAGGAAGAATACAACTTTGAAGGAAATGGCTAACTGTATGATGCATTCTAGATATTTACCTCCTATCTACTAGGTAGAAGCAATTAATTGTGCTAACTACATTCAGAATCACACACCATATAGAGCACTTGAGAATTTGACTCCAGAGGAAGCTTGGTCCAACACTAAGCCATATGTACCATTTTTTTGAGTTTGTGGGAGCCATGCTTGGGCCTTTGTGCCAAAGAAGAAAAGGAAAGCTTTGGATAAGAAGAGAAAACCCTTGATATTTGTAGGGTATTGTGAGGACATGAGATCTTATCAACTTCTAGATTATGATACTCATGACGTTATTTTTCGAGCACATGTTCAGTTTGATGAGCGCTTCACTCCTCACGATTATTCATCTTCTTATATGCCTCCTTCATTTCATCTTGAGGACCCTTTCTTTGAGGAGGTTATAGATGTCGTTGAGGATCCTATTCCCATTGATGTTGTCATTATGCCTAAGTGGGATCATGTTACAGTTTCTAAGGTAACACCTTTCATACAGGATCTTCCACACACTAGGCATCATCATGCACATTCTACAAGTTCTGGACTTTTTGTTAGGCAATTTCTAAGGATCCACAGCTTCTTTTCAAAGGCTCATGGGATACAGGAGTGGGACGATGCGATGGCAACTAAGTATTCTTCTTTGATGAAGAATCATACTTGGGATTTGGTATTTGTTAACAATTTTTACACTCATGTGAAAATGGGAAACTTGAAACTTCGTTACGATGGATGGCATTGGTGAAGTGAACCTAAGCTAGGGGAGATTCTTTCAGTTTAATATTTGTTCTATTGGATTAATTAATGACTACATGCAATTTGTAGCTATGTGTGTT
Organism: Taxus wallichiana var. yunnanensis; assembly: GCA_018340775.1. Lineage (NCBI taxonomy): Eukaryota > Viridiplantae > Streptophyta > Pinopsida > Cupressales > Taxaceae > Taxus > Taxus wallichiana. Next base: position 755,094,667 of record CM031243.1, read on the forward strand.
GTTACAAAATGTAACAGATCACATAGTCTACAATTTCATGTTTGTCTTCAACAAAAATAACACAAAGGCCCCAAAGGACAGATGTGTAATCTTGATGAAGACTGAAAATACAAAATAGATGAAGTGTTAAGTTTTGGAACAACAATCATAGTTGCAGATTACAACAATATCAAATTTCATTACTAAGGTTATAGGTATTTTAAAGTTCTTTCCTTCATGATTAAATACATTCAATTATGTTATTGAGTTGTTTAATTCATTATATAATCCATATACAAAGCTGAAATAAAGAAGAAAGTACACAACTTAGTTTTAGAATTCAATGTTTTATTCATAAGGAATTTCAAATTCTTCCCACACAAGCCATGGGATGTAACTCAAGTGAACATCATAACTACTGAAATAGAAGGTGCATGTGCATGAAAATAAAAGAAAAAAATATGAAGGAATCCATCATTTCCTTATTTAATTTTTCCTTGCTCCATATTTGCTCCAGATTGTTGCTCTATCTTCATCCTTGCTTTTCAACATTGCACCACACCTGAAAAACAAACATGGAAGAGAACATGAGGCATGAGCTCAGATTAAATCAAGTTCTTGTATTGTCTATCTTCATGCAAATGAATCTCCTGATATCAGGAGGTATGATTACCGAAAAGATAAATGCATAACAGAAAAAGCAACAATATCTACATCAGTACATATGATTCTCACAATCATTTCAGAGAGAAAGATAAAAGGAAAAACTATGGAACAAAAGAGAGGCCAAAAAGCCTAATGTTTTCTAACTAATTTGTCTAAATGTGCAGTACAAATGTAAGAAGAAGGAAATAAAAGTAAGAAGAATAGAAGTGTTACATTCTGTGACTTGAAAAAAAAGTACATTTATTTCATTTCAGACTAAAGGCTGAAATACACAAATATGTGCATGTACTAATCCATAAAATAAATGCAGGTTTAGTGCTATAGATTCTAACAACTAGAATGAGACAAAATTACAGCTTGAAACAAAATGGAAAAGGGAATCGAGAAAATTTTGACAGGGATTCGCCATGTAAAATGGACATTTTACATCTTTCCATCATGTTATTTCACAACTAATACATGCTTCAAAGATGTAGATAAATCAAATAGTATATGCAAGAAAGGAGATAATACATTGTATAGTCAAAGATACAGATTCAGATAAATACAAGTTACTTCATTATTAAGAACAAATTTAGTTACAATACAACTAAGAATGTAGAGGTAATTCATGATGAAGAGATACAATACACAATGCAACCAACTCAATGGACAACTACAAGACCAACTAACAGAGAAGTATGGACACACAAGATACAACTAATGCAAGTAAGGAGTAAGTACTCAAAGTAGTAGGCATGTGCTTTCACTAAGAATCTCATAGCACAAGTGAAGATATTAAATTCAAAGAAATCATAGTTTCAGCATGACTCATTCACTCAGAAAGGACCGAAAAGAAGAAACTATGATGCAGCCAAGAGAGAGTTATGTTCATCTTCACTTGAATAAAGGAAAGAGTCCTTTAATCTACATATACAAGTACAATACAGGTGTTGTTTTTAACTGAATAAGATGAAAAGGAGAGTGTATAGCAACATTTCAACATATAAAAGGTATATCATTTTAGTATCAACAGAATCAGTAACAAAATTTACAAGAGTAGATTGATGGAATTGATATATGAAAATAAATTATATTAAACTATGTAAGAGTGCATCAAAACTCTACAGGATTGTCCATTGTTTTATTTTTAATCATCAAGTTCTAGTTTTGAAAATTTCAAGATACTGAGAAATAGAACATGAGAGAACATGCACATTACTTTCCTTAACTTTTGTCTAGAAAATAAATACATAAGGCTACAATAAAAAATCAATAAGGTTACAAAATCATTTACATCAGAGAGGTGGTAGTTTTAGCAAGGTTTTGGCATAAATTTTCAAAATTAAAGAGTTTTAGAAAATGAAAAACATCTCAGACCCAAATCTTCTATGCAGGAGAAGTGGAAGTTAAGCATGATTCAAGAAAATGAATACAATCAAACTGAAAATGACAACAAGATGACAAAGAATGTAAAATAATCCAAACTCGAACTCATAGAGGTATAAATTTCAAAGTTTAGAGCTCGAAGAGATCATTTATGGTGTCTGTATAAATTTTTCCAGGGCTTCGCCCTCCATAGCAACATTACAAAATGAAATGAAAATTTTATGGTTCGGGCTACTCACTTAACTCAACCACCTTTCACCCAGTAGTTAAATTCAACAATGTATATCAAAAATACGACATCGATATTGTAGGCTTCAAAGCTCAAGATTGGATCAAAATGACAATCACAACTTCAAAGGATAGCTCAAGAAGAAGAAAATTAGAAGAGAAATGCAGTATTAAAAGTTACATAGCCTCACAGAGCTCAAAATGCAAAGTTAAGAGCACTCAGAAAATCAAGTACAATAAAAGGGAAGCATATTTATGAAATATAGATACCCATTTGACAATAGAGTCTTCAATCACAAGAATAACAAAGCATAGTACAAGAGTTTTTAGATATTTCTAGTTCAAAACTTCAAATGCCCAAGGTCAACTTAGTAAATAAGCAAGCACAAAATACGAAACCCACATTTCAATTAGCTATTGCAAGTATAAATGAAATCAGTGTAGTTTTAAGAAGAAACATGAGACTCAATCTATCAAAAGCTTGAAAGTCATCAAATAATGGAGTTCGAAATGAGAAGAGGCTAAGCATATATAATACCGCTGATATAAAACTCAAAAGATTCAGAGAACTAAACCACAAAGAAAACCATGTAATGTTCTAGCATTTTCAGTAACAATGAAGGGAAAAGATAGAGGAAATCACTTACTCAGAAAAAATGATGACTTTATAACCAAGAATAATCCATGCATGCTCGTTATCAAGCTAAATGTCAAGTTCAAAAGGCACGACCAATCTCCTCAGGGAAAAAACAATGACCTCTACAGTGGGGCAATTTTTTATCCAAACTTCCATGGAAAGATCATTCATTCATAGCCTCTCGAACAAAGCTTCGACCAATGTCATAAAACTAGTAGAGGAAAATAAATACATAGTTTTGAGCTCTATAAAATGCAACAATGGTGGCCAACATGATTAAATCACGCTCAAAATCTCTAAACAGAGAAAAATAGCCAAATTTACAGATTTCTCCAGAGCTAAAAGAATGAACAATAGTGGCCATGACCACAATGATCACACTCAGAAAACTCGAGGGCAAAAAAATGAAAATAAGGATACAATGAGCTTAAAAGACTGATTTGTAAAGCAACCGAGAGCTTGAAAGATCAATCATGGCAGCCTCATAATCTCACAAGAGCTTGAAATAGAGAGAAAGCTATACAATGCATGCCTTTAAAGTTGTAGAACCAAATTCAAAGATCAACAATGGTGGTCTATTAAAATTTTGCTAGGGCTTCGTTTGCTCGAGTAAGAAAAATAATGACAGAAGGATAAATCACGAGTGTTTTTCAACTCACCCAACTAACTTTGGTAAAACCTAACTCAACCAATGAGTTAAGAATCAATGGTGCAAACTTTGAAGTATGAAATAAAATGATCAACATTCAAACCACGAGAAACCACTATGCCAATTAGAGTTAAAATATCAACAATGGAGGAGAAAAAATACACAAGATCAACCTCGAAGATCAAAGAAAAACTCAACTCACCATGGTTAGTTCCTCACCTACCCGGTCAGATTGAATGGTGCGAGATTGACAAGTACTGAAATCAATGGCCATAAACCATTTCACCAAATTCAAAGCAGATGCAAAACATAACCATAGTCACCAACCATATTAAATGTAAGGTCAAAACCCTAATTGTGGGTACAAAAGATCAAAGGCCAAGGATCAATCAGAGCAGATTGAAGACCTTCATCAAAAAGAGATAACTCGACTGAGTTAGTGAATGCCACCAAAAATATTCCAAGGGTGAGTCACCGTGGGAAGGGGGCCAACCCACGTCATTTAAATAATCATTGCATTGACCTTGGTTAAGGTCTTATAACATATGCCAAAATAATCAAATACCGACAACAAATCACAATGCAATGATAATCAAAAAGGTGGCTAAGTATTATAGTATGGCCATGATCAAATCAAGAGGAGAATTTTTAAAACATCTGATGTTTGATCAAATTATATTCCAAACAAATCAAAGCATGACCACTTTACCTTATACTTTCCAAATCATCCTCAATTTCTTCAAAAAGAGGGAAAATCCAGAATGGAGACAAAGTGTTCACATCATAGGTGGTCCCCACAGTGGGAGATTTTAGAAGGAACAAAATAGCATGGTGTGCACAAGTGCATTCTTCATGTGACCACTAGAAGACAAACAGAGGTCAACATCAGAGTACAAGGAGCCTTTTTTTGAGGCCTATTACCTTATTTTCCACAAAAATAAGAGTAGAATATTATTGCACATGTGCTCACAGTGGTCCCCACAATGGGTGATGTGGAATTGATCAAACTTTTGCTAAGTGTAAGAGACAAGGCATTATTTTTACTTGCAGGGAGATTAATTTTTACATGTGCATCCAAGGGGCAGTTTAAAGTGTTATTTTTACAATTGTAAGTGGATCAAGTTGTAGATGCCACATCATCAGCTAGAAGACAAAAATTGCATGCATTGGAGAAGACTTGCTCAAGTTTTTTATTAGAAAAGTTATTCACCCAACTTTATTAAAAATAGAATAGTCAACTGCAGTTTGACTGAGTTTTAGTTTTCTAAACAAGGCTATTAATGCCTCATTGTATTAGCATGCTTATTTTTATTCCTTTATTTATTCGGGATAAATGATAAGAATAGGATGCATGGGTGAGTACAACTTTAGTCTATTTTTAGGAAGGGTGGGATGAATAATTTTGCTATATATTGTGTGCATTGGAAAAGCACAGGAGGACCTTTTTGGAGATAGGATCTGCTTTGAAGCAGATTTTTCTCGTTTTTCCCTTTGAATAAGAATTATATTCTATATGTCTAATAATTTTCAGTCTTATGTATGTCTTATTAATCCTTGTGAATGTCAAATTCCTTGGTTAATCATCCGCCCTGTTGCAATTTAGTAATCCAATAATTAGATACAAATAAAATTATGGCGAGCTTGATATCATGAGCGTTTAAGACCTTTTGAACCATCCATTTAACTTCTTTAATGTGGTCATGTTCCATTGTTCCAAGGACCATGTCTATTTTCTGAACTTCCTTTTCTATTGTTTTTGAAGAAATCTGTAGCTTAGCAAGTTCATGAGAAAGTAGCTCCTACTATGTCTGGGATACTTAGAGAATCCCACATTGAGATATTAACATTATGATTTTTCATCACATCAACAATGTTAAAAGATGCAACAATTTTAGAAACAGATTCTATTATTTTAGCATAGGCTTTGGTGAAAACTGATTCTGCTTCTACATCTTTTGAGATCTGAGGTATGAAAAGCCTTCTTGGATCAGGTTGTAATGACTTTGGTTGGTCCTTTTGAATTGGAACACTTGTTGTTTTCTAAGGAACAAAAGGACTATTAGTTGTTTTTTGACCTGTAGTTGTTGTTTTATCAGTGATTGTGGGCAAAACAGGCCTATTTTGTTGTTTTCCTCTCTCTTGAGCCTTTTCTTGAGCTCTAGTCGTAACTGTAATAAAATCATCTTCACTAAAACTAACCAAGTTCTATTTAGGTGCTTTCTGAACATGATTTTCTTGTTTCCCACCCTCCATTTGAGGCATAAACAATGTTTCAGGTTGAGGTTGTGCAACAAGGCTTATATTAAGGAATGCATTTAGACAATTTGCAGCTAAATGAGGTTGATTGCAAGGTTGACACCATTCTTTTGAAACCATATTAACTGGGACTAAAGTGCTAGATGTACTAGGGGCTTTCGGTTGAATTTCCCTTGCTGATATGGATGCCTATAATTTTTATTTTGCTGATACAACTACCTATTGTGTTGACCACATTGATTTTGTTGGTAAGGCACTTGATAGGGCCTACTAGGTTGTGCCAACTTATTTTCAATTGAGGTCAATTTATTACCCATAGTTTGTAGTGCTTTGAAAACATCATCTGATGGAGCTAGAATAGTAGGCTCTACAATAGTGATGGGTTGTGGAATAGGTAGTGAATCTGCTATAAGAGGCATTGAAGGCCTTGGTGCCAACTTACTATCCTGAATAAGGCTATTTTCAGCTCTAATGGCAATATCATAAGTAGTTGGAAGAGTATCCCCTCCCATGGATTGAATCATAGTTGAAATATCACTATTTAAGGCTCTGAGGTAGTATAGAAAAGCATGGTTTGCTTGAGGCTTAACACTTGCTGGAATTCTTTCCCAAGTTCTAGAAAAATGGATATTAAGCTGGCCATAAATTCATGAGGGGATATTTTAATTGTAGATAGTTGCTCTATAAGGGACAAGTGATCAGAATGATCTTGAAATTGTTTCATAAATTTCTCACCTAATTCATCCCAAGTTCTTATACTTCCAATTTCTAAAGTTTTATATCATTACAAGGATTGCCCTTTAAAGGATACAACTAAAAGTTTCAAAGCTACATCTTCATGGGTTATATTATGGAATGAACATAGGGCTGTAACATCTTTGATATTCTCTGTAGGTGTAACATGATTTTCACCAGTGAATGAAGGTAAAATTTTCATGAAGCATTAGGGATATCATGGTAAACTGGAATTACTAAAAGATTGCCATTATTAAAGGTTACAAAATTCCTAGGTGGTTGAAGAGACATTGGAAAAAATGGAAACTGAATGAAGAGATTAACACGCGGTGAAGGAAGATTGGGAGGAGGGTTACCAAAACCATGCCTATTATAAGGTAAAGTATTACCAACTCTTCTCCTTCTTGCATAATTTAAAGGTAAAGAAATAAAATCAGAAGGAATTCCTCTTACCGATGATCTTGTAGTCACTTTAGGCATGGAACATGCTACAAAACTAGTCTAAAATCAGCCTTATGGAGTCACTAAATAAATATTTTAATCTTTAGAATAAATTTCTGCACTTGTTGCTTCAAAATTGAATTTTCCTTCTCCGTGAATCTGTGTGTAAATGTTTGTAATTTTCTGAGATCTGATTCGTGCTCCCACCAGGCATGCCAAAAATTGTTATCTCTCGAAAGTGCACCATGTAGAGAGATGATTGCAGGTGTTCTAAGCTTTCTCTAGATCTCTCTCTTTTGTAGATACAATGGAAACACCTTAGGTCTATGGGTATACCTATTATTGAGGTGAGTCTCCAGTATTAAGGCCGATTCCTTCTTGATGTATCCTAAACTATTTTTTTGGGGTTTGAGGGTAAAAATATGACTATAAATGAATTGAAAAACTAGGGTGATACACCAAAATTATTGAGGGCTTTGACTGAGTACATGCAAAAATATCTAAGAATGGATTCTAATTCACAAACCAATAGTTTTTAGTAGAATATTAAGGAAGACACTTGATGTATTGAGGAAAATTTCACAACAATCTTGTTACACATGCATACTAAAATCATGTAGAAAAGCATTTGGTTCATAATTGCATGGTTGACAATGCAAGTAGCAAAGTTATGCCAAAAGTAATTACAGAAAAGTTGGGTCTACAGTATAAACCTACAGAGAAGAATGAGGTACAACTTGATGGGACTAAAACTAATACAGTTTTGTGCCATCAGAATCTGGAGGTAACATTACATTCTTGTCCAAATGTTTCCATTTTGCAAGATGTTACTATTGTAGATTTACCTCCTTACTTTGCTTTATGCTTATCGAGAGATTTCACAGCAAAAATAGGAGGTTATCTCTCTTCAGATTGGTCCTTTTGTTCTTTACTACACATTATGGGACCAAAGTTACTATCAATTTTGAACCATTGGTCGATTTCATATCGAGCCTCATGCTTCTAATGCATTAGCTAATTATGCAACCATAGACCAGTCTGATTTTGATAATACAACTCATGTTTTAGCACTAGATGGTGTTTCTAATCTATTCATGGATGAAAAGACACATGAAGAACATGTTCATGATCCTTTTAAAGAAGTTGAAGAACATTTGTTTGGTGTGTATTGCCTGAACGAGAAAAACACACTGATTTCCTTAATGTCCAAAACAAAAATGCAGCAGAAGGGATTTGGAAGCTTCATTTTGATGGAGCTAAGAACAAGAAAGGACAAGGAGCAGGTTTGATGCTCACTTCCCCCAAAAATGAAAGGTATTTCTCAGCTTTGAGTCTCCAATTTTTTTACTTGTAATGTAGTTGAATACGAAGCGTTAATTCATGGCTTACTTTGGGCCAAAAAGAGAGGTATTAGCATGTTACATATTTTTGGTGATTCTAAGTTGGTTATCAATCAAGTAATAAATTTCAATGTTTGTAAGAATCCATTAATGAAGTCTTACAAACATAGAGTTTCAAATTTAATGGAATATTTCGATGTTATTAATATCCAGTCCATTCCAAGAACAGAAAACAAGCATGTAGATAGACTTACAGCAATTGGTGCTAGTTTTGAAGTGCTAGAATAGATTAAAAACAATGAGATTCAGCCTCACATAAAGCTGATTGTTAGGCCTTCTATACCTGATAATGATTTGAATTGGTAGGTTTTGAAAATGATGAAGCATTTACTGAGTTTTTATAGCAAGAAGCTAAATTTTCTGCAGTAAATCAAGAGAAATTGCAACACTTATATGGTGACCAGATTGTTCAATTGAAGACGAATAAACTACCTCAAGGTTTGGTCACATTGGAAGACATATTCAACACTGATGATCAGTTAAGGAAAGACAAAACAAAGATGTCAACACATGTAGACAACTATGAAGAGATCTCAGTTGATGATGGAAAGAATTTATTTCTCGGAAAGGTATGTTCCTTAGCTGAGAAACATTCCTTTATCAATATTTGTAAGGAATTTAAGGATGTTTTCACTTGGAAATACCAAGATTTGAAAGGGTTTGATCCAAGTTTGGCACAACATACCATTGAATTACAACCAAATTCCAAGCTAGTTAGGCAAAAACAGAGGCCTGTAAATCCCAAGATAGAGCCTTTAATGAGAAAAGAGTTATCTAAGTTGATCGAATTAGGTATTATTTTTCCAGTTAAGCATTCAAGTTGGGTAGCCAATCTTGTTCCTGTTTGGAAAAAGAATGGAGAAATTAGATTATGTGTGGATTTTAGAGATCTTAATAAAGCTTCACTAAAAGATCATTACCCACTACCCAATATGGATCAGATTTTAAGAACAGTTTTATGGTTCTGATAGACTATCTCTTCTGGATGGTTATAGTGGATACAATCAGATTCTAGTCCGAGAAGAAGATAGGTACAAAATAGCTTTTACCACCAAGTGGGGTACTTATGCTTACAAAATAATGCCTTTTGGCCTTTCAAATGTTGGTGCACCCATTACCAAGATTGATTACTTTGAGAATTTTACACCCGTTGCCAAGATGGATTTTGTACACCTTGTACTTGATATTGCTGCATCACAGGGGTGGCCCGTATACCAGATGGACATGAAGAGTTCCTTTTTACATGGATATTTACAAGAGGAAATATACATGGAACAACTGGTTGGATTTGTTTAAGATTATTCTCTTGTTTGTAGGATCCAAAGGTCTTTCTACGGTCTCAAACAAACCCCTTGGGCTTGGTATGAGAAGATGGATTATTTTTTTCTATCTACTAGTTTTGTTTGTTGCCACTCGATCATATAGTGTATCTCTAGCATGTTGGTGAGGATATTGTGATACTTGTCTTGTATGTTGATGATCCATTTACTTACTCGACATCTCTTCTTCCCACGTTCGAGACTATTCAAAGGGCTCTTTCTACATAGTTTGACATGACAAATCTTTGGTTATTGGCTTATTTCCTTGGTTTTCATATTTATCGAGATAGATTTAAGGATTTATTTGAGTCGGTGAAAGTACATCCATGATCTTCTTCAAGACACTTTGATATGGCTGATTGTAAGCCAAGTTCATCTCCTTTTCGGTCTGGGGTTACTCTTACTTCCACATGTACCACTCCACTTTGTGATCCCACTTTGTATAAGCGGTTGGTTGGAAGTCTCATGTACATGACCCATACTCTCCTTGATATTTCATTTGCATTAGGGCTTGTATCTCAGTTTTCACATTTTCCTCATCGTAGTCACTGACATGATGCTAAAAGGATTTTGCACTATTTTCAGGGCACTTCCCACTTTGGCCTACACTACACTAGGGGTTCTACTTAGTTGGTTGGGTATACATATTCAGATTGGGAAGGTTCTATTGATGAAGGGCATTCCACTTCTGGCTATATTTTTTGTCTTAGTTCTTCTCCGATTTTGCTTAGGCGTGTAAAAGCAACAAGCTATTGCACTTTCATCTTCAGAGGCAGAGTACAGGGCAACAGTTACAACGAGTCAACAAATTCTTTGGCTTCGACAGTTATTGACAGAGTTTGGATTCCCACAAGATTCACCAACTATACTTTGGTGTGACAACCAAAGTGTAATTCACATTTCTTACAACCCATTTGAGCACTAGCGAACCAAACATATTGAGATACACATCCACTTCATTCGTTAACACATTCAGGATGGATTTCTTTGCTTGGAGTACATTCCGACTCAGCAACAGGTTGTAGACATCTTTACGAAGCCTTTTGCATCACCTCGCTACCTTGAGTTGCATGGAATGCTTGGGGTTTTGGAAGTTGTTCTTGGGGGTGTTCGTGAGAACATCTTCCTTCTTCTTCTTCTTTCTCTTTCCTTCTTTTGGTTCGAGATTTCTTCATGGATATATTATACATGAGTACCTCATCAAGCCTAGTTGTCGGGACTCATATTGTGGACATGCCACTTCTATTTTGGCCCCTAGCTTCACTTGAGGGGGGTGTTAGAGTAGGTATTTACCTTATCTCATGTTCACCTAGGTACTTTATTTACCTTTATTGTATTTATCCTCACCCATTTATGTGTGTGGATATTTATTTTTATTTATTTATATATTAGGGGGATATTATCTAGTTGTTAGGTATAGTTCTTTCCTTGATCTATGGTATTGACTAGATCCTTGATGTCTAGTTCTCTCATAAATCTATGGTCTTGACTAGTTATTTGATGACCTTTTTTCCTTGATTTATGGCTTGATCTGATCTTGACTGGTTCTTAGATTTTTATTCCTTTCCTATATAAGCAAGGCCCATTCTCATTGAATTTCATAATAATATATGATATTGTTTCTCCTTTGTTTCAAAGGTTTATGTAAAGTTATTATGGCGAATTAATTTCATCTTATTGATCGTGGTGTTTGATTAGAATATATGTTCTTGGATTGGTATGATCTTGTTATCATTCCTTTTATGGTATCGAGATCCGGTAGTTAAGCACACCCGACCTGGAGTATTATTGGGATGGGTGACCTCCCGGAAGTCTTGGTGTCATTGCCTCCTAATGTTGTTGGACCTAATTTGGTGAATACATGGTGGGCCTAGAGCTCACATGGTTGCATCTGGCTCCATCGTGTGGGGGTGTGTTGGCATAGTAATTGGTTAACACGATGAGATCCCTCTCCACCACTAGTTTGAGCTTTTGGTTTGACAACAAATCATAACAAATCACCATGTGGGGTGACAAAGAAAATCCCAAATCTGGTGCCCAAGGCACAACGAGACCCTTCAAAATATATTATCCAAGTGTCTTTATCAATCATGTAAGTAGTGAAGTCATCATGGAAAGTGTCACAAATGGGAGAAGGACCGAAAGAGTGGCATCATCTAGCGGTCAATGATGACTTGGCCCTTGATGGCTTTCTATAGGTTGAATTTGAAATCAAATTCCATGAATAACATAACCCATTAAACAAAGAGACTAGAAATATTTGCATTTATAATAAGTATTGTAAGGGATCTAATTTGGTGATAATATTGATTTCAATATTGAGAAGATAATGTCGTAATTTCTCTCGCAACAAAGAAAATGTAGACACCTAAAATAGGTAATATGCCCTCATTCACTCGCATGCGCATATTTAATTTAGTCATCCCTCTTGTTCAATCAATTCCCATCGAAACCTTATTAATTAATTAAGCTACATTAATTAATTAATCAGTTTACATGCCCAATTATCCTATCCAGGTTCTTATTAATTAATTCATTCATGTCAATTAATTAATATCCTTTATCTTGCCCCAACCAACTTTCTATTTAGGATGCTTTTATCCTAAACCCATCCCCTTTCTTTTCTAGCTTTCATCCCATTTATTTTGATGCCCTTAATACCTTGGATTCATCCCCAATTCATCTAATATTTTCAAGTATGATTTAAAGCATTCGACTAATCCTATAAAATGATCGAATCTCTCCTTAAATCAAAATCAAGCCCAATAGGAAACTTTCCCGTGTGATTGGCACCGACCACTGGTCACTATCGACCTACTTTAAATCAAGTACTTTCCTTCCATTTTGGACATTAGAGGAAAGGAAACCACAGTGCAATCACTCAAAATTCAATCAATCGGACATCAATAAGAGCTTCTTTGTGACTTCTAGAGCCTCCCCGCAACAATCATAGACATCCCATCCATCATCCAATTTATTTTACATCATTCAACGTCTTCCATCATGAGCTTTCTTGATTTTATAGTGCTTTTATCAGATTATCTTACAAATTATCTTTATTTTATTGCATATTAACCCTTTTTTTTAGGTCTAGAGCAACATTCACCCATCATAACCAACCCTTAGTTCTAGTTCCAGAGCTCTCAGGTTGTCATATCTAGATATTTCTTCTCGGCCTTTATCCTAACCCTATAAATTCATTGTTGTCGATCCTCCCTAGTCTCCATTGACCGTGGCCTGTTCATCTAATAATTTACCCAAATTATCCTTTTCTACCTGTTTTCCCTACTTCCTCTACCTGCTCCTCCTTTACTGAGATCCACTTATAATAGCCACAGGTCCTTACCAACTTCCATATTGTATTAGAACTTTGCAGGTCTGCATATTCCATCATCAACTCTAGATTCATCTTCCCAGTGTCGCCATCGACCTACCTATGCAGAGTTTGGGTCATCGTCGACCTAGACCAAGTAACTCTTATTTTGCAGTTATTATCATCTAACTAGCTTTAGATCAGTTTCTACCATTTCCAGATTCAATGACAATTTTGTTTCTACATGATTTTTCTTTCACATCCTTTTATCTGGAAAATCGGGGTTGACATCTGCCAAAGAAGTCAAAATATTCTTGAAACCAATTAATTGGGAAACCCCGTATTTATCTGTCTAATCCAATATGTTTCAATTTTTTAGACCTTGTTGCAATAACAATAATCCATCATTCAACACCCGTATCTAACATCAAGCATATGAGGTAACATAAACCCTCTCTCCTTTTGAGTTAGCTAGTTTCTTTAGTAGCTAGTGCATTCATTTACATTACGAAAAAGAAATCTTGGACAACATTCCTGGCATGCTCGATGGGAGTACCCTTAGGTGGTTTCTTTTTTTTCTATAATTTTATTTTCTTGTTTTCCGCTAACAGTGTAGCGTGAAGCCTTACTTTATTGCTTGCTTGGTTTTTGGCTTGGATCGTTCATCTTTCGATAAGTGTAGAAAAATAGGAAAAGTGTTATCCAAGTATTCTCCTTTTCCTTATTTTCCTTTTTTGCATTATACCTTCCCTTCTTGTTTGTGGACTCAACGAACATCACATTTCATTTTGGGATCATTTTCATCTTAAAAGAATACTCTTTTACATCCTTCTTACGTATATAGTCTAAATAGGGGTTCAATACTCGCATCTCACATCTTATTACACATAGTCTTGAAATTCAAAATTAATTAACACATCAAAACATTCATTTCACCTGGTTCACATCGATTGGGATTTGATCACCCAACAGGGACTATTTTAGACATTCTTAGCCACAACTTACTTACGATACCAAATAGAGTTAACCATCTTCTTGGTTCGTTTATATCCATCATCTTCACACTTTCTTAATCAAAACATAAAAATTAAATGTTTTTTTTTCTTTCCTGTTTAAAAATGGATCCAAAATTTCCTTCGAGAAGTTCTTAGCGGTATTTAGTGGCCCCATCCAGATCAGACGTTGCTTCCAGAGCTTCCTATAGCCCTATCTATGACTATCTTCCTCATAGATCTCCTCTCTCTCGACCATATCAAACCATAGACCAAGCTTCGTCCCCATTTCCTTATATCTCATCACCTTTATCCCCATCACCTTTATCCTCACCTATTTCTCCTTTATCCCCATTACCTCATGCTCTTCCGAGGTCATCCCACATTACCATACCCACCTCTCTTATGGATATTCCTCACGAGAACCCCATCCGTGATTTCCTTCTCCATAGGTATCAGTCAGTAGATCCTACTCCATCTTATGACATCACTCCTCCTATCTCACCGAGGATACCTTTGATGAGCCCATCACATTAGGTCTCCCCATTCTTGCCCCATCTCCATCATCTCATTATGATTCCACTCATCACCATACTCCTACATCCTCCCAAGCTACCCCATCTTCATCACATGACATCTTTAGGCAGCCATTTCCCAATCCCCCACCATTGAGTTCATCTACTACATCACATCAATTTAACCCATTCTCAATCAACACCATACATCGAAACCTATTTCCACATCAATCTCACCCATTTCCTCATCTACTTCCATCCTAAATATTGTGTCCTTGGCCCCTTCTAGCATTATTCCTACATCTATCACATCTACAATCACCTTTCCTATCTCCCTTACTTCTACCGCTTCTCTTACAACCACATCCAATCCTACTCTCGCTACATCTGCATCAACCTTAGCCACACCTACCTCTACATCTACACCTATCACCACACTTACATTGACATCATTATCATACATTTCTTTTCCCATGCCTCGTCATCATCCGACCTTGTATCTGCGTAGTTATCTCTACCACCTATCTCCTCGATTATGACCTCCTCACTTGTCTCATCCACACCTAGTGTCCTGACATCTATCATTCCCACATCCACATCTACATTTGTCACATCTCATCAACCCACCTATATGTCTCTTGACATACCTAAAACAAGCATTCTTGGCACTCCTACCAATCCTATCTACCCGCCATCTACACCATCTCACATAGACATCATCAATCACATGATCTAAACACCCCTCTTTTTATTCACACCTACTCCTACTATTGATTCCACAATTGAACCTACTCAATCCACTACATCGGACCCTATTCCCCCATCCACATCTCTTCCAATTTTGCCTATCGTGTCATCCTTGGATTCCATGCCGTTCTTCTTCGTACTTCTACCCACACCTCTCGTGATCGACTATCGTGACCACATCCCCATTGTCTCCTTCTTCTGCTACGCCACCTTTATCATTCGAGAAATATTGGAAAGCCCTTCAACTAGCATCCACTATAGGTGACCCTCATGTTTCATCCACTCATCCAGACATCCCCACATCTAATCCATCTTCACTTTCCTTAGAATATGTCATGCAAATTTTTCTTCCACCACCAACCACCACATCATCACTAGACCCCATGAGTGAGAGATTATTGTCATCCCCGCCAAGGTTACTCCTCAAAAATCCAAATCTAAAGACCTTGGCATCCTTCCAAAACAATCCCTTGAGTTTCCTCACAAGAAGATCGATATCCCTCCTATCAGACCATATCTCCATCCTCCTTGAGGCCTCATTCTTCGATCTTAGGAATCCCTCCTCCATCACGAATTATCAACTCATCTGAATCCAAACAATCTGATTCTCTCTAAGGGTCACCCCTTCATCAAAAATGCCTCAAATTATCCACTCATTGAGGCCTAAACCATCTACCACACCTTCTTTTTCCAAACCACATAGACCTCGACGTAATCCACCTTCATCTTCACCATTTTTATCATCCTTCAAGACCCCTCTTGGTGTATATATTGAATCATATGCAGAGGTCCTCCAACATTTTATTCAGACTTCGCCATCATGTTACCTCCCATTAGACCTTTGATCCAAGCCAACCAAATCCATCATGGTTCAATTCTCATCACATCTGCACTTCCATCATACTCTAGGTCATGACACTCGAGCATTGTAGGTCTCTTCGGCTATTATCCCCATTCTTATCAATAAATAAGACCTCCCCTGACGAGTCTCCTTATCCGTCTACAATTTCATCCTAGCACATCTGATCCCTTTCACCACATCTCCATCCGATCAACCTCTTGATGAGGGTCCTCCCTTGTTCATCGATATTGTTTTCCTTGATACACCATCTTCTTGACATCCATATCCTTTTACATCTGCTACCTTATCCATATCCCTTTCATTGGGGAGAATATTCTCCTTCTTTGCATATTTCTTTCCCATCTTCTTATCTTCATCAATATATCCTCCTATGCTAGGGGGACTTCTTTCCAGGACTTTTCTATTCACAGACTAGTCCCTCTCCACATTTGACATCATCCTATCTCATCCACCTCATTTCATCCAATCATGCCTTCTATCTTCTCTTCCAATGACCACCTTTTTGGCCATATCTCGTGCTTCCTTTGGAAGTACCATGGCTCTAAACTCACCATTACCAAACCTATTACACAAATATTTATTTAGCTCATTCCATATAATCATGATTTATCTTGTTTCCCTAGGGGACCATTTGTTCATCTTAAATGCATGCCACTCACTTTCCTAATAAGTTGTTCTTACTTGTATTCTTCATCCCATCCCATGGTCTCTATGCAAAGATCAATATAGGTGATCTTGTAACTAAATCAAAATGTCACTACTCTAGAAAGGATCCAATGTGGAAAGTTTTCCCCTAACTGGATTGGACCATACATTATCATGCATAAGTATGAGTTAGAAGCCTATCATCTAACATCCCTTCACGGTAAACCGATGGAACTAGTTAATGTATTACACTTGCAACCATTCTATTGTTAGCATATTTACCAATGTGATCTTAGTCATGTCTTTAGATCATTCCTCCATCTTAGGCATTTCCATTTCTCATTGTGATGTATTGGAACTATATGGTCTTCACTCACTTTCTAGATGTGACCTTAAATACGGGTACCACAATCTTCCTGTAGTAGCATATTCCTTATGGATAGGTTCTCTCCTTTGGTGGGAACTCCACGATCATCACATCCTTCTTCCTCTTACTCACCTATTGGAACCATGCAAAAGAAGCTCTAGAGGTGTCTCTTATACACTCTTTATCCCCTCCTAAGTGGTCTACTTAGCTAGTTGCATTTCTACCCCATGCAAAATAAAAAATTAGTGATTCTCAAATTAAAAAATCAAAGTTATAAAAAAAATTGATCCTCAAAGGACAAATTGTTCATGAATAAAAAATAATAAAAAATAAATCAAAATTAAAATCAATAGATCAATCCCTCAAGGATGGCTAGAATTTATTATTACCATCTATATATTATATAAAGTAGACCATACCCTTAAAGGATGGCTAATCCTTATGGCATTAAAATGCTTCCCGCATTGATCAGCCTTCCATTTTATCAGCATCCTAAGAAAGCTTCCCGCATTGATCAACTTTCTCTTTCCCCTTCCTAGAGTTGGGGCATAGTTTAAGGAACAACACTTTTGGAGAACCCTCTTTCCTTTCTACAAGTGCATCTCAAACCCCTTTTTCATGTCAACACTAGGTTTATGAGATCTACTCATCCATATTCTCGTTATGATCCTAGGAATGACTAACTATCGTTGGTTATTTACTAATATTTGTTTTGGTCGCATGTGCCTTACGTTAATTGAATCCTTCTCTTGTTTATATCCAATGTATTTGGAGGCATATTTTCCTCACACATTCCTCGCTATAACATAATTTAATTTTCACCTATTGGTTGCCACTATTGTGAAGTGTTCTTCATCCTAGACCCATCACATCTATTCCTTAATGAATCTCTCTTCATTCTTAATCACATCTAATTTTAATTTTCTTTCACTATCATCATCAAATGTAAATAACATGGAGCATTTAGTCCTAACATCACACATTTGTATCCATATTCACATTTGAATCTAAAGTAATCATCTAATCATACATGCATTTCACCCTCATGATTAAATTTAAATACAAAACATGTAATCCTAATTATCACATCACATCTAATATAAAATCATCATCTCATCTAATCCAAAATCATCATATCATCTAATCCAAAATCATTACATCACATCTAATCAATTATCAAATCACATCTAATCAATCATCACATCACATCTAATCAATCATCACATCACATATAATCAATCATCATGTCTCATATAATCTAAAATCATCATCTTATCTAATCCAAAAGCATCACATCATACAAAAATTAAAATCATCACATCATACAATAAGACACATGGGCAAATATAACACATAATGATCCACGAATCAAAATCATATATCATATAATGTATCAAAATTGAGTTTCAATATATCATGGATCTCTAGGGGGCTCCCTCAAAGTGGAAATACTATAAAAATATGTGAAATGCATATCTGACACTCTCAGAATCTCTCCCTCTGGGGTAGGTATAACACTTGAGCCCCACGTGCCATCACCTCCCTCCTGGACTCCCTCCTCCCATCTCGGGTAGGCCACACGCATTGTGCTCCTTGATGGCCCAACTTCACCTTCCACCTACCTTTGAAGATTCTCCCAGTAACAAAGCATCTTCAAAAACCTGTGGATTATGATATCCTCATAATATTTGGCATCGGTGGCCAACACTAGATATTTGTTCATCTCAATCATACCAGAGGGATCCATTTGTCTTGACCCCTGTGGCACTGCCTGAATGCTACTAGCTGACTCAGTTGCTAAAATGGTAGCAATATCTCTAAAGAGGACCATGTAGGCCTCTCTCTACCTACTGGTAGTGGTCTCTCTCGATTCATTCGATCTCGCTCTGCATGACCACATCCCACTGTTGTAGGGTTGTGTCTTAATCTACCCTCATCTGATCCATCTTGGCATGAAAGCGTGTCGCTTTAGTAGCCTCTCTCGACTCCCTCTATTCTACCTCCTCCAGGAGACTCCTCAACATCCAAATTCATCTCCTTGATCTCCTCCTCTCATCCCTCCTTAGCTCCCAAGCTGACCATGTTGTTGTGTGCTAATCAGAGTACCTAACTCCATCTCCAACATCATAATCATCATCCCATGGTGTTGTCCTCTCCTCTAATGGATACGCAGTGGTAGGGCTCATAAAATCCCTATGCTAATCCTCCCTTCTATACAAAATTGGATCATCCGACACCGACTAGACAACCCCAAACTATCATCTCAATCACAAACCATATGGCCTTAATCATCTCAAGCCTCTCGTCCCTAGACCCACCATGTTCATCTCATACCCTGAAACTCTACATCCACACCAGGCAAGTGGGAAAATACCTATATGGCCACCACCTAACTTGATCAACATCAAGCTCTACCAATCTATCAACATACCAATCTACTCCTCTCTCTCCCCTGTCTCCAAAGGCCTAATCGGCCCTCCACCTTAGGAATCTAACCTCCAGCTGAATATGGTCCCATGTTACCCATGGAAGCCCTGGTGGCCTAATCATGGCTATATGCTCATAAGCCCAGTAGAGTAGTAAAAATATGACATCTAACCCTGACCTCCTATAAGCCTTGTATCCATCTAGCTCATGATAAACCTGAGCCAATAATGTGGTCCCAAATGAAAATATTGTCTGGTGGTTGATAATATCAACCACTACACCAGCTAACACCTATAGAAACTGAGCTCCTCCTAAGTCTCGAAAGAGCATAACATGACACTTCCATCATAACCACGAAAATCAAACATATGTATGTCACCCTAGCCTCATATCTATGCCCATGTGTGAAATCCCCCGAAGAAAATTTGATAAGGGGCGCATTGGCTCCAAAACTCCACGTCAACACTACCAATCAATCATCACTAGTAATGGGAACTATCTAATCCCCATGTATTGATAGTATGAGGATATGATAAACATCCTCTAGGGTGATAGTCATCTCCCCTATATGGAAGCAAAATGTGCTAGTCTTCCTGTCCCATCTCTCGACAAGAGAAATCATAAGCCCCACATCTCGTGGGATCCTCTGATAGTGTCTAAATCCACCTAATTTGATTGCAGATATATGGTCCCACTCAGTTCCTATCATGTACCCTTTGATCTGCTCATAAAAATTTGACACTCAATCTCTAAGATATAAGGTCTCTTGGGCCTGCAACCACAAGCAAAACATACACACATCAGACCCATGATCCAAAAATTCATTCAAAATGCATTAAATTTCAATCCAAATAAAATCTAACACCTAATTTTCCAAATCCTACCTAGTCAACGCCACCTGTCAAGTCAAGTCAACATATCCATGGTAAAATCTATCACCTAATTTTCCAAATCCTAACTTCCTTCCCACAGCGTTATCAAATTTTTGCAAAAATGCAAACAAAATAAATAAAACATTAAATTTAATCAAAAACCAACGTGGGTTTTGTTACTCACCATCCTCCACACCCTCTAGCATTTCCTCGCAACTTTAGTAGCCTCCATCTCTCAAATTCTCTTTTCTCATTTTCTCTCTCTCGTAAAGTTTGCGAGTGAAAATGTGCATTGTCATCCGACTCCGTGGCTTATATAGCCCATCGACACTTTGATTGTCATTGACCCCACTTGGGTCACCGTTGATTGCCTTGAATCACCGTCGAATGACCCTTACAATTCTAATTTTGGGGTTTTCCCCCTCATCATCCTTTTGCACTTTCCCCTTTGGGCATCCAAATTCCGTAAAGTCCACTGTTGTGGCCATATTTATCCACCTCTCCTTCGGGCATATTCATTCTTCCAAATTCCACCTTTGTGGCCATTTACCTATCCCTCTCTCGGGCATAATTTTTTGAAATCCACCTTTATGGTCACATCCTTTGCTCCTTCGGGCATTTAATTTTATAATCCTATCTAATCTGCGCACAAAAGTCCTCCTTTGAGGCCATATTCATCTTCCCCTTCGGCATAAAATCTTCACATCAATTCCACTCTTGCGGCCATATTTTTGCCTTTTATAGAGGAACCATTTTTTTTTTAAAATCAAAATCCACCTTTGTGGCCATATTGTCCCCATCTCGGGACACACTTTTACCCCTTTTTTGTTTTTCCTTTGGAGCCATACCTTTTCCCCACTTGGGGCATATTTTACTTTTTCCCTTTTGCCTTTGTGGCCATGCCTTCCCCCTTAGGGCATATTATCTCTTTCATCCATTTCCCTTTTGGCCTTTTTGTGTCCTATTGGGCACTATGCTTTTTCATCCTCATTAATTGTGGATGCATAGCCTATTCACTTGATTCCTCATGTATGAAGGATTTCACATACTTTTTTAAATATAGTTTAGCATATTTTGATGACTTTCCCATGACCCATTGGTCATCCCGACCTGCATTCATACTACAGTGATCTTCACCCACTCAATTGTCCCGTTCGATGTGATGTTAGAGTCACCGCCATAGTTTTCCATCCATTATTGCGATCCTTTTTTCTTGGGGCATTTTTCCTTGGTTATGCTTTCACGCATCCTTTCATTAATCACCTTCCCTTTTTCATCTACCTTTTTCAAACAATCCATCGATTTTCCTTGCATCGTTGATTCCATGTTTGAGGGGAAACTTATTATCAATCCTTCATCCTCATCTAATCCTTTTTGTTTTTTCCTTGTGGTTTTCTACCGCAAACCACTCAACAAAAAGGGGAAAATTGCAGACACCTAAAATTGGTAGTTATGCCCTCATTCTCCCGCATGAGCATATTTTAATTCAATCATACCTTTTATTCAATCAAATGCCCATCCAACCCTTATTAATTAATTAAGCTACATTAATTAATTAATCATTTTACATGCCCAATTATCCTATCCATGTTCGTATTAATTAATTAATTAATTCCTCTTAATTAATTAATATCCTTTATCTTGCCCCAACGAACTTGCTATTTAGGATGCTTTTATCCTAAACCCATCCCCTTGTTTTTCTATCTTTCATCCCATCTATTTTTATGCCCTAACTACCTTGGATTCATCCCCAAGTCATCTAATCCTACCAATATGATTTAAAGAATTTGGCTAATCCTTTAAAATCATCAAATCCCACCTTAAATAAAAAAGCAAGCCCATGAGGGAAACTTTCCCCATGATCGGTGTCGACTCCAGCCTGAGCACCATCGACCTACTTTAAAACAAGTGTTTTCCTTCCATTTTGAACATCAGAGGGGAGGCAACCATGGGAAATCACTTGGTAATCAATCAATCAAACATCAATCAGAGATTCTTTGTGACTTCATGATCCTCCAAAGAATAATCACAAACATCCCATCCATTATCCAACGTGTTTTGCATCATTCACGGTACTCCATTGTGATATTTCTTGCTTTTATAATGTTTTTATCAGCTTATCTATTAGATTATCTTTGTTTTTGGCAGATTAACCCTTTTATAGGTCTAGTGTAGCATTCAACCATCACTTAATGACCCTTATTTCTAGTTCCATAGATTTCAGTTATCATATCTAGTTATTTCTTCTCGTCCTTATCCCAACCTTATTACTGCCATTGCGATCCTCCTGGTCACTTTGCTGACCAGTCCTTGTTCATCCAATAATCTATCTAAATTATCATTTTCTACATGTTTCCGTATTTTTTGTCCATGTGCCTCATTTACAGATCCACTTACAACAAATGACCACAGTCTTTACCAAATTGGCGATTGTATTAGAACTTTGCAGAACTGTATATTCCATCATCAAATCCAAATTCATCTTCCAAGATCACCATCGACCTACCTGTCTAGAATTTGGGTCACCATCGACCTAGACCGTAACTCTAATTTTGTAGTTATTGTCCTCTAACCGGCTTTAGATCAATTTCTCATTTCCATTTTTAGTGATAGTTTTTTTGCATGATTTTTCTTTCACATCCTTTTATCTCAAAAACGAGGGTTGACATCTACCAAGGAAGTCAAAAGCTTCTTGGAACCACTTAGTCGGGAAACCCCGCATTTATCTATCTAATCCAATATGTTTCAGTTTTGTAGATCTTGTTGTAGCAGCAATAATCCATCATTCAGCGCTTGTATCTAACATCAAGCATCCGAGGTAACATAAACCCTCTATCCTTCTGAGTTGGCTAGTTTCTTTAGTAGTTAGTGCATTCATTTACATTACGAACAAGAAATCTTGGACAATAGAAAAGGCCAAGACATAATTTATCAATATAGTTATAATTGCACTCGTAGGAAAGTAATGTGTGAATGATGTAATATACAACTTATTTGCGGTGAACATCATCGCTTTTATACGGAAGGGATTTTAAAGCATGGAACATATCAAACATATATAGCAGGAAGGGTCGATCATCCATGGGAGGCACAAGAATAGGAGGATTTAGAAAATATGTTTTGATAGCCTCAAAATCATGATGACAGTGATCATCCCAAATGAACTTAGTATCCTTTTTCATAAGGTGTGTGAAGGGTTGGGTTTCATCAACTAACCGGGAAATGAATTGTGACGAGATAGCTTGGATTTTTCCTTATAATGAGCACATCTAATGTAGATTTCACATAGGAGGAATGTCGACTATGACACATATGTTTTTAGGATAATCTCAATTTTTGCTAAGAAATAATATAAACGAGTAGTTTTCTAGTCATAACTCCAAAACACATTTTTTGGGATTTAAGGATATGGTGAATTGTCGCAATCATTCAAAAAGTGTGCATAGGTCATGAGCATGGGTAGCATGATATCGGGACTTGGAAAGTATGTCATCAACGTAATCCTCAATGATTTTGTGTATATAGTCATGAAAGATATGTTTCATAACACATTGATAAGTGGCCCTAACGTTTTTAATGCCAAAGGGCATGACAGACAGTAGCAAAATATACCCGATGGTTTGGTGAATGTTATCTTTTCTTGATCAGCAAGGTTTATTTTAATTTGATTATAGCCAGAAAATCCCTCCATAAAAGAAAGAATGTCGTACCATGCAATAGAATTGACAATGGCATTGATGTGTGGCAATGGGAAACTATCTTTAGGGAAAGCCTTATTAAGATCATGGAATTAAGTGCAACAAAAAAATTTCCATCTAGTTTCATAACATGTACTATATTTGAGACCCATTCATGGTAGTCAACATCACGGATGAATACGACATCCAAAAGGTGTTGTATTTCTTCTTTGACTAGTAATGTGACATGAGGATGCATTTTTTGGATTTTTGTTGCACCAATTTGGATCTAGGGTTAATGACTATATTTTTCATGGAAAAAGGATGTATACTGACATATCACCATAATCCCATGCAAATATATCTAAAAATTCATTAAGAACATGTTTGATATCAGCTTGCTCAAAAGGTGTAAGAGAGGAGGATAATAGAACAATACGAGGTTTTAAATGGGTGGCGAGTTTGTCTTGAATAGTTTCCAAATTTAAGAGTGTGGATCAGTATTCTATATATGGATCGGTAGGAATAGTGATTGGAGTATTGGTAGGAAGATCGAATTCACCAAATTTGTAGTGTTGAGAACATATGGAAAACATTTTTATGATGGTAAGGGGATACGGTCATAAGTTCTTGTGTATTCTAATAGAGCATCATTGGTAAGGAATGTATCTAATTAATGCCAATTAGGAGAAGTGGAATCATGAATATTCTCAAGGTATAGTATAGGGAGGTGATGATTGTTTGAAATAGTGTAAATATCGGGGGGAGATGTGGTAGGAAGAAAATGAGTAGGTGGAGGGGGATACCTGATGCCAAGTTTGGTGGATTGTGTGGGAATGGAAGGCGGCTATGTGTAACAAATCATATAATGATACTCATGACCATAATTTGTGAAATTGGGTGGAGATGGGGAAGAAGGAGGGCTGGAAGGTGAATGATCTATAATGTTACATAAGGAAAACAAGGAGGGATAAGCTAATGTCTCATAAACCAGTCCTTGGTATAAGAACATAAGATGCATATGAAGGGTTAAAGGAACCATATGTATAGCATGGATCCAAGGTCGTCTAAGAAGAAAGTTATAATTAAGATTATTAGGAATTCCATGGTATGAGACAGAAAAGTGCATGGCCCAATAGTAATGGGAAGTGTGATTGTCCCTAAGACCCTTTTGGGAATATTATCAAATCCATGAATGTAAATAGATGATGGAGTTAAGGAGGCTTCGGAGAGGCCAATCTATTGAAGGAATGCTAGATTAAAAATTTTAGACCGGATCCATTAACAACTAGATCTCGTTTAACCCTTATGTTATAAATTTTAAAATGGATATAAAGGGGAAAATCATTATCTAAAACATCCCAAGAGGAAAGTTTAGTAGATGTAAATTAATGTTCTCTTCATTAAAAGAGAGTGTTTTAGTAATTCTATGGTAAACATATTCATGAGAGGTGTTAGGATGAAGGTAAGTATTAGAAAGAAAAAAAAATTTATGTTCATATTCAAGATTGGCCAAAGCAAGAAAGCGGGAAGAGATACATTCATCTTATTGAAAAGGAAAGGATCCTAAGGTGGCTAGTGTGATGAGAAAGAGAGAGGTATTATGCAAGACCGAGATCTAGTTGCGCAACTAAGGTTATGGGTTCACCAAATTATTTAATCTAAATTGTATTAAACCTTATTTTTAAAGTAACTTTACTGTAACTAATGATATATAAATGATAATATATAGTAATGGAAAAGCAACAAGCATTCAAAGATATGAAACCTAAGAAAATGAAAGAGGAGGATGACTTAGCTGATTTTCATGCAATCTGGAGATGATTTGGACTAGATATTTGTTGGAGCAGGCTTGGAATAGTGTCGTCAAGACTCACTAAGGGTTTTGTAACTCGGGATTGTGCGGGATAGACGTTTTCAAGGAAGGACATGAGCGCATGGGTGATAGTGAGTGGACTAGGTGTTGGTGATTGTGTAGATATTTAGGATATGATATTTTTAGGGATAGAGGATCTTTGTTGTTGATCTCTCTTTGTCGCTTATGATTTCACTATAATGTTTTCATTCATACATGTAACTTAGCAAAATATATAACTAGCCGTACATGCCCATAAACCAAAAAAATATAATTATAAATATGCAAAATGGTGAGTCATATTGACCTTGGAATTCACTGAAGAGTGAACTTACGATAGAGAACTACACTACATTTCATAATCCATGTAGTTATTTGCGATTGTGTTTGTAATGATTCCCTAGGATTCCCTTGTGCAGGTAAGTTGCGCATGATCATAGTGGGCTAGATCTAGAATGTACTAAGTATGTAGAATGTGTGTGATGTAATAGAATGAACTGCCCTCCTATGATGTTTATGCATATTGATGTAGCCCTTGTCCCTCGTATGAGTGTGCTTTAGATGAATTCTTTGTGATGCGCTTGTGCTCTATGAATGAAATCTTAGGTGATGATAGATAATGATTAGTGTTTGGCCCTTTATTTGAGAGCAATAAATAAGTATTTATATGATTCCCTTGTTTGAATTTCATAATTCACAATTAAAAGGGTGACCCAATGTTCAAAAATGTCACCAAGTAAAAAAACCCAAAAGAGTAAGAAGAATATAAAGAAGGTTAGGAGCGCTCACGAGGGACAAGAGTGTCGGGACCTTTTGTCCTAACTAGGAGGTAGTGTCTCGAGGCCATAAAAGATAAATCAATAGAGTTATGACATGGATTTAAGGTATGTAAGGTCAATAAAAGTGCAAGAGATAAAGAAAAAGGCCCAAAATAAGTTGTTATCCACTCGTTTTCTTTCTTAGGAATCATATATACATTAGTATGCTTTTAGACCTAAAAATCAACATAAGTGCATAACTTTTGTGTCTACACATGGATACTAAGATAAAAAAATATGGATATAAGAATTATTTGGTAGTTAATGAGAGGGAGAAACAATTTATCATTGAAATTAGCATTAAACTGTCAACAAATACATAAATCGCGAGTTTGGAAAATGAAGAGATGTAAATTTATCTTTATTATTTTAATCATAAGAACATTTATAGGTTTCATATAATGATTGAAATAGTTGTAATTTTAAATATTCCCTTGAATTCAATTCATTGGGATAAACTAAATCTATTTTTAGTCACTTTAGTTTTAGATTTAGTTTTAAAAAGCAAGGTGTCATTGTGTCCCATTTGTATTTGTTATAAATACTTGTAATGGATCATTTTTATTAATTTATATTACATTTTCGTAAGAAAAAACAAGGATTATTTATGTTTACTATGCATCTTATGGACCTTTGTATGATCTTTTCTCACATATTTGAATGAATGTAATGTTTTGATTTAGATTAAGATCTAAGACTAAAACTTGTGGTAAATTACCAAATGCAAATTGAGTGAATACTAGTTTGAGTAGTTCGGATAATAAATTTTATCTTAGTCTATGTGTGTTAAATCATATGTGCCTAGGAAATCTTTAAAACATTGCATAAATTGAATACCAAAGTGTGAATTGGAGTAAATTAAATATAATAAATGAAGTGGATTAAATTGATCAAATTGTCACTTGAATCATTATTATGATTTATAAATTGTAATGAATGAACATAGTTTGTTCTTGTAATTTAATTGTATGAATACAAGAAATTTTACCCCCTTAGACTCTCACCCAAGATTTTTAAAAATTTGAGTTGTATGTTTATTTTTCTATATTCTAGTTTCCATCGTATTAGGTTGGCTATGTCATTATGAGTTGTTTTCATACATTATAGGAGTTTGAAGTTAATTTTTACCATACCCTCCTCTCTTTTTAATTTTATTTATGAGATCCAAGTCACTTAGTCTAGGTCAAAATCATTGTAAATATCCATAGGGTAATAATTTTGTGTATTTTATCTTGTCCAAACCTTACTTGAACCTCCAAAAGGTAACAAAATTCACATAGTTCCCATTGACCTATACGTCCATATTTTCCTATATTCTTGGATGTTGTTTCCAACAAGGATCCCGAAATGAATGAGTCAAATTCTCATCCTTTTTGACCTTGTATCAAAACATGCATCAATAATACCTTCTACCTACTAGTTCTCCTTAAAGGAAGAGACAAAGCATCTATTTTCTACTCTTCTTCCCACTACCTATTTTTCTTAGACTAGAGGCCTCTCAACACATTTTTTTCCCTCTATGCACTATTTATCATAGTGGATGATCTCTCAAAATAATATATTATTCAACTTTAACACAAACAACATTACCCAACTCTTTATTTAGTTGGAATATGATAATCTCTCTCACTTCCTATGTTTTCTATCCACACCTTTCTCGATTGTAGAAACAATTATCTATAGGAGACTCTCCTACCTTTCCTCAATCCTTATCTTCATCAAATATTTCTCAAATTATTTTGTTTCTTATCTCCCCATACCTATTCACTCTTTCCTCCTTATCAAATGTTTCTTCCATAGTTACATTATGATATTTAATACTAGATTGGTGAAATTGAATGCATAGGATCCCAAGTGAACAACAACATAAGGTTGTAGCCTATATAATCGCGTTGTAAAAATACATGCAAAATATTTATATTAATTTCAAATCCTTATATACTTATATAGTCATTGTGACTCTTTTCCCTAGTTATTACACTCTTTTAAGCCTCTCAATTTTTATGATCTCTTTTACGGATGCAACAATTCCCTAAGCCTCTATATAAGTATTACACTAATTTGTCACTTTTCTCTAAGGCTCTACACTAGTATAGGACATTGCAACCCTTTTCGAGTTCATAATATGGAAAACAACCAACCTCAAACAAACAAGGACATTTTCAAAAATAAAAATAAAAGACCCATCAAAAAGTTCTAGATCTAGTTTTTGTCAATTGGTCTCAATTATTGTGAATTCCCTCAAAAACCTAATAAATAAGATGATTTTTGATCTCTTACTTCTAGTGTTTATGATCTATATCAAAGTTTAAATAATTAAGAATTGTGGCCACCCATGTGGTTTTGTGTCTTGATGCAATTACCACTTTAACAAAAATATATTATGAATCCCTGAGATGGTGTTTTCTCTAGATCAATCTTCACAATTCAAATTTTCATATCCACCAATGTCATCTTTTGGCCTTGTGTATACTTAAACATTGAATTAGAGTTGTTCAAGTTGGTGAGAACTCCTCTGTAGTTTAATAATCTATAGGGACTTCAAATATGAAATTATTCCCCAACATGTGACCAATCACTAAAAATATAGGTACATAGTTCTCTTCAAAATCTTTTAACAATACAATAATTCATTAATTAGAGATTTATTTATAATTTTTGGAAAACCAAATTTTGTGTATGTTCTTTTCAAATGTGAACGCTTTAAACATATGGCCCCAACTTCGAACAAACATCTAAGTAACACTTATCGTCTCTTTATATCCTTGGGATCTTTTAAATATATGATATTTTCACAGTTCAACACCATCAATTTATTTTGGAATATCATGTATTAGACTTGGGATCTTGTTATTATATATAGTGGTGCCCTCTCTTTATGAAGTAACTTGGAGTGATTTGTCAAAATGGTGGTCCACATGTTACCATGTCCTTATCTCATGATCACAAACCATACAATTGTTGCTCTAAACCTTGTAAAAACAAATTCATGGAAGTTTCTAAAAATATTATGATGCTTGTCAAAATCTCATAATCTCACACATTTTGAGCTATGGTCTCCCTTTTCACCTTGTAACCTTGCGCTGACTTTCAAGCATTATGGATTGTGACACTTGTCACAATCTCAGTGTCCCAAACTTTTGTACTTTTCTTTCCTTCAACTTGTGGCCACTTTGAAACGACCCACGGGAATTTATATTCCACATCAATCCATGCCAAGTATTTACTGTGAAAATTTTACTTTCCCAAGGAAAGGTATTTGATCTCTTTGGGACTTCTTTGATCAAATGAAATGATTTATGGTCTCCTGACTGCTACTTGTAAATGTGGCATATGATTTGAGCTCCATGAACACTTAGCAATACCCAATATGATATCTATTGCCTCCATTAAACCTATAACTCTCTCCGAATTAACATTTTTGTGCAAATCCACCATGCCCCCTGCCCAAAACATTAACAACATCCTAATCATTTTATTGGGCGATATGGGACTAGTCTTTCCTTTGATGCTCTTACATCATCTACAATTTTGACCAAAGGATCATGATACTTCAAACATTACGAGATAGAAGAAAAATATCTAGAATAGTTTTTAATGTTATGTTTATTTATAAATAATTTCCTTTCTTATATACAAATGCATATGTCCACTATAAAATATGTTTATCACCAAATTTTATAATATTGAAGATATAAGTTAAACCTTACATGTCACCACTTTTCCTTTATTTTTAATTAATTAATTTTAATCCATTCAAAAAAAAAAATTACATTATTACACCTATATTGAATTCACTATAGGTTTTCCATTGATTGTTCCAAACCTTTGACAAGAGAAATAGATGAGGAGAGAAATGTTACATCTAATGTCAACATAAGCTCCCTTATTAATGATGGATGTCGTTTTTAATGAACATTGACTCACCAATTAGAATATTGATCATGGTATACAATTGATGTAATTTTTTCCAATTTTTTTACTAGAGATAAGTCATAACAATGATGGAGCAATAATATCATCGATAGGGTCTTATTATCCTTTACTATATGACATCAAGTTGTCTTGTAGATTTTGCCCAATAATTTAGAAATTAAACGTTTCATTTAACCTTTCACTATTTATTGTATTGAATGATTTGATTTCAAATATATATAAATGTTGTATCCTATAAAAATGAGGAATGACTTCTATATGTAGTTATTTTTCTAATGATATTTTTCTCTAATTAAATAGTTGTTGAAACCATCAACTTAACATAAAATTGTGTACGTGTTATGATCTCATCGAACATTTGTTATTAATTGGGAAAGAGGCTAGAAGATGAAAAATCCAAACTGGTGAATTTTCATTTCTCATGTTATTAACAAATGATTAAATATTCTTGTTTGCTAATGTTATTAGAGTGACAAGGCCGATCCACGAGAATGAAATAATCCAAAAAAAAATTAAAAAATAATTTAATTTAACTAAAAATTTTGAGTATATGTTAATTCAAGACAGGGCACTCAAAAATATTTTCAACATCATAATTAATTCATACAATTTTAGACAAAAATGACAACACATGTAATATAAAAGATGTATAATAATAATAAATGTATTGACATTGAAAAAAACAAAATAAAAAAGAAGTCTCACACATCAAATTTACTTATTCAATTTACAATACAAATACACCATATGTTACATATTTATTATATTCAAATTATATTCGTGATTGAAGAAGGCTTCAAACTTAAATGTAATGAAATACGAAAGCAAAATTATACACACTAAAAATAAATAAAATTAAAGAAAATGAACATTTTTTCATGCTCGTGAAACTTAATTTAAAAACCCTCTCCATAAAGTTCACACTTACCTAACGCATGCTTAAGTACGGATTGTATAATGAACTATCATACACTTTTTAGTTTTTACAATGTCTAATTTGAGGCTCCAAATTTCCTTTTCGATGTAGGTAGAAGTAATTTTATTTTTATTTTTAATTGAATAATATTTTGTTTTTATGTTTTT
Organism: Taxus wallichiana var. yunnanensis; assembly: GCA_018340775.1. Classification (NCBI taxonomy): domain Eukaryota; kingdom Viridiplantae; phylum Streptophyta; class Pinopsida; order Cupressales; family Taxaceae; genus Taxus; species Taxus wallichiana. The sequence goes on from CM031243.1 coordinate 755,126,454, forward strand.
TACTTCTTTCAAATAAAAGAAATGTAAGTATAGGATACTATTTCATGCATATAGACAAGTTATAATTTTTAAAAGTAAAAATAAATTTATGTTATCACATTTCTTACAATTAAATATATATATATATAAAAATCGCTTTTTATTACTTATTAAAAGAATTGTTTAATTAAATTAAATATTAAAATAATTATTACTTATAATAATTATAAAAATAATGACTAAAAGTAAATGAAAAAGTAAAAGTCCTTATAAGAACATACCATTGTTGAGATTGAATGATTACATTAAAGATTATAATTCTTTGAATAAATAATTTATTCTTTTTATATAGCTCTTTTAATCTATAGAGATTATTTACTTTTGTTTTATTAATATATTTTTTAATGAATGTTTTTATTAATTTATTATTTTTATGGTATCTATTCTAATGTATTTTTTCTTATTATGAAAGATAATAATATCAGAATAATAAATATTGATGAAGATTACTAAAATTGGTAATGGAGAAATTTTAAAGCTGTAAATGTTTGTAAAATTGTTGTGTTTGTCTTTCTTTATCTTACAACATTTTTGGCTGTTACATTTTGTAAGCTTTATTTCAATATAAAAAATAAAAATTACACAAATGAAAAATCACAACAATTAATAATATAGTTAAATGGTTTATGGAAACCATAGTTGAATAAATCAAACGTTACTAATAATCGTAAGATAAAGTTTGATTTATAAAATGCCAACTTACAATAATCTTCTAACTCTACTAAATATACAGCACCTGAAATTAGGCTCGAGGGTGTTCCTCCGTAACGCCTGAACTTATATCAGGAATCTCTGATTTGCCGAATTTCTGACAAAGCTCATCGGCTCCATTCACTGGTAGATCACCCCACTTTACTTCATCATCGAATTGCCAGAGCTCATCTCCAGCTAAACAGAACTTATCAGACAACATATCCAACTTATAACTGCAATCCTGACCCAATAATACAGCAGTATCATTGCCTGCATCATGACATTGATTGCTCATAAATGTCATCTCATTTACTGGGTTTTCTAAATGGAAGATCAAATCTGTAAATTCACTTTGCATGGCAAAAGAATCCATGCCCACACATGTATCCTCCATACCCATCTCCCACAATTTGGATTGGACATCACTAGATTCGTGAAAGGGCTGCCCATTACAGTGAGATTCAATGGGTATCCCAATTTCTTCCTCAAGATGTTTCATGAGCTCAGACACATGGTCCTCCTTCACTACTAATTTCTGCTCTGAAATATCCAAGTCAAAGAAACTGCAACAAGCTTCATTAGTACTAGAATTTCCCTCTGCATGAATATTTTCTGAGGAAGAATGAAACCCTAATTGCTTGCATATTATCTTGTTATGCACTGCGTCATTGAAATCTGGCTCTCTGAGTCGCTTACGAGACATTTTGTCCTCCATATACACATTACAGGCACCCAAAAAAACAAAACCAATAACTTCAGATCATTTCATACAAACACAGTAGGAAAATAATCCATACAACCAGGATAATGAGCAATGGAGTCCATACATTAAGAAAGCATTATATCATATCATTTCGAATATGTTATCACATCAATTCATTCATTTCTTCGAAAATAAATTATTAAGACCACCTTTCCAACTCAATTTGGCTTGTAAGCGACCTAATTGTAGTAGGAATTTGATGAATTTGAAAAGACAGGCAATGGTTTTATTATTGACGCATATAACCTAATTCACGCAATGATGTAATCTGTCTTGTCATAAAAGGTTGTGGAGGATTAGATCATGCGAAATTTATAGTTTGAATGGTGGATCACTAATAAAACAAAATGAAATCTTATCTTCTAATCTATTTTTAATGACTCCACGCAACTGTGATAGGCGCATTTTTCTAGCCAAACCTATGTGAGGATAACCTGTCACATGCCTTTGGTAAGGATATCCATACAATTATTTCATGACTAATGCGGGTCGGTGAGATGTATTAGCTGACCGAGTCATCTAATCCCACAAAAAAATCAATTATCGAAGTCATTTATTGTCTGTACGTGTGGAGTGGTAGAAAGTTTATCAACTTACTATGTTTGTCTTAACGTGATTTATTATATTTTAATAATTTTAATAAATTTTTCATTAGTGGTAGATGGTTTTAATTTAGGTGATTTATTTACTTAAGTTTCAAAGTATCAAATTTTTAATAATGGATTTCAAATTCACTTTATGATTAAGATATTTAGATTTTTTATAAATAAATAAATAAATCATAAAAAATCTCAATCCATTATCACTCCCATATTATTATTGTTATTTTTTTTTTTGATAAAGTTTTAAATTTGGAAGATACTTATACTTGTCCAACGACTTTATATTGACTAGTAATTTTTCAATAGTACCTTTAAAAATATGTGAGGAAGTAGTACCAACACAACACCGATACAAACAGAGGCGTTTCATGCCCTAGGTAATTTAGGCAGTTGCCTAGGGCACTAAATAGGAGGGGCGCTTAATTTTTTTAAAATTCAAATTTTAACCTCTAAGCCTCAAGTCCGCTTTCCAATTTGAACCGCCAACCTTGGAAGTGAATATATATATATATATATATATATATATATATAAAGACTTAGTTAAACATTCGAATAAACTGCAAAGCTTTTTATATGCACGTTGAGCACTTGCAAGTAAGTAGATGTCAACTATCTCTAGATCCATTTTTGAGATTCCATTCAGTCACTCAGTGTTTAAGTAAATACTTAGTTGACAAAGTTTAAATGCAAATGCAGCTTTTGGGGATCGCATCTATCTTCATTACCAGAGTTACTATCGATTTTTAGCTCCATATCAGACCTGTTTGGAAGCGGTTATGCAAATTTACCGTCAGGGCTGACGTTGCAGTAGGCATTAACAAATAAGCACAGAGATGGATATGGGTCACTTTTGAGGGAAGGAAGCACGTCGTTGCTCAATTCTATTGTCAATCCCACTTTCTTGTATTCGCCTCACCAAGTGAGAAATCAGTTTAATGCGGCTCTACTTTCCAACAAGGCAATGGCTGTGTAGGCTACCAAGTTTAAGTCCGCCAACGAAGGTCGTTTGTTGCCTTAAAATGCATCTTTCTTCTTTTCTTTTCATGTAATTGCTTTCTCAAGTAGATGAGATGCTTCCATTTTGTTGTCATAACTAGTTGTGCGTAATAATACCAGTACTTAGTCGTTGCTTGGATACTTGTGTTAAAATACTTTGCTTTGCTTTTCTTTGTGGCTTTACCAGTTGCCACTTTCCAGGCTACACAAAATTCAAATTACAATTTACAATTCATTCACCGAATCACCAAACCGTAAACGAAGAAAAATTTAAAAGTTGTTGCAAGGCCAAGTGATTCAGGCTTCAACGAACTTGAACAGAACCTGAACAACATAACATGTATGATTCATGAATCATGATCTGGTACATGTTTTTGTTTATATGCACAAATTGAAATTCTCCTAGTAGACTGTAGGCTATTCCTGACTCATGTGGCTAGTAAGTTTGTAACGTTGTTTGTTTAAATTGATACTGCAGTCTGCCAATATTCTCAAACCCGGTCCCTTTTCCACTGACCACTACCTAAACTTTGTTTGTGAAGGAAACTCATGGGGGGGGGGGTCATCCTCTCTCGAGTCTTGCCAGGCGCTTTGAAACCTTAATTTGGCCCTAGATACAAATATAAAAGGAAACCATTATTCAAAATAGGATCTATAAACTACCTATTTACAAAAATAAATAGATCTCATTCTAGTTATAATTGAATGGAAAAGACTAAGTTCTTTTTTAGCCTAATATACATATACTAAACATTCATAAATACTCGCAAATTAAGAGGTAGAAGGAAAAGAGACACAAGATTTATCCTAGAGAAACCCAATGTGGGAAAAACTCCAATGTAAGTAAATTACTTCCCTTTCACTATGTAATTCTCCAAAATACAAAGTTACTGCCAAAATTGGCATACAAGAAGGATTCAATCTCCTTCTAATTGTATTTTCTTGCTTCCTACCCTCAACAATGAAGAACTCAACTCTAAATGAACAAAACAAGATAAGAACTCCAACTTTTCCTTTTTCTCACACTTGAATTCCCTCAAAATCACTTTCTCAAATGTAGAATAGAACTTTTATTTAAAGTTGTTATGTCCATAAATTGAGGGGAATGTGAAACAAACCAATTTGGGAAGGTGAACCGATTGGGAATTTTAAGCATTTTGTTGTCGCCCTCAAAATCCCCCTCATTTTCTAAGTCAAATTCAAAATTTTGAGCTCACACCCTCCAGAAGTGTTCAAGTAAAGTTGGAAGTCTGAAAAGATAGAGAAATTCATGCTTTGAAGTTGTTTAAACTCTCTAGTCTACACATTTTGATAAATTTTCCGTTTTCCTGTCTGACACGTGAAAATTTTATTGTTGTCCTCATTTGAATGAAATTGTCAATCTTTCTATGGCCATGGATCATCGAACCTTGTATTGTTTTCAATTCCTTGGCTCGCGAAAGAAATTTGAAAATCGGGCGCGAAATGGTGGAGTTTTCTTCTTCTCTGCATTTTTCCACAATCGGGAATGATGGGCATTTTCTTCCCCGTCAAATTTTGGCTCCGTCATCCATGGGTACGTGGACATATCTAATTGGAAGTGGGTTGGCGGAGAACTTTGAGGTTTTTAGCCTCTTTGTAAAAAAGGTGAAAATTTAAAAAGTGACCCATAGCCCCGATCAGGCTTAAAGGAAAAAGTCAAATCTTGAGCCCGTCGTTGGAAAGTCAAAGTAGGGAGGCAGACCATCGGGAGATTTGAGATTTTGAGCCTCTTTGTAAAAAAGGTGAAAAGTTAAAAAGTGATCCGTAACCCCGCCAAACACAAAGGAAAAATTCAAATATTAAGCCCGCATCAAAAGAGTCAAAGTGGGGAGGCGGGCCGGCGGAGCAATTTGTGTTTTTGAGCCCACATTGAAAAAGGTAAAATTATAAAAGTGACCCGTGACTCCTTCGCCAATCAAGTGAGGCCACGTGTCAAGACCATATCAAAAGCGGGTAAGCGGGCCAAAATGTTCCAAAATGCCAAATCTCTATAAAGTCACAAAATGCAAAAGGAATCCTCCACGCCCGCTCCAGTAAATTTCTCCCACGTGTACGACTCTGATTTAAAGTTTCAAAGGCAAGATGAATAGTTCAAATTCAAAGTTACAAAACAAGTGTAACGACTACATTATGAAAAGTTTGGTTTTTCCGCCATTGGCGTTTCTTCGCGAATCAAGAATCTGAATGGATGCGAATGATTGAAAAGAAATTGTAAACCGTTTCTTGCTAACAAAGAAGAAGTTGTAACCATTTCTTGGAGGATATTCAATGCCTTCTTCATGCCATTATACGAGTTAGCAATTGATCTTCTAAACTCAAGAGTATATTTTGCTTTGAGAGAACAAAGGAGATAGCCATTTTCTTCCATTCCCCCTTTCTCAATTTCCTCCATTTCTCCACTATGTACAACTTTTGATTAAGCATCAATACAAGAAGAAGGATTTTGTATCCTCTTTGATGAGGAGATTTTAAAAACTTTGAATTTGTAATCTTATCTCATCTTATTGCCATTTGCAGGGTTGTTTCTTCCCATGAATGCATGTGATGAATTTTCTAACTAGTGTGTGCAGGAATCTGATTTCCTACCTGCAACATTAGTTCTCCTACCTCTTTTCTCACTCCCTTTCCCACTTTCAAACAAATTTCTCTCTTGCAAGTATCTGTAAGATTTTCCGCAGGGTCAATGGAGTGCCCCTATTGGATCCCAACCAAAAGGCCACCACAGAAATAAACATTTTCTCACATATGTATATACAATAACAGACCGGTTAAGTAGAGGGACTTAGATTCCTAGAGCATTGGCAAGGAATCCACAAGTTTGTCAACTCGACAAATTTCTTGGCCAATATTTTTGGCACCCTCCGTGGGGCAGATTTAGTAGCATTTGCACCTGAATGTGACCGCAAGGTCGAAAATAGAAAATTCAAAATTCAAAAAGAGAAAAATTTCTAGAATTTGAATGGCTATATGAGCCACATGGATTCAAATCATGGCTATTCTAGGAAACCCTCATATTAAAATACCCGAATTGCTCTTCCACATCCAAGAAGATGTTGCTTTAGATTTGAGGGAAGCTATCTGGCATAATAGACAAAGTGCCAATCACTACTTCATTTCCACGAGAATTATGGACCTTGAAGAAGAACGCATTGCTGAATTGGAGAGGCAAAGACAAATTCCAACACTGCAAAGAAGAGCATAGATTTTCAAGTTGGTGGATAGAAGATACACCCGGCAACAGAGACAAGGAGGACAAACTAATTCCATTTTTGAGGAACTTCAAAGGAGACAAGAGCTACTCGAATCCAGAGGCCTCCTTCTCAAACAACCGGTCACGTTGGGAACTTGAGTGTTGCCAATCCTTTGGACGGTGAATTTCCATACATCAATGAGAACCTTGAATATTTCACCGACGTAGAGACCAAAGAAGAAGCTAGAGAAAGAGAAGCAAGAGCAGATGAGGACATAAGAGCTCAACTCAAAGAAATCGAGAGACTTTAAGCCGAGGTAGATGAAAGAGAAACAACAGAAGTGGACCTTAACAAGGTTGGAAAATAGAAATGCAGACATAGAATGGGGATCATGATCATGAGCGTGAATGTGACTGTGAGGCCTGTAGGCCTAATGTACCATGGGGAGGAAACACTGGTCCATTGGCTCTTGCTCAACCACTCCATGAGCTACCGAGACACTCAGAAAAAACTTCCCAAAATTCAGAGGGGATGGTTCTCAACTCCCTAAAGAGCATGTAGCAACATTTATCACTACTTGCAAAGGCGTTGGGTGTTGAGGATGAAGATGTGTTAATCGACTCTTTATGGAGTCACTTTAAGAGAAAGTTACAATGAATGGTTCTACATGATACTCCCAGGTCCATCACTGTTGGGGGAAGATATAGAAGTGCATTCGAACATAGGTTCAAGAGCACTTTGAAGATTACTAGGATCTTCTCGTCCAATTGGTACAAATGAAAAAGAAACCTCCGAGTCAATGAGAGAATTCATAGCAAGATATGATAGAGTGATAAGAAGGATCCCTAAAGATGTGGTGCCTTCTAAAATAATTTGAAGAGATTCTTCATTAGTGCTTTGCAATCAGAAGTAGGTTTCTTCCTTAAAATATCCCAACCAAGAACATTGAGGGAAGCTAAGGACTATGAAATAGAAACTAATGATGATCTAATCCTTTCCGGAAATGTGAAAGGCCCTAATGGAAAGAAAAAGGGTCGAATTTGAACTCTATCACCACAGATCTAATGTTCCAAAAAATGGCAAATGACTTGGTTACCTTGAAGAAGTAGTTATCTTAGATCACAATGCGGAATGCTTCAAGGAGACCAAACCCTCCAAATAGGCCAAGGATTTCTCCACCTCCTCGTCAACTTGCTCTTAAAGCACCACTAGTCAATGCCATCTGTGACACCACAAAGCTAGAAGAAGTAGAAATTGATGAAACTGAAGAAGAAAATATGGAAGACTATGAAAACTATCTTGAGGTCAAAGAAGTTGATATGCACAATGGCCTAATTGAGTACGTTGATGATGAAGATGAGGATGATGAAGAAGCTCCAATTTTCTCATGTGTTGTTTTCACTCGTGCACAACCCAAGAAAGGTGCTTCATCCTCAACGGTTGTAGTAAAGGATAAGAAGAATAAAGAATATTCTCCTCCATAAGTCACACAAAATAAAATCATCAACAGAGGATCACCATTACCACCTTCTATGGAGTCAGCCAAAGAAAACCAGACTCACTAGTTGTCGTGATCATGATACTATGCCAAGTAAGTTCATCTAATTCTTCTCCCAGCTCAAAATTTGCTAAGAACAATTCTCCTTTAAATGTTGTTCCTGCAAAAACATCTAAGGTTCAATCAAAAGCTACACCCGAAAAGGAGAATTCAACACCCAAAGTAGCAAATCCTCTACCATTTAAATCTTCCTCTGTTTCCGAACCTCTTCCTCACTCACCATAACCCCATTTGACTTTGTGGAACATGCAAGAAAACCAAAGTCTAGCTCTTAGAAATAGAATACCTACAAACACATCCTGCCCAATTTGACAGGTTCATTAATACAATTCGTGGTGGTAACCCTGTATCCTCGAGTCCTAATTCTAAAGGATTACTACCCACACCATCCACACCACCTTCCCAAAACATGCTATCCCTCAGTGCCACCAAAACCAACAGGGTTGAACCTTTCTACCTGTCACTCCTCATTAAAGGCTTCCAACTAAATAATTGTATCATAGATTTTGGAGCCTTAGACAATGTGATGCCAGCCAAATTTGTAAATGCTCTAGGCCTCACCTTGACCTAGTAAATGACACCTACTACTCAATGGAATCAAAAAAGTGCCATTGGTAGGAAGAATCAAAGATGCACAAGTAACACTAGATGATTTTCCAAACAAGAAGGTGCTCCTAACCATACATCGGGTAGCATGCATCCTAACATCCTTTGGTATGTTGTTGAGTAGGAGTTTCTGCAGAGACTTGGATGGAGAGATAAAAATGGATTCATCATCTGCAACTATCCCAAAGAAAAGGTGAGATGAAGAAGTTTCTACCAAGAAAGATGAAGTTCACAAGATGAAAGTCCATGATCCGAAAGCAAACATTCTCTTTCAAGATTTTGGGATAGGAAACTAATTCCTCACATAAGAAAAAGAGGATAACTTGCCACTTCTCATGGAGGAAGAGGACGATCAAATTTGGACAATGGAATTTGATGGCAGTCATTCCAAAGAGGGCTTAGGAGCTGGTGTAGTATCGTACTCTCCTTCCAATGAGTTGTACCATTCCTACAAGCTGCGCTTTGATAATAAAATAACACTTTGCATATTATGAAGCACTACTCTTAGGCATGAGTGCAGCACAGACATGGGAATCAAGAAACTAATATGTCGATGTGATGTAGAGGTTGTAGTAAAGCAGGTCCGCCAACAATATCAAATGAAGAATCCAAGACTCGGCATTACAAAATAGAATGTGGATTGCATTAATCTTTTGATGCATTTTCCATCAAAGCTATTCCAAGGAACATAATGAAAAGGTTGATTATCTTGCAGTGTCAACTTCCTAGCGACACCTCATCCTTCTTTTGGTAAAGAAAAAGTGACCATTGAAATGGTATTCGGGCCTAGTGTACAAAATGCAAATCATTGGAAAGTCTTTAATGATGATAACCAAATTCTATCCTTTTTGGAGCAAAGGGATAATTTCAATAATATCTTCTTCAAAGGAGATGAAAATCCACACCGAGAAGTAGTCCCCAAAGAGTAGAAAGAAGAAATTGAAGGGATTGATGATGAGGGAGTAATCAAATTGAAAGGGAAAAAAATCCCAAAGGCCTAGTCTCTTTAGAAGACCTCTTTGACAAACATGATAGATTCATTCAAGAGAAAGAAAAGCAATCTTCTCAAGATCTAAATTGATTTTGATAAAAAAATTGGTACCCCGAGGAGCCAAGGATGGTCAATATTGGAAAATGTTTCTCGCCTGAAGAAAAAGAAGGTTTGTTACATTACTCAAGAAATAAGCAGATGTCTTGGCCTACTCTTATGATGAACTCAAATCCTTCTAGGAAAGAAATGCATCACTCAATTCCTTTGAAGTAGGGTGTTAAGCCCTTCAGGTAGAAACAAAGGCCGTATAACCCAAATATTGTTGATACCATCAAGGAGGAGGTAATGAAGATGCTTAATGAAAGGATCATCTTTCCCATCCACCATTCAACGTGGGTGGCTAACATTGTGCCAGTGTGGAAGAAGAATGGTGAAATAAGGATATGTGTAGATTTTCGCAACCCGCACTGTGCATCACTCAAGGACATCTATCCTCTTCCTATCATGGACCATATCCTCGCAAGCAACACTTTGGATCTAAAATGATTTCATTGCTTGATGAATTCTCGTAGGATATAATCAAATCAAAGTGGTAGAGGAATAACACACCAAGACAACCTTTACAACAACTTGGGGCACTTTTGCCTACGGCGAATGCATTTTGGCCTAATCAATGCAGGAGCTACATTCTAAAGGGCGATGGATTTGGCCTTCAAAGATATGAAGCATTACATTTTCATATATCTTGATGATCTCATAGTATTTTCAAATAAGAGGGGAGATCATATCTATCACTTGGAACAAGTACTTGTAAGGTGTAGGAAACATGGCATATCACTAAATCCAAAAAGTGCATTTTTGGAGTCATAGAAGGAAAGTTATTGGGGCACATTGTGAACAAACATGGATCACACATTGATCCTGAGAGGATTAGATCCATTCAAGCATTAGCCCTACCCACAAGTAAGAAAGGAGTTCATTCATTCTTTGGAAAGGTGAAATTTCTTCGGCGTTTTGTGCCTCGAGTTTGCTGAGTTGATGAAGCAAATAACTTCTATGATGAAACCACAAGAAAACTTCAAATGGAATAATGAAGGGAAGGAAACATTTGAAGAGATCAAGAAATCCATTGCCAAGGCTTCGACTCTTATATCTCCATATTTTAACAAATAATTCATCATGTATTGTTATGCATCAGAACATACACTCTCTGTCATTCTCATTCGTAAAAATAATGAAGGCGTGGAAGCACCTATTTATTCCATGAGTTGTCATTTGAAAAAGCATGAGCTAAAATATGACCAATTGGAGAAGCATTCCTATGCAGTGGTCAAGGCTATAAAAACTTCAGGTTTTACATCCTCAATTCTCATACGGTGGTGATGGTCCCCGGAAGTGCAATCAAGTCCATCTTGACACAGCAGGATCCTCGGAGCTAAAAGAGGAAATTGGATTGCAAAGACTTAAGAATATGACTTGGAGATTCAACCCTCCAATATGGTAAGGGGAAATGGCTTGTGCAAGTTGATTGCTGAAGATGAAATACTCAAAGTTCAACATGGCGAAGAAAACTATACTTGCTCAACTTGTTTAGAAGACAACCCACGAGTTCTCTTTGTCACCACTACTGATGAGTGGTATGTTGATATTTCCTATTACCTGACTTATGGAGAATGACCTCCCCATCTTGATTATAAGCAAAGGAGAACACTCAAACTGAAGGTAGCTAAATTTATAATTTGGAATCATGTGCTTTACAAAAGAGGCTTGGATGGTTGTTTCCTCAGGTGCGTATATAAAGAGAAACAAGAAAAGTTGCTTAAAGCATACCATGACCAAGCATGTGGTGGACATTTTTCAGCAATGGTCACTACACACAAGATCCTCCGAGGAAGGTATTATTTTCCCACCATCTTTACAGACACTCGAGATTGGGTTTCTAAATGCAAAGCATGCCAATAGTTCATTGAAGACCACAAATCATTGCATTACCACTCAGGCCTATGGTTATTGAAGAACCATTTCAACAATGGGGTTGGACTTCATTGGTGTTCTTAACCCTCACTCCAGTGTGGGGCACACATATGTACTCATGAAATAGACTAATTCACCATATGGGTGGAAGCCATTCCAACCAAACAAGCCAACACCGAAAAACAAAGATGCAACTTCATCAAGGAGAATATCATAGTCCGTTTCAGAGTGCCACAAAATATTATAATAGATAATGCTACCTATTTCTCTTCAAGAGAGTTGACCAAGTTTTCTATAGCTATGGAATCTCCATAGCTCATTCTTCTAACTACTATCCGTAAAACGAATGAGCAGCCCAATCAAGCAACAAGAATATTTTGACCATTGTCCACAAGCTTGTAGACGAGAATCAAAGGAATTGGCACAAAATGTTGTACAACACATTGTGGGTGGATAGGATCACTCCCAAGAAAGCAATAGGTATGTCACCATTCCAACTATTGTATGGAGTTAAAGCAGAAATTCCTCTCACAATCAAGATGCCAGCTCTCAAGCTACTACAGGCAATAGAAGATGGTCAGTACAAGGATTCCATTGACAAGAGGATCCTCTTTCTTGAGAAGATGGAAGAAAATAAACTCCAAGTGGTGGATCGCATTAAGGAGCACCAATTGAAAGTAAAGAAGATTTTTGATAAGAAGGCCAAGGTAAGAGAATTAAAAGTTGAGACTTCATCCTACTATGGGACAAGAGAAGAGAACCAAAAGGAAGCCATGGAAAGTTTGACTCATTATGGCTCGACCCATTCTAGATTCGTGAAGCTTGCGGTGAGAACACTTTTCTTCTCTCATATTTTGATGGAATGCTATTGGTATCCCCTCAGAGTAGGCAATACCTGAAATTGTATCATCGGTGAAAGCGGGTTGTCCCCAACCTTGTACCATAAGTGATTGCTAGGTGTGTTTCCCTTTCCGTTGTATGGTTTTATTTCCCTTTTGTTGCGTGTCGTGTGTTTCCTTCCTTTTGTGTGCTTGTGTGTTTCCTTCTTCTGATCTTTCTTTCTCAAAGTTGTATATGACTCTATGCAAGGCCCAATGGATAAGGCATTGGTCAACAAATTACAGGGTCTAGAAATTGAGATTCTAGATTCCCATGTCATGTCTTCACTATGCTCAGTCCATGTCATGTCCCCAAGCTAGAGCTAGTTGTTGTCACCCTCAAAATCCCCCCCTCATTTTCTAAGTAAAATTCAAAATTTTGAGCTCACACCCTCTAGAAGTGTTCAAGTAAAGTTGGAAGTCTGAAAAGATAGAGAAATTCATGCTTTGAAGTTGTTTAAACTCTCCAGTCTGCACGTTTTGATAAATTTTCTGTTTTCCTATCTAGATGCATGAAAATTTTATTGTTGTCCTCATTTGAATGAAATTGTCAATCTTTCTATGGCCATGGATCGTCAAACCTTGTATTGTTTTCAATTCCTTGGCTCACAAAAGAAATTTGAAAATCGGGCACAAAATGGTGGATTTTTCTTCTTCTCTACATTTTTTCCACAATGGGAACGATGGGTGTTTTCTTCCCCATAAAATTTTGGCTCCATCATCCACAGGTATGTGGACATATCTAATTGGAAGTGGGTTAGTGGAGAACTTTGAGGTTTTCAGCCTCTTTGTAAAAAAGACAAAAATTTAAAAGTGACCCACAACCCGATCGGCTTGAAGGAAAAGTCAAATCTTGGGCCCACCATTACAAAATCAAAGTAGGGAGGTAGACCATCAGGAGATTTGATATTTTGAGCCTCTTTATAGAAAAGGTGAAAAGTTAAAAAGTGATCCGTAGCCCCGCCAAACACAAAGGAAAAAGTCAAATATTAAGCCCGCATCTAAAGAGTCAAAGTGGGGAAGTGGGCCAGTGGAGCAATTTGTGTTTTTGAGCCCGCATTGAAAAAAGTTAAAATAATAAAAGTGACCCATGAATCCTTCACCAATCAAGTGAGGCCACATGTCAAGACCATATCAAAAGCAAGTAAGCGGTCCAAAATGTTCCAAAATGCCAAATCTCTATAAAGTCACAAAATGCAAAAGGAATCCTCCACGCCCACTCTAGTAAATTTCTCCCACGTGTATGCCTCTGATTTAAAGTTTCAAAGGAAAGATGAATGATTCAAATTCAAAGTTACAAAACAAGGGTAACAGCTGCATTATGAAAATTCTAGTTTTTCCACCATTGGCATTTCTTTGTAAATCAATAATCTGAATGCAGACACGAATGATTGAAAAGAAATTGTAAACCATTTCTTGCTAACAAAGAAGAAGTTGTAACCATTTCTTGGAGGAGATTTAATGGCTTCTTCATGCCATTGTATGGGTTGGTAATTGATCTTGTAAACTCAAGAGTATATTGTACTTTGAGAGAACAAAGGAGATAGCCATTTTTCTTCCATCCCCCTTTCTCAATTTCCTCCATTTCTCCACTATGTACAACTTCTAATTAAGCATCAATACAAGAAGAAGGATTTTTAGCCTCTTTGATGAGGATATTTTAGAAACTTTGAGTTCACAATCTTATCTCATCTTGTTTCCATTTGCAAGGTTATTTCTTCCCATGAATGCATGTGATGAATTTTCTAACTAGTGTGTGCAGGAATATGATTTCCTACCTACAACATTAGTTCTCCTACCTCTTTTCTCACTCCCTTTCCCACTTTCAGACAAATTTCTCTCTTGCAAGTATCTACAAGCTTTGTCGTAGGGTCAGTGGAGTGCCCTATTGGATCCCGGCCAAAAGGCCACCACAAAATCAACATTTTCTCACGCATGTATATAAACGGAAGTTGCAGCAGTTAAGTAGAGGGACTTAGATTCCCAAAGCATTGGCAAGGAATCCACAAGTTTTTCCACCCAACAAATTTCCTCACCAACACATTTGTAATTACTTGTATTCCCATTTTTGCACCTAGAGGAGGCATCGAAGGGGTGTCAAGCATATGGAGGAGGTGTCTATAGGGGTGTCATCCATCTAGAGGGGCGTTAGGCATCGGAGGAGACATCGGCATTTAAAAGATACGTCTCGATGTCTGGACTTCTAAAAACAACAATGGTCTTCTCATGTCATTCAAAGGTGTATAAATCACCAACATCCTGACTTGACCATTTTCCTATATTAAGAACATGCCAATAATATGCACTCTAAGTATCAGTAAGGAGAATACATAGAATTGGGTCTTTTTAGATCATATCTTCCCAATTTGAGGCTTTTAAATCCCTAAAGTTTCAAGGATTGATGTGGTGTATGCTCTTTCTTCGCAATACCACATCTTCCTCCAATTCCAATTGGCTATTTGGAGCAAGATCCTCAATAGGTGGTAAAGAATAAACCCTCTTCTTCTTAATACAACATAAAAGGCTCAAAGAGTCGTAAATTCTCAACATTCACAACTGAATAGATTCTCATATAAGGAGACAAATCTAAGTGAAATGCATTCTTACCCACTTGTTCTAGAATTTCAAATGGGTCATAACAAAGAGGTTTTAGTTTCTTTTCTTTTCCTTATAGCCTTTCTCTACTCAAGTACAACCATACCTTATCACCAATAAGGAAAGAATGCTTAGTTTTATGTTGATCATGTCATGCTTTGTACTTGGCATGTGACTCTTTCAACCTCTCCTATACCTGGAGGTGTATCTAATAAATTTTCTCAATGAACCTTTCAGCTTTGTGGGTCTCTAGATCCACTTTTCTATTGTCTCTGCATGGTAGTCTCAAAACAACATCAAATGCACTCTTAGGAAAATAACCAAAACATGTCTCAAAAGGATTCTTACTAGTAGAAGCATGAACTACCCTATTATAAGAATGTTGGATATATATTAAATTATCATCCCATTTCCTAGGATATTTCCTATTATACCCTCTCAAGAGTTAGACCAAGGTACGGTTTACCACTTCTATTTTCCCATCTTTGTGTGATGAAAAGTGGTAGACCTTTTCAGCTTAGTATCCATATTCTCCCATAAAGTAGACCAAAATTCCCTATGAACCGTGAGTACCATGTCTAATACAATAGAACTAGGAAAACCAAAATGAACCCACACATTATCTAAAAATAACTCAGCTACAATGTTGGCTTTGATGGTATTCTTGTAAGGGGTGAGAAAACACATTTTAATAAATAGGTCCATTATAAAAAAATATGTAATTGTGCCCTTTCTTGGAAGTAGTAAAACCACCCACAAAATCCATGAAGATTCTTTCCCATAGCCAGGAAGGAACTAGTAATGGCATATATAATCCAACTTTCTATTAGTAGGCTTGTTTTTACTACATAAAACACAACTCCCGCTGAATTTGGAAGCTTCGCTTGCATGTTTGGCCAATAAACATACCTCTATAAGTTTGCTCCAGTATTAGTGACACCAAAGTGATTAGCTACCTCAAAAGTGTGTTTCCCTCATCAATTGAACTCTTTCCTCTTTAGGCACACACGCTTTCTCTTTCTTGTAGAGAAAAACATCCTTGAAGTAGTATTCTCCCCTAGGTGCACATACCTATCTTGGGAGGTTTATGAAGAAAGATATCTCCAAAATTTGAATCTTTCTCGTAACCTTCATGATATACTTGCATACACAAAAGGATCAAGAAGATTTAATGTGCCCACAACTAAAAGTAAATGAGGTCTAAAAAACATATCAAACAACTTGTTAGTAACACCTATCTTATATTTTATAACTATATGGAATTTTTATAAAAACCCATCCATGTATATTGTCTATCCCGCAAGTTTATTCTGAGCCTACAAATATTGAAGAGGTTGGTGATCTATGTGTATGATAGTTTCTTTACCCATCAGATAATGTTTCCATTTCTTAACCGCTTGGAGAAGAGAATACAAATACTTTTCATTTGTATAATATTTTAGAATTTCCCCATGAATCAATTTAGAATGATAACATACAAGCCTACCTACTTGAAGTAGGACAACCCCCTAGCATAGTCACTAACATCAATTTCCACTTCAAAAGGCGATATGTAAGTTAGGTAATGCTAAAATTGGACCATGAATAATCTTGTATTTAAATGAATCAAAATAATTATGTTGTTTCTTACCCCAATCAAAATCCTTACCACCTATCGTCACCGAATGTACTAGTGCTTTTATGGAAGATAATTTCTTGATGAACTTCTTTAGTTGTTGAACCGCAACAATGAAACTCCTAGTCTCGGTCATATACTAGAGGGTGTAGGCTAATTCGAATGGCATCTATCTTAGCTGAATCAATCCTCAACTCTCCGTCTCAAACCACATTCCCCAAAGAGACAAGTGACTATTTAGAAAACTCACACTTTTTCTCATTCAACACTAAACAGTTCTCCTTAAGAACTTGGAAAACTTAATGCAAATGGTTAATATGATGTTCAAAATTTATTTTAAAAACCAAAATGTCATCCAAGTACACAATGAAAAATGAATCAATAAATTGTCTCATTATCTCATTCATCAACCTCAAGAAGGTAGTTGGTGCATTCATAGCCCGAATGGTAATACAAACCATTCATATAACCCTTTCTAATCTCAACGAAGTTTTCAAGATGTCCTCTTCCTTGGTCGACACTTGGTGATACCCTAATTTGATATAAATATTACTAAAATATTTAGCATTATGTAGTTGATCCAAAAAATATCAATGCGAGGAAGAGGGTACCTATTAATTATGTTTATTTTGTTTAAAGCCCTATAATCAACACACATTCTCTATGAACCATCTTTATTAAGTACTAAAAAAATAACCACATGGAGAAGTGATTGGATGGAGTATATCTTGCTTAATTAAAGTCTCCGCAACATTTTTTACCTCATTGACATCTTTCAAGGACTACATCTACAATCCCTAGTTTGGAAGTGGACTATCGGTAACAAGTGTATCTCATGCTCAATTGGCCTAACCAAGGGTAGCCCCATAAGCTCTTGAAATACTTTCCTCAATTGTTAACAAATTCTTTTATCTCTTGTCTTCTTCTTGTTATAAATCATGTTACAAGTGGTCTTAGATGCAATAACCTCGTCTTATGGAATATCCCTTAAAAGAAGTACCGAAAGTTTCACACTATCATTAATAAGCTTATGGGCTTCATTAAGCACTTACCAAAGAGATCTTAGAGTCTCTTGTAAAGGCTAAAATGATGTAGCTCTTACCATCCTTCACCAAATGGTACCGGATAGCTCTTCTCATGAAGATGACATCCCTAATGTACAAGTACGGGCTTCCAAACATAATACCACATACAACAAGTGGGACACCATTCAAATTAACTTCATTAATTAATTTCTTATCAATATCCAATGTAATTTTACATTTCTTGGTAACCTTGATATCTACACCTTTCTTCAACCAACATAATGAGTACAGGACTTGGATGATTGTAAGTTTCCAATTTTAGCTAGTCCACTAACTCTTTACTAACCAAATTATCTTGCAAACAAGTTTCAAAGAAAGCATCCAGCTTTATCCTTCTTTAACTAAATATTTATATGGAAGAGATTAGTCGGGTCATTTTCTTGAATAACATTATTACTACCCAAACATACCTCTATGTGGATGGAAGTACAACACATTGTATCATCCACATCTTCACTACAAAATAATTCCTCTCCTTGGAGGGAAGCCATGGACTTATTTTTATTCTTATTATTCTTGAAGGGATGTAATTCCAGGTGCTTTCCATTATTTTTCCTTAGAATGAGTGTCAATATTATAAGGACCACAATGAAATTTAGTATTCTTATTAGAAATGAAAGTGGCATTGTTCTTACCTTTTCCTTTCTCCTTATGCTTGGTGTCACTTTGTTTTTTTGAACCATGCTAAGAGGTAGATGAACTATTTTTCTTATCCATTTCTAAATAGTGGGCTTGAGAACAAGCCTCATCTACATTCACTAGCTTGGCCAAGAGGACTAGTCTCCTCAAGTGGCTATGGAGTCCACCGATATACTTCATTAGAATTTCTGGTCTACTACATCTTTTCCCATTTGGACAACTTTCTTCTAGAACTCACTGGTGTACTCTTACACATTTTGGCCTTGCTTCTACCTAAGATATTTTCAATACATGGACCTCTCTTGCTCATAAAAAATAGGGTAGAATTAATGTTTTATTATCTTTATAAATTCATTCCACTTAGTAATGGGAGGAAGCTTCTTAACAACCAAAGAATGAATATATCTTTCAAACCAATTTAACTCGTGATTGGTTAACTTTAACCTTGCAAATGAAATCTATTGAATCTCATTGATTTGATGAAAATTGAAGTATACCTCAAATTATGCTAGCCAATGGTCTATCCTTTTGAAATTCACATCCCCATAATAAGGTTGAATATCTATCTTCACCCTTGTTTCGAATGGAGTAGGAGTAGATTTGGCATGAGGTTGATCTTCCTCTTACTCATGAGGGTCTTCTTCATGGCCTCCTAGTGTCTTTTTTGGAATACCAAGAATTTTCCCCGAGCAGGCCCATGATGGAATCCAATTTCCCCATAGAAAAGGAAATGTTCCACACATCTTTGGATATAATTTCCACATTCACCTCCAAATAATAGAAGTCTTCCTCTTTAGTCTCACATGTATCTTATCTATGAGCCATATCTCAGATTCCTTGCTTAATCCACTTCATGGTGGAAATTTATGCTTTAAAAGGAATGAGAATACCTTCACCACTTTCACTTCCCTTTCGGTAAGGGGCATCTAACTAAATATGTCAACCCAAGTTAAACACACACAAAAATTTGATCTCAACCTCTATTTTATACCAACCTCATCCATAAAATGCCTCTTTACAACAATAAATAGATTTTTTTATAGTGATAATTGAATGAAAAGACTAAGTCACTTTTAAATCCAATATAACCTGAACTAAACATTCAAAAATACTACAAATTGAGAGGTATAAGGAAAAAGAGACACAAGAGTTATCCTCAAGAAACCCAATGCGGGAAAACTCCAACATGGAAAGTAAATTACTTCCCTTTCACTATGTGATTCTCTAAAATTCAAAGTTACTACCAAGGTTGGAATTCAAGAAGGATTCAATCTCCTTCTAATTGTATTTTCTTTCTAGCAATCCTCAACAATAAAGAACTCAGCTATAAATAAAAAAAACAAGATAAAAACTCCAACTCCTCCCTTTGTTCACACATGAATTACCTCAAAATAACTTTCTCGAATGAAGAATTATAATTGTATTTAAATTTTTTCTATCCACATATGAAGGGGAGGATGAGATGAACCGATATGGGAAGGGGTACCAATCGAGGAAGTGCAATAATTTATAACTACTTGTATTCCCATTTCAGCACCTAGAGCAGGTATATGGAGGGGCATCTAGAGGAGACATATGGAAAGGCATTTGGAGGATGTGTTTGGAGGGGTGTTAGAATCTGAGGAGTTTTGGAGAGGCGTAAACACCCGCAGGAGAAATCTAAAGATCATAAGATGTCTAGAAGATTCAAACCATTTATGGGTATCTCAGGAACAAAAATGGTCTTCTCATGTCATTTGAAGGTGTTTAGATTTTTGGAAACTTGACACCGAGGGGGTGTGAATCGGTGTATAATTAAAAAAATTTCAGATATTTTTATTTTCCCAAACTTGATAAGAAGAGCACATAGAACATACAAATAACTAGCAAGAGGCAATACACAATGACACAATATTTTAATGTGGAAACCCAAAATGGGGAAAACCCACTCAAATCAAGAACTAGGCCTAGAAACAATTGTCCATTTTTAGTTACATTGATTTCAAGGTTGAGCTTCAACTCAACTGGAGAGTCAGAATCTCAAAAATTTAACCAAGTTTTCACTCATTATTCGAAATGTTTCAACCTATCTGGAAGATTCAATTCCCAAGTTTGGTTCAACTCAAGCAATCGACATTTAGTGAGCTTTAACTCATAGGGAAGCTACAACTCCCCAACTCTTAAGCTACAACTTGGACTTATTAAAAATTATTGATCACACTTGTCTTGTTGTCTCAAACAAGTGATATTGACCTCTAAATTAGCTCAATTGTCATGTTCTCGATCCTAATATCCCTTTCTTTAATCTGCTACAAGTATTCTATCACAAGGTTTTTAATATTCATGATATTTTGATTTGATTCACCCTTTTAATTTTATCAATCACTCTTCTAAATGAGACTCACACATTCATCTGACCTTCAACATCAATCTTTAACAAAATATTCATGTATCAGGCTCAAAATTTTTAGTTCATGTATTAAGCTATGAAAAATTTTACTTCTCTACACATGTGAAGGTGGTATATACTACTTTCTTTCATCCCTAGAATTAATTCATTTCATATGCCTTTTCAAGGTGATCTGATTCATTCATCTATTTTTTATACACCAACAAAGCATTCCTTACTTCAAAAACTATAAAAAAATGCTTCATCACACACCTTGAGCTCTATATTTTATTTGTTTCACATTCTATCTCAGTTAAAAAAATTATCTAATAGTCATCTATATACTCTGCTCTCATGCATTCTCACATATATTCACTTGCACTTTTCTAACTCCCTTTTTCTTCATATTTGCAACAATTTTGACTAATCTATTTTTTGTTAGACATAATTTTATATGTTCACTCCACAAAAACAAAGTATGAGTCTTTTCACATTCTCCACATTTTACACATATACCAACTCACTCTAACTCGAGCTATACACAACTTCAACATTTCAATTTCTAACACCTATTCATTTATCTCGCTTTTGGACTTCACTATTTCTAACCAAGAATGAAATCTTCACTTCTTGGTTCAAAATAGAAGAGGAGAGAAAGATTTTTAATTGATAAGGAGACTTTTGGTTTCCTCTTTACTACGAGAAGGAATAAATAATTCAACATTCATGCTTTTTGATTTGATGCACAATCAATCGAGACAACCAATACGGAGATTAGTCTTCATTTTCATTACTATCATAGAATTTTCATATTTTAAAACACTTTCAAGACCATAACATGGTTCATTGGACCATTTCTTATCATATTTTAGGTTTCTATGAAGTCTCAAGCGTTTAGCAATGATGAAGACATCGAATTTTTCTAGTTAACATAGTTAAAGTGAAGAAAACATTTCCACATGAGGATCGCCACCAAATTCTCTTTCAAGAATTCATGAACTAGTTTGTAACTTGAATAATCTTGACCATGACTATCTCAAAGATATTTGTAGAAATATTTAGGACTTTTCATTTGGTTAAACACTTACTTCAATCATTTTCACTCTTCAAACCCTAGGAGGAGGGTTTAAATCTGTCATGAAGCCTCGAGTGCCTTCAAAATTATATTTCTCAAGAATTTCTTAATGGAATTAAAAATTCCAACTCCTATAGATTTTTTAGATCCATTGACACATTCCCCATGCATTTACTTGATTTGAAACACCTCCAATTTCTACCAGAACTTCAAATAGAGATTGTACCATTTAGTGACAACTGTGATGATGTGCCATCTAGATAATAAGGGAATGCTTTTAGGTTTGAAATGATGCATTATAGGGCTTAAATGAATCACTTTGAATTATTAAAATTCATTAGAACATTCACCACCTTCCTTGAATTCAAGTTTTTGCCTTTGAGTGAAGAATATGTCCTTGCACAATCACACTCAGTCTTAGCTAGGAACTACATTTGGATTTACAAGCTTCTACAAACTCTCTAGCCTGCTCCAACAACTTTAGATCAAGAAACATGAGAGGAAGACCACTACACTCTCTTTCACACCCTAAGAACATGCACAATGAGGTAGAAACCACATTTGCACTCTAAGCCTCACACTTCATGACTTGCTTCCACAATGAGTTTAAGGGAAAAGAGAAATGTAACATCCTTCCACTATACTTGGGTAATCTTGAGCCTTGACCAGCCACCTTAAACTTACATAAGAATACCAATTCCTGTTCAAGATCAATATTTACTCCAAACAACACCTTCAGGACTGTACCTTCATATATTCCAACTATATTTTCTTAACTTGTACACACTGTGAGGGCTTGTACTAAACTTGGCCATCTTTAAGATCATTATCAACTCAAGAAATATGAAAACATAAATCATGAACCATAAAAATATTCAAATTTTCTCATCCAATTTATTTTAAGTTAAACAAACAACTTTTTCTATCACTAACTGGAGAAAGTGCTTGGGAAATAGAAAAACATAGCTAGAAAAATGATCATAAATTCTTTTATACTTATCCATTTTGCCTCAAATTTTTTGAAATACTTCAGGCTTGGAGTTATATATAAAAATTAATTCTATATTTTATCTAAAGAAGGATCTATATATTTTTCTTGGATGCTAAGAAGACAACAAGCTCATTTTGCATTTCTCAATTAAACTAGTTTTAGAAAAACTTGCATAACTTCCACATACCTCTTCAAAACTTGATGAAATTTGGCATGAAGTACTAAAAACAGCCCTTTACACATTCCATTTATTTTTATCCATAATGTTTCCTACACATCTTATACTTATCTCATTTTCATCAACCTACAATGCCGCTAGACCTCAAGGCCAATTTGGTGAACTTTTGATTTTTTCCTCCAAACATTGAAATGGACCTTTCTATTGCTCATACATGTCCTATAAAACATCCTTATGCTCCTAAAATGTTTACATGACCTATATTAATATTTCACTCCTCATTAGGCTCTAGAACTAGGCCTAAATGAGTCAATTTCAACTGAGACTTCCACTAGATGACCTAAAACTCACAAAGAATAGCTCTTTCCCATGATGGAACCATCATATTTGACATGTATAACATCCGAGTCAAGTATACCATCAATTTCCATACTTGCAGTAGACTCCTACCTCACTAACCAAGCCTATAACACACTGAAACCATCTTAAATGCTCAATAAACCATTGAGAAGGAACTACCAATCAACCTTCATGCCTCTAACTAAGATTCACTTCACTATTGACTCCTTTTCCATCAATGCCACTTGATATCAATGACAAAACCAATGACCAGGTTCAACAATCTCCCCCTTTGTCATTGATGGCAACATACTCATAAAATTTGATGGAAAATACACACACCAGCAGCTTCAAATCACCATTCCTAGTTTCTGACAACTTCTCTCCCCCTTTGACATCTATGAAAAAGGGTTCTTGGCCACTTGACATGAAACAATGACAACTAAAAACAATGATGCATGAGAAAATAAACTTACTTGTCCACAAGCTCCCCCTAGGACTGTGTTTTCTCTTTTCTAAGCTCCTATGCCAACCTTGAGTGACCTCTTCTTGACTAAACCAAACTCCCCCTAAACTGATACTCTCATTATTTTTCCTTCATTCATGTTTTCCATCACTTTTTAGGCCATTCTCATGCTTAAGATCACAAAACTGCCTCTAACTCTGTCATATTCACTTTTAGGACCATGATCCCTAAATGACAACTTCAATAAATTTGAAACAAACTTCTACAAGCCTTGGAATCCTAATCACATCATGAATATCATATACATCACTCCCCCTAGGCCAATGACACCTTTCTCTACTAGAAAATGCAATAGTTTGAGTTCTTACCTTGTTTTCATGACTCATGGAGTAAATAGTTACTATTACCCTTCCTTGAAGCATTATTTCAGCGTATAAAACTTGTCTTGACTTGCTTTTCATGTTCCATGTTCTGATTTCTTTCTCAAACATGTAAATTATTTCTCATTAGTTGTCGATCTCCATTTTGATGCCTTGTACCTTTCCTCTATGTTATGTTCTACTATGTCGAAACCTAAACTAAATTGATCTTATATCCCTTCATACATTTTCTCTCTTTTCACAGATTCATATAAACTTTCCTAGAGTCACGCACCCATCAAAAACTTGATGTAGACTAACTTCTATATTTGTATATCCTTATTACTAACATGTAGATGCTCAAGAATGAGCTTCTCAACTTCACAAATCATTTTTACTCTCTCTGAAATATTTCTTCCTTTTTTACCCTTCATCATACAAATTATATAATACATAGATGACCTTAGAATGTCCATGACACATATTCAATGCTAATCATTCATTGCATATCATGCCAACTCATTTTTCATACATGAGAAGTGCCAAAATACTCTACCTCTATACAAGTTATATTTTACATATGGTTCATTAAGTTCCTTGATGCATCATTTTCCTTCCAAGATTTGTAAAATTGAACTCTTTAATGGAAATATTCTTATTCACTTATTAGTATTCCAACAACTACCTTATAAAACCTTCACACTCATTTAAATGCACTTTGATTCTCTCAACACCCTATTTCTTTCTTGCAAATCAACACCTATAGACTAGTCTTTCTAACTATCATTCACAAAAAAATTTGAAGATTGATATGACTTTAAATCTTCATAGGTCCTTATGAGGAAAGAGATATGGAGGTTAATTTCAAGTTTTGTGGCTTGAGCTTTCATTTTAAGAACCTACAACTTATACAACACTTTGCCAAAGTGCCCTTAAACCGACTATACTCTATTTACACTGTAACATTATGTTTTCTTCATTGCTCTCAAGTAGAGACAACACTCAAACTTCACCGAATCGTAGATACATCTTTACAACCCATTACAACAAGATATTTTCAACCACAAAACAATTAACCAATTTATTTTTCACTTTGAGTGCTTTAAAGATGTTCCCCTCACTCTCAATTCAATGTTCCTCTTTTATCATCTAACCATATTAAAAATATGATGAAGACATTTCAAGATCCTTGACATCATGAATTCATTACTATAATAACTTAATTCAAGAGTGAGTCATCAAAAACGTAAACCCGCATTTAAAAATGCAAAACTTGAAATTCCATAATTGTACTTATATTTGTAATTATTTTGTCACACTTTCATGACTACCATACCTTCTTGCGAATCCATCATGTGCTTTACACCTTCAAAAATTCAGAAGCAAGATCCTACTTCACCATGGCTACTTTTAGTGAACATTTAGTCTCAAAACTCTATAACTTTATTGTTCCACTATTTGATTTACTTGAGATACACATCTTTGTATCTTCATAGGTCTAGAAACCTTCCTTATCCCGACTTCTAGAGAGAATACAACACTATGGTTATTTATTGAGGCTTATAGATCCTTCTCCAAGGTTTGTCTCATAAGATTTGTTACACTTCAATATTTATCAATATTACAATCCATTTAATGAATGAATATGCACATTTTCTTTTTTAACCAAAAAGGTGTACCACCTAATACAAGATGCATAAGGACTTTCAATATTTTTCCTACAATTCATCCTAGACATCCAAATTGTGCATGGGCACTTCAAAAGCATGTGCCTTGTATTTTAAAGGTTGAGACATTAATAATCACCCTCAAAATATGAAACACTTATAAGCACATTTAGACACTACAATATTTATTGTTCATCACTTAAACTCATTAAAAATAATCCTTTCTAATTCTTAGCTAATTCATTCAGTCATCTAGACCCATAGAGTTACTATTTTGAGGCTATCATGGAAATTTTGGTCATGTGGACACATTAGGGCTTGTGACATAGATCATAACAACTTCCAGTCTCATCATCATAAATTGTTAACCTCTACACCTTGATGGAATATTCAAGAGAGTTCACAAAAATGTGTTTACTCATTTGGCAGCTTGTCATAAGCTTGGTAAAACCACCATAGTCTTTATACCTCAAAAAATTTCATCAACCAAGATTATAGGACTTCATTTGGGCTTGATAGACACTGTAACTCTTATTTTTCTCCATTTATCATACTTATAGATTCAATTTTCTTATCAATCTTACACAACTCCATACACTGATGTTTACACTCTAAAACTTTTTATTTGAGATCTAAGAACTTCTAATGCACACTTCAAGGTATGACCAACCAGACCATGCATGAATACTTGGGAAACAAGATATGAACCCTTTACCAAACAACACAATTTTACCATTACATGAGTCTACATTTATAGACCAAAGAGTACACTTTGACTACTTGACATACTTTTACTCACTTTTACATACCCTTGAATTGACCATAATGAATGCTAAGGTTTGAAAGTCTTTGCTGATGATATTTCTAGCATTTGAAACCTAAATGGACTTGATTACTTGGCTAATAGAACTTGTTGGAGACATACATATGCACTTTAAATAACAAGAATGACCATTTTGACTCGTATGCACTAATATTAGAGATTGACTAACTAAGTCCACTCTTTACATGACCTAGAGCTTTAAAGTTTAAGGAAAGCACTATGATAGATAAACCTTATAAACAAATTAGACTCGACTTTCAAGTACTTGACACAATTCAATCATACCAAATAGACTTTAAGAGAATAATAGACTAAGCATACCTTTTCATTTGTCATATATTTGCAACATGAGCACCTATTGATGATGATTCTTCTCAAGTACACACCAATGCTTCTTTCAAAGAGATTATTCCTTTTAGAATCCTAGAGAAGGCACTCTATTCTTGATAGAATCTCTCAGAACAATAGGAAGTCATCAAGAGGGATTGATGACTCGCTCTTTCCTTCTCTTTCATGTGAAGCCTTTTTTATCTTCTTTGATGTACTTTTAGATGTTCTACCTTCATTTCCTGATACTTCACTACTTGTAAAACATGTATGATGTATTTCATTTCCTTTTCTTATCCTGACTATGAATGGGTGTTCTTAATAACTAGTCCTTGGCTTTCTCTCATTCTTCCTGACTTGATCATCAACTCTTGATGTCTTTCTTGAGCTTGCATCATCTTCCCATAGTACTCTCTTATCATCCTTTTCATTCTTAGATGTAGAGTAGTCTTCCTTGACCTTGTAAACATATCTCATGATCTTCTTGCCATTGATTTTCTCACACCTAGATGACTTAGTATCACTTCTAGGATGTACCTTCATCTTGAATATCTCTTGATATTGTTATTTGAAAGGTTGCAACTTGTTGTTATATCTAGGATACTTATAACAATTCCTTGCAAAATGTCCTTGTCCATGACAATTGAAACATATTACATAGTTTCTACTACTTAAGTATTTTTATCCAATACTTTGCTTAACGGTTCCACTAAGTAGTACTTAGCAATATGACTTTTTTTCTTAATAGTTGAAACACACTATATTCTTCTCATAATCAGTTTTACAACTTCTCCATGGGTGTTCTTTATCAAATTTCTTCATGCAGTTCCTAGCTTTATGTCCAAAACCATAACATGAAAAACAATATCCATTAAAAGTTATTTCATACCTGAAAGCATTAGGTTGCTATAGGTTTAGGTATTCTTTAATTTTTCCCCTTGGTTGTCTTCATGTTCGACTATCCAGTTGAACCAACCTGGCTATCTTCACTCTTCTTTATGGGTTCTTTAATGAATCCTAGTCCATTTTTATCATCTGATGCCTTCTGTTTGTCCAACATTTCATTTAGATCCTTAGAACTCTTTTATAACTTTCCATACATCTTCAACCTTTCTTTTTCTTCTTCTATATCAACTCTCAGAGATATAAATTCGTCTTCATAACTCATATAAGTTTCCTCTTTTACTTTCAGAGCTTGTGTTAACTTATCAATTTGAGACTTCAACTCATTATTGAGTTTCGGTGCTCCTCTTCTTTGAATTTAAGAGAGGTTGAGGTAAAATCCAATTGGGCTTCAAGTTCTTTGATTTCATCTTCATATTTTCATTTCTCCTTTTCTCAAAAAACCTAATATGATCTTTATACACTTTCATCTTTATCTTCATTTTTTGTTCTTTTTCCTTTGATGTTTCAACTCATCCAGGAAATTATCAATTTTGCTTTAAGATTTACCTTTGCATCCTCTTCATTCGATATTTCATCTTCACCGCCATATTTTTCTCTCGAGTTGATTATATGAATTACTTCAATAACCATGCTTTTGATTCATGAAGGAGCTACTCCAAGAATTAGACTTGATTTTAGAGTACCAAACTCGATACCAATTGTTAAAACCTGGACACCAAGGGGGTGAATAACTGTCTAATTAAACTTTTTTAGATATTTTTATTTTTGTAAAATTTCTAAGAAGAGCACATAGAACCACACACAAGAAAATAACAAGAGGAAGTACACAGTGACACATTATTTTAATGTGGGAATTTGGGAACCCAAAATGGGAGAAACCCACTGAAATCAAGAACTAGGCTTGAGACACAATTGTCCTATTTTAGCTAAATTTATTTCAAGGTTGTGTTTCAACTCAACTGAGCAAAAACTCAAAACTTTGACCAAGTTGTCACTCGCCTTTAACAGGATTCAACCTATCTAGAAACTTTAACTCCCAAGTTTTATTCAACTAAAACTGACTCAGTAGTAATATTTAACTCACAGGAAGTTACAACTCCCCAACAACTAAGTTGCCACTTAGACTTGTTCACAAATTCTTTATCACACTGTCTTGTTGTCTCAAAAACTAATAGTGAACTCTAAATTATCTCAATTCTCATATTCTACTCATAATTTTCCTTTCTATAATCTGTTTGCAAGTATTCTATCACAAGGCTTTTAACATTCCCGATATTCTAATCTGATTCACCCTTTTGAATTTCTCAATCACTCTTTTATCCGAGACTCACACTTTCATCTAACCTTCAACATCAATCTTTTAAAAATCTTCATGTATCGGACTCGACAAGTTTTAGTTCATGTATCAAACTATGATAAGTTTTACTTCTCTACACACATGAAGCCGGTATATGATACTTCCTTTCACGCCCGGATGAATTTATTTCATATGCCTTTTCAAGGTGATCTCGCTTCACTCATCTATTTTATATACACCAAAAAGCATTCCTTGCTTCAACAATTATAAAAATGCTTCATCACACACCTTTAGCTTTATAATTTATTTGCTTCACATTCTATCTTAGTTAACACATTTAGCTCATAATCATCTATATACTCTACTCTTATGAATTCTCGCATATATTCACTTGTATATTTCTAACTCCCTTTTTATTCATACCTCCCATAATTTTGACTAATCTCACTGTTTTCTCATAATTATAATTTTGTATGTGTTAATGCAAAATTACAAACTTCCATGATTGCTAGTGATTTGTGTGTGAGGTAATCAATGTAACCTACATAACATGGGATTATCCTATAGTATGGGACCTTGCAAGTAGGATAATCCTCCAAAGAAATATTACTTCTCCTAACCTAGTGCCAACTTCTCCAAAGTGCAAAGAATGGAAAACTAAACTAATCTTACCCTAATGCTTTCCAATCAACCAGTGGATATATGAATGCATAAAAGTAAATCTACTCTAAGCAAAGGTGATGCACCAAGAAAGGGTGTGAGAATATAAGTGAGTGAAGAATAGGGAGTGAAAAAGGTAAGAGAGGGCAGGTGGTGGTGTCGGTATTTAATTCCATACATTCACAAAGCACAACAAATTAAAAGTTCTTGCAAAGATATATAAACATGCACAATATACCTACAAACATAATGGAAGGAAAAAGATGTAATACAACTCAAATTAGGACAAGAAAAGCCATAAAATACCAATTTTATTTCTTAGAAACATGCACAATCCATTACAATAAAGGCATAAGACAAAATCCTTTACAAAAAGCCCAAATTTGAGGCCTTTAGCTCACAATATTTTTGGAACAATTTTGACAGAGTTCCTTTTCATTTTAGAGATTCTCTCCTCAAAATGAGGCAAATTTTACAATATATAGAGCAAAGATCATCGAATTTGCTTCACCAACTAACTTACTTTAGTAAACATGCATAAAAAGCCATGAAAATCCACTTCTTGAGGGTACTTTTCTGATAGAAGAAGACATGGGTGCCATACTTCATTAAATCAAATTCTTGAGCTATCTTTTCATCCACCTACCTCACCCTAATCCAGGCCCGTCTTTGAGATTCTTGTATTCGGCCGGTAATAGCATTTTTGTTTTTGGCCGGTAACATTTTCATATTGTCGGTCGGGAATAAGTCGCCCAAATGTGTTGGTGGTGACAACGTGTTCCATGTTATCGGTGAACTAGTTTCTATTGTTGGTTAGTAACACCTTATGTTTTTATCACCGATAATGGCCATACAAATATTGCACTTTGTTGTCGAGATGTTGTCATCCTGTTGTCACGATGATCGGTAACACAATTACGTTACCAACCACTAAAATTTGTACACTTTTGGATCCTTCATTGCTTTTTGCGGTGTCAACATTCAATTACCTACAAGAGTAACAACTTATGTTGTTGTCAAATGGTAATGGTCATTTTTATTAATTGACCAATAAAACCATATGCATTTTCATCCGGTAACACCTTATGTTGTTGCCAACATAATTTCCTCTTTTTACTAGCTAGTAACGATCATACACATTATCGCCCGATAACTTCCGTGCGTTATCGGTCGATAATATATGTTCCTTCTATGGCAATCTTTCCTCTAGTTACTGGTTGGTAACACTATTTTTATTACTAGCCGGTAACAATTCCTTCATGTTATATCCAAATGGCTCAAACCTTTTCCGTGGAGAGGAGGATTTACAAATAATTTCTTCCATCAACTGCCAACACTCTGTCCATTTGGTTGTCCATTTTGTAGGGGTGCAAAATATGGATAATAATTAACAACTTGTAGGGTGATCTTCCCGCTCGATCGAAATACCAAGGTGACCTTATGGTGTTCATTGGGTATGGAGTCACTTTGATTTTAAATCTAGTCCGACGGATGTGAATTCACCCCTCAAATTTCTGACATTGTTGGGGCCTATCATTGATTTAAACCATGGGCTAGAGATTGATTGTTCCATTACCAATTTTTTCTAGAAATTGGAAAGTGTAGGAGCAACAAAGGCACAACTATGTATAAAGATAAAAAATCATACACATCCCAAATGGAACATGTAGAGAGTGCACAAGCACTTATTACAAATCAAACCTAAACTAAAACAATGCAATGTGCTAAAAGCACTTGGAGGAATTACAAAATCTAAACTAATATGTACAAGAAGGATATTTCACTCAATAAAAATGCTTGAGATAGATTCAATTGACTAGAGTGTGTAATTCCTCTCTATCCAACCTTGATAGCTAGAAAGCATTGTTATCTTTACATCTTGAAATCATATAAGGGCCACTCCATATTACATCAAACTTGGAGTACTTCCCAATTTTTCCTTGTTTGCATCCCGCTTTAGGACCAAGTCTCCCTCTTGGAAGTTTCTAGCCATTTCCTTCTTATCAAAGTACCTCTTGATCAATGTTTGATCCTTCTCCATGATATGCATGTCTTGGTTCCTCAACTCCTCCAACTCTATGAGTTCTGCATATCTATCTTCCATAGGTTCAAACTCGAATAGCTCTAGCTTCTTCATGAGCTCTAATGTGGGAAATGTGAGGGATATAGGCATCCTTTCCTCCCTTCCATAGAATAACCTATAAGGGGAGTTCCCTGTTGACTTCTTGGGAGTAATCCTATTAGCCCACAAGGATGATTTCAACTTGGTGTGCCAAGTTCTCTGATTCTCATCCAGAGTCCTCCTTATGATCTTAAAAATATTTTTGTTGGTGGACTCATCCTGCCCATTACCCTGTGGGTAGTAATTTGATGAGATGTGAAGTATATCTCATTTTTAACTCCCCACTCTATGATCCTAGCATCTAGGAATGCTATAACATTATCTAATATGATTATGGTCGGGACTTTGAATATTGCAATAATCCCTTCATAAAAATCCAATTTTTAGCATCATTTTCTTCCTTGAGTGCAACCACCTCTATCCACTTGGTGAAATAATATGTGGCTATGAGGATCCACTTTTGGCCCAAGCTAGAATTTGGATTAATCACCCTAATGAAATCTAGCCCCCATTGCATTATTAGTTCATTTATAGAAATGGGGTAGAGTGGAAGGGTTGTTAACCTATCTTTTCCTATGAATAACACTTATTACACTTCCTAATCCATGCATAAAAATCATTAAAAAGGTTTGGCCAATAATACCCTACTTTCATAATTCTAAGAGCTGTCACCCTTGGGGAAAAATGGCCATCTATTTCTCCATTATGAAATTCATGTAGCACATTTTCTATCTTATTTATCTTGATGCACCTTAGTGTTAGTGTGAGTTATCCTCTATGTCCTCCTCTCACATTGGAGGGTCATCTCACATGGGTTAGGTTTAGGGTTTCATGTGTGTCATGCACTAGGGTTACTCAGCACCCTATATGTACCCCTTTACTATTCATTTATGAGCATGCCAAGACACTTCACTGTTTTTCCTCTATGTGCAAGCTTTGTTTCATTGAGCAAGTTCTTCCATTAGTGTTCGATTCTTCTTGCAATTATGCTTTGGAGCTATCATGATTTTGTTGGATCGCAACTACTTTTTGTGGTGCCTCATTTCTGATTTGATTCTCGCAAACTCTTTTCATGGTATCAAAGCTACATGATTTATAGTCACACCAAAAGCTCGAATCGATGGTGTGACGTAAATTTGTGCAACTCTGATACCATGTAGTTAAGTGCGCCACCCCAAAGTAGTTCTCATTTACGATTTATAGTAAATTAAAAATTGTTCCTTCAATAACCCTTTTTTATCATTTTTTAAAACTCTAATAGCTCTAAAAATAGCATAATTGGGCATTTCCCAACGGTAAAATTTAGGCGTTCTTGTCAATTTATTTCACTAATTGTGTGCTTGAGTGTGTAACCTCAATCTAAGCACCTTTTTTCCTTCCAAGCTCCTTTCCGACATTCTAAAGATTCTCTGAAATCCTTGAGTTCATTTAAAACCTTATCTTTCACCCTTATTATTGCTTACAACTAGTGAGCGCGTCTCACGCCACAACAGATCATGTGAAGGGGTTTCCTTTTATGACGTGAGACATTTTTTCTCACCAAAAGGGTTGGCTTTCACATCCTTTCTTGTTTTCTACTTGTGCTTGTTTACGGTGTCATATTTTTTGCGCTCCACGAAACACTGTTGTGGTCTCCTCTCTTGCACGTTTTACTCTAATTGCAAGATGAGTTACCAAGTATTTCCAACCACATGCATGCACTGACCTGATTGTAATCAATGCACTAAACTATAAAGTTCCAAAAGCAGGGGGTTGTTATTGTCTTGGGTGGTTGTGTTTCTTTTCTACATTTCTTTCTCTCTCTCTCACTATGGATGCTCTTTCAATTCCTTTGCTTATGTCGTTCAAATTTTTCGAATGGAGATCGAAAATAATAAAGAAACTAAGGGGTAAAGGGTTATTCCACATCACCATGAGAACTGAGACTGAACCAGATGATGAACCTGAAAAATCTAAGTGGTTAAAATGTAGTGATGAAGCTTTAGGTCTTCTTTGCATGTCTATTTCTCCTGACTTTCTCTTCCACATTGAGGCATCCAAAACACCTAAATCTGCATGGAAAATGTTGGATGCGATGTTTGGACAACTAGATGACATGATAGTGCATGAGTTGGAAAACAAACTACTAGGGTTAAATCCTAGTGAATTTGAAAACCTATAAGCCTTTTTCTCTAAATTTGTCCACATTAGATTATTTTTAAAAGGATTTCAAGTAGAGAAGAAAGACTCTCAACTGATCTTTTCGATTCTCTCTAAGCTAGGTCCCAAATATTTTGTCTTTGTGTCAAATTTCTACACTACAAAAGATGCTTTGGGCGATACTTGGACTATGCCCTCCTTTGACTATTTTTCATCCTAACTCATTCGAGAACTAGACAAACTCATTCAAATGGGTTCTCTCAAGTCCAAGTCGCATGCCCTTGTAGCAAGTACTAGCAAGGGAAAGAAGAATGAAAATAAGAAAGAAAAAAAAAGGATCAACCTAAGAAAGAAACCAAGATCAAACCTAAAAATGACACAAACACTTCAACTTATGAGCCTAAGGTACAGAAAAGAAAGTATTTGTGTTCCTATTGCAAGAAGTCTGGTCACAACAAGCAACACTTTGTTTTTAAAAAATAGATTGATTACTTATCTCATTTACTTGAGAATAATAAAATAAGTGTTCCTAAATCCATAAAAAAATTGCTCCAAAGGCCGAGTCTTCTCAACAAAGGTGCTAAAAATGATAAGAATAAAGGAAAGGCCCTTGTAGCCAGAGTTTCTCCTTCATCGACATGGATTGTAGATTTCGTGCCTCACACCACATGGGTTCTTTGCATGTTGAATTTTCCAACATTGAACCTTGTGGAATGTCCCAAATCACGATGGGTAATGACACGAAAGTGTTGTTTTCCGGTAGTGGATCAGTAGATATGGATGGGGAACATTTAACCAAGTGTTGAGTGTTCCTGATCTCTCTACCAATCTCCTATCGATTTACCAAATTACTCACCTTGGTGAAGGAATGCTAGTGGAATTTGGTCCTAACTCGGTGATTATTCGTGAGCTTAACAATGACACTACAGTGGTTGAGGGAAAGGTAGATCACCATTCATGGTTGTACACCTTCTCCCACTTTACTT
The DNA here is from genome assembly GCA_018340775.1 of Taxus wallichiana var. yunnanensis. Taxonomy (NCBI): domain Eukaryota; kingdom Viridiplantae; phylum Streptophyta; class Pinopsida; order Cupressales; family Taxaceae; genus Taxus; species Taxus wallichiana. The sequence continues at coordinate 755,161,403 of CM031243.1, forward strand.
CTGATTCTACGCCCACTACCTTGCTCACTCATGCAAATGAGGTTAGTAAGCTATGGCATGAGCGTTTTAGACATCTAAATTATCGCTACCTTGAACAATTGATCCAAAATGAAATGGTCAACGGGTTGCCTCGTGTCAAGTTTTCTAAGGGTATTTGTGAGGGTTGTACCCTTGGAAAGCATCCTGAAAAGAACTTTGACAAAGGAAAAGCTTGGAGAGCCACTCGTCCTTTGGATCTTGTTCACAATGATGTTTCTGGTCCATTTCCTTCTCCTTCATTTACTAGAGCTCTTTATGTGCTAACCTTCATTGATGACTATTCACGATATACTTGGGTATATTTTCTTAAGCTTAAGTCTGAAGTCTTTGAACATTTTTAGGACTTTAAGGCTCTTGTTGAGAAACAAGTGAACGGTCTATCAAGGTTCTTCAAACCAACAATGGAGGTGAATATGTAAACAATAGGTTCATGGATTTCTATACTTCTAAAGGGATCTCTTTGCAGCATACAATTTCTTATAGCCCTTCATAGAATGGAGTCGCAGAAAGAAAGAACCGTACTCTTAAGGAGATGGCCACTTATATGATTCACTTGAAGTCTCTTCCTCTCGCAGTATTGGGCCGAAGCAGTGAATTGTAAAAATTACATTCAAAACCATGTTCCACACAAGGTGGTAAGAGGGATGACACATTTTGAAGCCTAGTTTGGATGCCAACTTGATGTTAAGAACTTTAGTGTCTTTGGATCTAAGGCTATGGCTCAGATTCCCAAAAATAAATGCAAGGCCTTAGAACCACAATCCAAACCTTGTATCTTTGTAGGGTATCCTGATGGCATGAAGGGATATCGATTGATGAATCCTACTTCTCATGAGCTATATATTGAGAGAAGTGTTAAGTTTGATGAGTCTTCTTTGACTTCTACTTCTCCACCTATTGAGGTTCTTCAGCTCACTAACTCAGATTTTGACTCATCAGATGATGATGTTGTTGAGCGTGATCCTCTTCCTGATCCTCCCAACCATCAAACCTTTGAGTCTTCTAATTTTGATAGTAGTGATGACAAGGACTATGTCCCTTCTCACTCAAGTGAAGAGTCTTCTACTCTAAGCCTGATCCTCCTAATCCCCTTTGGGCCAGGAAAACTTTGCAAAGTCTTTGGAGATTTAGTTACTGATATACTTTAGATGAGACGTACTCACTCAGATTTCATTGGACCCCACTCTTTCTTCACCTCTACTTCTGATCCACAGTCTTTCTAGGAGGCTTTTGGTATTCCTGAGTGGGATTCTGTCATGGATGAGGAGTATTCCTCTCTCATGAAGAACGATACTTGGGATCTCACCACTCTTCTGAAAGGAAGAAAATTCGTTCGGTGTAAGTGGGTGTTCCGAACAAAGTATGGAGTAGATGGAGATGTTGAAAAGTTTAAAGTGTGATTAGTAGCTAAGGATTTCTCCAAGATAGTGGGGTTGACTATACTGAAACCTTTGCTCCAGCTTTCAAATATGACTTCTATTCAATCGACCTTTGTCATTGCACGCTGCAATGAATAGATGGAAATTCCATCAAATGGATGTTAAGAGTGCCTTCCTTCATGGTGACCTATAGGAAGAGATCTATATGGAACAACATCCTAGTTATGTCCAAGATCCCTCCCTCATTTGTAAGTAAAAAAGTCTCTTTATGGCCTTAAACAAGCCCCTCGGGCTTGGTATGCCAAGATGGACTCCTTTTTACTTACATTAGGGTTTACTAGGTGTCACTCTGATCCAAATGTTTATATTCTATGGCAAGATGACTCCATACTCATTCTTGTTCTCTATGTTGATGACTTGTTGATCACAGACAGCTCTTCCTCTATTATTGATTCTATGAAGATCGCCTTGGCCAACAAGTTTTCCATGACTAAGTTAGGTCTACTTTTTACTTCCTTGGGATCCAAATTTCACAATCTAACTTGGGAATCTTGATTTCACAACCTAATTATGCTCTTGATTTACTACCTCATTTTCAAATGTCTGATTGTAAGTCTTCTCCTACTCCTTTTCTTTCTAGGGTTAAGTTGGTTTTAGATTGCTCTACTCCATTGGTTGATGGTAATCTTTATCGAAAGTTGGTGGGGAGCTTGATTTTTTTGACCCACACTTGATTGGATTTATCGTATGTTGTTGGGATCATGTCCAAATTCATGCAAGAGCCACATGAGTTGCATTAGAAAGCAACTAAATGGATTGTTAATTATGTTCATGGAACTTATGCTTGATGGCATTCACTATCATGAGGGGTAAATGTTGACTTGATTGGGTTCAAAGATTTTGATTAGGGTCAGTGACTTAGATCATTAAAATCTACTTAAATTTCTGGTTTCTCTCTTGGTTTGGGTCCCATTAGTTGGTCTAGCAAGAAGCATAATGTAATTGTGATATCATCTACAGAGGTAGAATACAGAGGAGCAGTTAACGCTGCTACAGAAGCTATTTGGCTATAAGGTATCCTTGACAAAGTTTGGCATCCACTTTTGGTGGCCTACCATTATCTACTATGATAACATGAGCACAATCTCTATTTGCAGAAATCCAGTTTAGCATCAATGGATGAAGCACATTGAGATCCATATGCACTTCATACGGAGAGCTTATTCATGATGGTATCATCGACATTCGTTACATTCGACAGCTGATTAGATTGCATATTTATTCACCAATCCCTTCACTGAGATGAAGTTTCTTCACTTATGGTCTCTTCTTAGGGTGAGGTCTTCTGGCAGCTGCTCATCTCCTTTGGGCCATGTAGTCCTTATTTTCTTCTTCTTCTTCTAGAAGATTGTGTTTGTATATGGGCACCTTATCGGGCCTTTAGTTTCCAGCCCCACTACACATCTTTCTTAGTTGTTTAGGGTGTCTTCCTTTTCTATCTAACTCATCATAGTCGCTACTCTAGCTTCGATGAAGGGGGTGTTAGTGTCGGTTATCCTATGTGTCCTCCTCTCACATTGGAGGGTCATCTCACATGGGTTAGGTTTAGGGTTAGGTTTACGGTTTCATGTGTGTCATACACTAAGGTTACTCAACACCTTATATGTGCACCCCTTTACTATTCATTTATGAGCATGCCAAGACACTCTAATGTATTTCCTCTATGTGCAAGCTTTTTTCTATTGAGCAAGTTCTTTGTTATTCTTTTCAATTCTTCTTGCAATTACTGCCTGGAGTTATCACGATTCCGTTGAGTCTGCAACTACTTCGTGGTGCCTCGTTTATGATTCAATTCTCATAAACATTTTTCACTTAGGAGGACACCATCAAATCCTTCTCTAATAAGATTCTATCAACCAATGCAAAGGGAATATAATGAAACTTGAAATACCTTATTTTGGCCTTGCTCAACCCTTGAGGACATTGACATGTTTGAAGGAAATGGACTATATCCCGAGTCTAACAAGGATCGGGTGAAACATCGACTGATTTCTCTTGATCATCTTATAATACCAAAATAGCCTCTTCTCTACCATCTAACACAACATGTTGTCCCAAAGCTAGTTGTTCACATAATCCCTTTCCCCTAACCAGCTTGGTCACCTTAATATCAATGTCATATTCCATGACCTTGGTTACCTAGCTAACCCTTTTTCATTGAGGTCCTTGTTTAAAAGAAATTATTTTATACCAGCATGTGTGACTAGTAGATGAATCTTATTATTTCACACTAAATGCTTGAATTTATTTAAACTTATAATCATAGCAAGGACATGTTTCTCAATGAATGAATATCTTACCTCATAGTTCAAGACCTTAGATGAAGAATGGAATAGGTTATTATAAGCCTTATCTATTTTGTTGCATAAAGATTGCAGAGATGGAATCCGAACCACCAAAGGCGTGTAGGAAGAAGTCTTTAGAGAAATCTAGATTAATGAGAGTTAGAGCTTGAGATATGGCCTATTTGATAGCTTTGAAACTCCCTTTTCCCTCCACTATCCATTTGAATGCCATATTCTTCTTCAGCATCATTGTTAATGGCTTCATAAGAGCGGAAAATCTGGTACAAAACTTCAAACAAAGGTTATCCTCCCCAAGAAGCTTTGGAGAGCCTTCTTGTGACTTGGCAATGGTAGAGCACAGATGGCCTCTACCCTCTCTGGATCAATCGTCAATCCTTCCTTCAACACGATGTGGCCTAGGATCTTGCCTTCATGTGCCAAGAATATGTACTTTTTGGGATTTAAGGACACTCCAAACCTCCTACACCACTGGAATACTTTCCTAAGGTGAAAAAGATGGTTTTCTTCATTCTTGAAAAACACAGTGATGTCATCAAGATAGACAAGCACTATTTTGTTCAACATCCCCTTGAATGCCATATCCATAGCCCTATGAAATGTGGCTCCAACATTTGACAATCCAAATGGCATCTTCCTATAGGCATAAGTGCCCCATTTTGTGGTGAAGGATGTTTTGAACTGGTCCTCCTCTTTCACCATGACATGGTTGTAGCCCGAATTCCCATCCAAGAGGGAGAATCTTTATAAACCACCCACTACCTGCAATATCTACTCCATATAAGGAAGTGGTTAGTGGTCTTTGAGGGATGCATTGTTTAAATCCTCAAAAATATACGCACAACCTGATTTCTCCATTTTTTCCCTAACCGACACTAGATATGCTACCTAAATTGAGTTCTTGATTAGGAAAATGATTCTCTCCTCAACGAGCTTGTTCAACTCCTTCTTCATGAGAGGCTCAATATGGGGGTTAACCGGTCTTTATTTTTTCCTGAAGGGTTTAGCTTCTGGATCTAGCTCAATCGTGTGTGGTGCCAACTTAGGATTAAATCCCTTCAAATCCTCATAGCTCCAAGTGAAGACATCTGAGAACTCTTGACAAAGTCAGTATGAATTCATTATTTTTTTATTTGTGCTCACCTTTCCATTCTAGATCATTTTTCCTCTCTAACCAAAATAGGCTCAGAATCCTCCTTTTGACCTAAATGTTAGCCTTCTCTTTCCAAAATTGATCATTTGGGTTGAATATTGACTCTAGAGTTGCTAAACCCTTTAGAAATTTGTTTGTGTGCAGCTAAACCACTTGATCCCCATACTTCTTTTCCAATTTCTCTTGATTTTTGGATGAGAACTCAATCTCCTTCTGTAGAAAAAATAATGATCTGTTGATCATTCTCAAACACCTTCCAGCTCATGTTACTATTTGGTATGGTTGGCCTCATAATTACATGAATATATGGTTGCATTATGTCTCTCTTGATATTGTCCACCACATCAAATGTTTCTCAAATTGTTATAAGCCTATCCATAACCTCATTCTTCTTCCTCGGTATGGCTTGAATATTGAATGCTTCAAGGTATTCAATTTGATCCCATACCCAATGCTTGTAGGCTTTGAGAAGATCATTCTTAGCAACATGTTGTCCTCTAACCTAGTTGACAATTAACTCACTATCCCCAAACACTTGCAAGTTTTTGATACCCCTTTTTCTTACCCAATGCAATCCATGGATCAAAGCTTCATATTCAGTTGTATTGTTTGAACAAGAAAACTAAAAATGGAAAGTTGAGTAGTACTTCATACCTTGTGGTGAAAAAATCATTGCACCTCCTCCAACACCCTTCCTGTTCCTCAAACCATCAAATAACAACTTCCACACTTCATTATCATCCTTATCTTCCAAATTAGGAAGGATGGGGGTGGGTAGGTTCTCTATATGTAGACAATAAACACATAACTCAACTTCTTCCATCTCCTGTGTAGATCATATCCATGCCTTTTGTGATCCCACTCATCAAGTGTTAGATTAGGAATAGTCCCAACCTTGGTGTCTAGTTCATAGGCATATAAACAATCCTCCCATTCAAATACTACACAATTAGCATTTATCAAGCTTGGCATATGAGGCTCAATGTGAAAATGTGTGATTGGTTCTGATCTGATAGTGACCTTAGCTCCATACCTTGTCCTAAACAACATGTGTGACCAATCCTCCGACAAGTACCCGTCGATCTTGGCCATAAAGTCCCTTGAAAGGCATAAAGAAAATAGTGGTGGCAAGTCAATCATTGATACATCTTGTAAAATTATGACATTTGGGAAAGCATGGAGCGTAAGGCTTAGTTCCTTTATCACTCCAACTATCCCTATTGATGTTTCATCCAATTGCACTACTCCTTTCAATACTGGATCATATTTCAAGCCCAATTTATCTATGATTTTCTTTGGCATTACTAAGTTGCTCACCCCTGAGTCGATCATGCAATTGTGCACTAATTTATCCCCAATGATCAATGAGACATAGAATGGTGGAGGTTTCACATTCTTACCTAAATGACCTTCTACTTGTTGCACAATGTTAGTAAGAACCCTCTCCTAATTTTTGGATGGCTCATTAGAAGGGGACCAATTTACCATAGTTTTTTGCAATAAATATCGCTGCCCTAGAATTGCCAATGATTCCCACATAGAACTAATGACATTGACATTTTTAATTTATTGATGATATTAAATGGGGGATGGTTTTCCTTTTGTTGTCCCTTGATGGGCATGACCTTTTCTAGCATTTGGACTAGTCCACGAGCAACTACAACTAGAACCTTGGATTGATTATGCACATTGGGGGCTGTTATAATAACCGTCTTAGGTTGCTTTTGTACATTAAGATCAACATTTGGTCTGCGAACTACCTGTTATGTGAGAGTGGGATGAGAAATCATTTTACTAGATGATTTCCACTCCTCGATGTTCCTTTTCTTTGACCGTGTATTGGAAACCACACCCTAGAAAGGAGATTGATCAACTCTACAAAATTCCTCTGTTTTCCAATTGACCAACATGGTTTCAGTTGGAGGAGATTTTTTTTTAATTTCTTGCTGATTTTCTTCCTCATTTGGCTCTTGGGCCACCCCCAATCTTATACACCATCAAGGCTTGATTCAGAGCATCGTTGAAGCACGTTGATTGATTATGAGGTAGATTGTAGGGGTAACACCATTCATACTCTTGTGCAATGTTATTCTGGACTGGAACCAAGGCTTAGGATGTTGAAGGTGTATTAGGATTGTATGGCTAAAATGGCCTAGTAGTTGGGGGTTGTCCTTGATTTTTGTTTGCAGCTTAAACATGAGGTATATTAGGTTTATATGGAGGCCTATTTACTTGAGTGTGGGGCTGGTATGGTCTGGAGCTCTCGACTTGCCACCGTTTGATCATCACCAACTCATTCCCCAAATTATACAAGTTGCTTCATGAATTCCTTGGAATTACTAGAAGAAGTGGATGCCTCACTATTGTTTTGATTTCTAGGAGCTGGAATGGGGGCTATTTCAAGTGCTTGACTAGTAGAGGGGTTTCCCAACTCTAGATATAGGGGCATAGGTGGCCTAGGTGCTAGTTTACTAGCTTGGATTAGACAATTCTCAGCTCTAATAGTCATGTGGCATAAGCATTTGGTAAGGTTATCCCTCCCATAGATTGTATCATAATAGATATATCAGAATTTAAAGATTTAAGGAAATAGAGAAATGCACCTTCAACAGTCGACCTTATGAGAATTAGGATCCAATCCCACGTCCACTGAAATAAAAATTAAAGTCTTCCATTTGTTCATTAGGATCCCTCTTGATTGTAGTTAGCTGCTCCAATAGGGACATATTATCTCCTCTTTCTCCAAACTGGTTATAGAGGGTTGTGCATATTTGATCCCAATTTGTAATGGACCCTGCTATTAAGCTCCTGAACCACTGTAAGGCCTTTCCTTTAAAAGAGGAAGCCAACAATTTAACTGCAACATCCACTTCATTGATCTCATGAATGGTACAAATATTTGTAATATCCTGAATATGGTTAGCGGAGTCATGTGGTTCTCCCCCATGAAGTAGGGAATATTTTTAATGATGTAACCAATAGGGTTCTAGGCATTGAGGGCAAGTGGACTATTACCCATGAAGTGGACATAGGGATTTGGTGGTTCCTGTGGTGGTGGTGGCTGATGCACCATCTTGATTGGCTTGAGGACCATGGTTGATTAAAGGAAGGGTCGACTGTGGTGGAGGCATGGATAATGTTTTTTTGTGGAGATGGAGACCTCTATACTCTTCTTCCTCTCCTTCCTCTACCTGGTGATAATTACAAGTATTCAAATACACCTTCTCTTTCTCTAGACCGAGTTTGGATCCTTCTCATGTACTTGGTCCACTAGTAGTGTTAAAACCAATGAGACATGACCCTGAGAGTCACCAAATGTGCTGCTATAAAGCCTCCAAAGACTAAAAACTCACCAATATGTATATTCAATCTTGATAAACCTAAAAATATTGACTTTTGGTCCCACCAGGTGTGCCAAAACTATTAATGCAAAATTACAACACCCCTAATTGCTAGTGATTTGTGTGTGAGGAAATCAATGTAACCTGCATAACATGGGATTATCCTGCAATGTGGGACGTTGCAAGTAGGATAATCCTCCGGAGAAAGTTGGCTTCTTCTCCTAACCTAGTTCCAACTTCTCCAAAGTGCATAGAATAGAAAACTAAACTAATCCTACCCTAATGCTTTCTAAGGAGACAGGGGTAAAAGAATGCATAAAAGTAAATCTACTCTAAGTGAAGGTGATGCACTAAAAAGTGTGAGACAATATAAGTGAGTGAAGAATAGGGAGTGAACAAGGTAAGAGAGGGAAGGTGGAGGTGTAACAGTCTAAAACAATATTTAATTCCCTACACTTATAAAGTACAACAAATTGAAAGGTCCTGAAAGAGATATAAACATGTATATTATACCCGCAAACATAATGGAATGCAAAAAATGAAATATAACTCAAATTAGGCAAAAAAAAAAGCCACATAATACCAATTTTATTCCTCAAAAACATGTACAATCCATTACAATATCAAAATAAGGAAAAATACATTACAAAAATCCCAAATTCCAGTTCTTTAGCTCATAATAACTCTAGAACAATTTTGACAAAGTTCCTTTACATTTCAAAAGTCTCTCCTCAAAATGAGGTGAATTTTACAATATATAGAGAAAATAACCTTGAATTTTCTTCACCAACCAACCTACTTCATTAAATAGGCATGGGAAGCCATGCAAATCCACTTCTGAGGGTACTTTTCTAGAAGAAGAAGACATGGGTGCCATACTTCATTAAAACTAGTTGTTGAGCTATCTTTTCACCCACCTACCTCACCTAATCCGAGGTCCATCTTTGAGATTCTTGTAGTCAAAAGGTAACAATATTTTTGTTGTCATTCAAAGAACATTTTTGATGTTATCGAAAGGGAATAATTTGGCCCAGATGTGTTGGTGGATGACGACATGTTCCATGTTTTTGGTGAACTAGTTTCGATTCCATCGATGAATGGCCATACCGATATTACGGTGTTGTCATCCTATTTTCGCGATCGGTAACACAATTATGTTATTATTGGTAACATTCGTATAGTGTCGATCCTTTAGTGCTATTGGTCATTGTTAATGTTATGTTACCGCGGTTGGTAACACCTTATGTTGTTGTCGACCAAGAATGGCCATTTTTATTACCATCCAGTAACAATCAGTACACGTTGTCGAAAATAATGTCTCAGTATGTTACCGGTTGTAACGTCTATTCTCGTTATAGCAAGATTTCTTCTAGTTACCATTCAATAACACTCTTTTTATTACAATGGTCAGGTAACACTTCCTTCATGCTATATCTCAATGGCTCAAACCTTCGTCCCAGGTGAGCTGAGGATTTACAAATAATTTCTTCCATCAACTACCAACACTGTCCCATTTGGTTGTTCATTTTGTAGGAGTGAAAAATATGGATAATATTATGTTCACTCCATAAAAAGCAAGGTATGAGTCATTTCACATTCTCCACATTTCAAACATACACCAACTCACTCTAACTTGAGTTATACACCACTTCAACATTTCAACTTCTATAACCTATTCATATTTTTTTATTTTGGACTTCACTATTTTTACCAAGAATGAACTCTTCACCTTCTTGGTTTGAACTCAAAGAGGAGAGAAAGAGTTTGTTTTTTTATTAAAGGTAAAACAGGGTTGAGGGGACCCTACCCCTTACAAGTCAAAGCTCCAAAAGAGAAGATGATACATTACATAGCAAAGAAAAATATAACATATATATATATATATATATATATATATCATCAATAATAATGTTCGGATCCTCCATGATCCAAAAGACCGCTTAAAAATATAAGAAAATAACAACAATAGTAACACCACAACCAAACTAACAACATAGTAAAAGTAAAACAGAGTAATAACAACCACCCCAACAAAGATCACTTTTTTCTTTTTCAAGCCCATCAAGCACTTTCACCCACTCCTTAGCCAGAGATTCAATGTTGACACCCAAGGATGCCAGATCACAACCTTCAAACATCCAATTTTCATTTTTTGAAATTGTCATGATCATCCACAAGCCTGTAAGCATTTTCTAGCTAACCAAGGACATGGAGATGTTGCAGAGTATATTTCACCGTGACCACACTCCATTCCATGTAGCTATGTAAAATAGCTCTAATGTGATCCACCTCATTAGTGAGGTAACTATAATTGGCTTTCATAATTTCAATCTCTCCTCCATTACCACTTTTTCCACTTCTTCGATGCGTGACTTCATTTTGTGCCAATCATTAAACAAAAACTACATAGAGCTCTTGGTAAGCCTCATATCACCCTTCATCTCTTCTATATCCAAATCCATCTTAGCCAAATGGTTATCACCTTTCATAGGACCCACATGACCCATAGCCTCAAACTGTTGTTCCAATTGAACATTAACAGAGCCTGATTCTCCTATTTACTTGATTCCCCTTTGGATTTGACAGAAGGACTAGGATCCTACTTAGATTTAAGCTCTCTAATATTCTGAGCAACATCTATTTCAATGACATCCTTTTCCTCCTCCGACGAATCACCTTCCTATGATTCCAAGGCATCACTAGAGTCCTCCTCATTTGAGTCTGAGTATTATTCCTCGACATAACCCTCAAGATATTTCTTGAAGGAACTTGATTTTCTATATCAATAGGGGCTCTTTTAACAAGGGCAAGAATGAATCCCTAATGGAGAGGAACAACAACTCTATTGTTTTTAAATTGGGTTATGGAAGTGCTCGAGATCGGAACAAAATTACAGAAGCTAAAGCTATGGCCATGATGAAAATGATTAAGCATAGGCAGATGATAGGCATAAATACACTTATGATGGCCCTCTAAAGTGAGAAATTGAATTAGGGTAAAATCCACCTTGTCATAAGGCCTAGGTAAAGAGGAACAGAGAAAACCAACAAAGTGGGGGAGAGTTTTTCATTACCTCTAAGAAATAGATTCAGTTCATCTGTGGCTTCCTTCTTGGGTTTATAAACCTCCCTTCTAGTAGCAAGAACTCCCATCACCTTAGCAATAGAATCCATAATGACCTCGATATGAATACCTTTCATTTCCATGATTGCCCCTTTTTTATTAGTCTTCCATGCTCTGGAAAAATATTTATTGATATTTTCATAGTGGCCTTCAATTTTTTTAGGAAGGATGAGAAACCCTTGCCCTCGAACACCTCCATCGCTTCTAGCTTCACCCCCTCCAAGTCAAAAGGCTCAGTCCTAACAAGATCTCCCCCATTTGGAAGCACAAGAAATAGTTCACGAGAAAACATAAGCTTCAGAGTTAAACGAGAAAAACTACATACAAGCCTAATAATAAGACTGTTCCAAACATGGATGATGGAAATGGCCTTAAAATAACATGAGTGAATCCAAGCCCAAATCTTCTCATCATCCCACAATAAATTCACACTATACATATGGCTTATGCACATTATGATCTTAACACACCATGATCTGACATTATTTGGTGATGTGTCCATATTGATCATTGTGGAGGTGTGCTCGCACCTTAGTGTCAAGAACTTCCAATTCATTGATTAGTGTCAACTCATGACAATTAACCCCCATGTTAGAAAAATAATCAGCCATAAAATTATCCTCTCTATAGATATGCTTAAAAGTTATAGTTTCAAACAAATTAGACATTTCCTTTATACTCTTTATAGAGTTTTGGATAGATGTAGAAGTGGTACCTCTACCATTAATGTTGTTGATAATGTTCAATGAATCTCCTTCCACTTCCAATCTAACATATCTATATTGATGTGCTATAAAAACCCCCAAAAACAAAATTTGCTTCAACAATGTGATTTGTTTGTGTGCCAAGATTGCAGTTATACCCAAGAATAAATCTTCTGTAATCACGAGATCATCCCCCACATCCAGCTCTTCCAAGGTTTCCTTTGGAGTGCCCATCAAAATTAAGCTTAATACACTCCTTGCTAGGTTTCACCCAACCTTGGAGTCTAGGATTTAGAACAAGGTTACTAGTTTGAGTAGAACCTATACCCCAATTCATGGAAAATACTCTCATTCAGAAGAATATTTTTCTTGAGTGGGGCCAAGTTTGAGAAATTTGTGTTAATAACATTAAAACAATGAATACTAACATTCTTGACCATATCCTTCTTTCCTTTAAAAATTCTTTTGTTTCTCTCTTTCCAAATTTCCCAAGCTAGATGCATAATAGAGAAGGTCCATAGATATTTTAATCCTTGGCTCTTGAAAGGACTAAACCATTGAGACCACAGCTATTTAATGGAATCTGGGAAAACCCACTTGATAGCAAATAGATTAAGAAGGGTATTTCTAATAGAAACCAAAAAGGGACAGTTGAGGAAAATATGTAAAGAGTCTTCAGACTCCTTTTCACACAAAACACACTATTCACCATGTGAAAATTTCTCTTATTAAGGTTACTGATAGTAAGGATTTTATCATGGATAACCAACCACCAAAACAAATTAATCTTGGGAATAAATTCTTTGACCCACACACTTTTCCAATTAAAGTTATCAGTGCCACCATTCACTGAAAATAAGGTATTGTAGGCACTTCGAACCGAGAAGATTCCACTTTCCTCCCTTGACCAGTAAATGTTGTCATCCTCTGAACTTTCTTTATTAACAATAACACCTCTTAATTTTTTGTTAATAGAGATGATCTCGTTGTTGTTAAATCCCTCTAATTCAATCATTTTCCATTGGCCCAAGGGTTCATCAAAGTTGAAGTAATCTCTGACCTTATTCCCATATTTGACCACCATGTCCTTATAGATGTTGGGGTATATGACCTTAAGAGGAAGGTCCCCTAACCATTTATCATCCCAAAAATTAATCATTCTCCCATTTCCAATCATCCATTTGCTTCCCTCTGAGACTATGTGTTTAGCCCAATTTATAGATTTCCAAAAATAAGAACCGTTAAATTCCACATTACTAAAGCACCATTCATTAGCCCTAAGATTTGGCCAATATTTTCCCCTTATAATGGAATTCCAAACATTGTCTTCCTTAACCAACCTCCAGGTCATTTTAGACAACATAGCTTTATTCATTTTGGCCCAATCTCTAATATCGAGACCCCCTATATTTTTAGGCATACAAAGCTTTTCCCACGCAATGAGAGGAATTATGTATTTTTGTTCTAAGACACTCCAAGGAAGTTTTTGGATGCTCTCCAATTTACTAGCTATAGAGGAAGGTAATCTATAAATAGACATAAAGTACATAGGTAGATTTTGAATTGAGCATTTGAGAAGGATCATCTTACCTGCTTGAGATAATAATGACCCTTTCTAACCTTCCAGTTTCTTAAGAAATATGTCTATCAAAAAATTCCAATCAACAATATTAGGTTTTTCAATTCTAATAATCATTCCCAAATACCTAATAGGAAAAAAATTGTCTCACATCCAAGAATTCCAGCAATTTTGTTACATATTATTTCAGGGGTATTGATAAAATAAACCGAGATTTTCCCATAATTGATCATTTGGTCAGAGGCTTCCTCATAATCAATCATTATCTATTTGAAATCTCTAGCCTCTAGGATAGTAGCCTCACCAACCAACATAGTGTCATCCACAAAATGTTGGTGAGAAAAATTTGTGCTATTAACAACAGGAGATATTCCTTTGATTCTTCCTTCAAAGTTAGCCTTGTTAAGAGCTCTACTAAGGGTCTCCACCATGATTATGAATAGAAAGGGAGAAATAGGATCACCTTGCCTTAATCCTCTAGATATTTAAAAAAACCACATGGAGTCCCATTGATCATGATAGAGAATTTTGCTATGGAAATACATGTATGTATCATCATCCTAAAGTCTTCACCAAATCCAAACCTAGTTAAGAATTTCAGAAGAAATGACCATGACACATGGTCATAGGCTTTCTCCATATCAAGTTTGATAAACATAGCTTCCTTTTTATTTTGCTAAGTCTCTTGAATAGTGACAATTTCATCTTTGATATGTCTTCCCGTAACAACTATAATGGAAGGCAGAATGAATTGAATTCTTAAAGCTAGAATTTTAGAACACATTTTATAGACACAGTTACATAGACTGATAGGTCTAAAATTCCTAAAATCCATAGGATTATGATTCTTAGGGATTAAAGAAAGAAAGGTGTTGTTTAATTCTTGAAGCATCTTTTTGTTCTTGAAGAACTCTTGAATGGCTTTGCATGTATCCTCCTTAACAATCTCCAAAGTGTTTTGAAAAAAGAAAGCCAGAAAACCATCTGGTCCTGGAGCTTTGTCAGGACTTAAAGACTTCAACATAAATTCAATTTCTTCCATTGAAGGAATTTTAGTAAGAATACTGTTTAATTATTGATAACTCGACAAGGAGACTTTTGGTTTCTTCTTCAATATGAGCAGGAATCAATAATTCAACATTTATGCCTTTTGAGTTCATGCAAAATCAACTAAGACAACCAATATTGATATTAGTCTTCATTTGTATTTTTTCATGGACTTTCCATATCTTTAAACACTTAAAATACCATAACATGGTTCATTGGACTATTTCTTAGCATCTTTTAGGTTTCTATGAAGTCTAAAGACTTCAACAATGAAGAATACATCAAATTTTTCTTTTTAACACAAATGAAACCAAGAAAGCATTGCCACGTGAGGACTATCACCAATTTATCTTTCAAGCATTCATGAACCAATTTACAACTTGAATAATCCTAACTATGACTAAGATATTTTTATAAATTTTTAGTACTTTTCAATGGGTGAAACACGTACTTTGAGAAATTTTCTTCAAACCCTAGGAGGAGAGTTTAGTAGTTTGTGTTGAGCCCGAGTGCCTTCAAAATTTGATTTCTTGAGAATTTCTTAATGGAATTCAAAAATTCTAAATCCTCTAGATTTTTAAAATCCATTGACACCTTCTCCATGCATTTATTTGATTTGAAACATCTTTAATTTCTCCTTGGAATTCAAAAATACAATGCATCATTTAGTGACCACTATGATGTGATGCCATCTAGATAACAGGAAAATACGTTTAGGTTTGAAATGATGCATTTTAGATCTTGAATGAATAACATGGAGTTCTAAAACTTCATTATAATATTCACCACCTTCCTTGAAGTCAATTTTTCATCTTTGATTGAATAATATGTCCATGCACAATCACACTCAGTCTTAGGTAGGAACTACATTTGGCTTTACAAACTTCTACATAATCTCTAGCCTGATCCAACATCTTAAGAGAAATAAACATGAGAGGAAGACCACTAAAATCTCTTTCACACCCTAAGAACATGCACAATGAGGTAGAAACCACATTTTCACTCTAAGCCTCACACTTCATGACTTGAGTCTACAAGGAGTTTAAGGGAAAAGGAGAAATGTAACATCCTTCCACTATAATTGGGTCATCTTGAGCCTTGACCAGTCACCTTGTACTTGCATAAGAATACCACTTCCTTTAAGCTCAAAATTTACTCCAAACAAAACCTTCATGATTGTACCTTCACATATCTCAACTATATTTTCTTAACTTGTACACATTTTGAGGGCTTGTATTGAACTTGACCATCTTGAAGATCATTAAGAACTCAAGAAAAATGAAAAAATAAATCATGAACCATGGAAAGCTTCAAAGTTTCTCATCTAAGTGATTTTAAGTTAAAAAAATAACTTTTGCTATCACTGATTGGAGAAAGTGTTTGGGAGAGAGAAAAACATAGCTAGAAAAATGATCATAACTACTTTGATACTTATCCATTTTTCCTCAATTTTTTTGAAATACTTAAGTCTTGGAGTTATATACAAAAATACCTTCCATAACTTATCTGAAGAAGGCTCCATAGTTTTCTTGGATGCTAAGAAGACAAGAAGCTCATTTTCCATTTCTCAATGAACCAATTTTGGAAAAACTTGCATAACTTTCACATACCTCTTCAAAACTTTATGAAATTTGGCATGAAGGACTAAAAGAACCCTTATACACATTCCATGTGTTTTTAGCTATAATTTTTCCTTCACATCTCGGACTTATCTCATTTTCATCAACCTACACTACTAGTCCTCAAGGCCAATTTGTTGAACTTTTGAATTTTTCCTCCGCAGGCTGAAATAAACCTTGGTATTTATGTTATATGTCCTATACAACATCCATAGGCTCCTTACATGCTTACATGGTATTTTCATTACATGTATCAAGCTTTCACTCCTCGTTAGGCTTTATAACTAGGCCTAAATGAGTCAATTTCAACTCAAACTTGCACTAGATGAACTAAAACTCACTCCAATAGATCTTTCCCATGCTAAAACCATCATATTTGACATTTATAAAATCTGATTCAAGAATACCATCCATTTAAATACTTTCAATAGACTCTTACCTCACTCACCAAGCCTACAACACACTAAAACCATCCCGATTGATCAATAAACCACTTAAAGGCACTACCAATCAACCTTGATGCCTTTAATGAGCTTCACTTCACCATTCACTCCATCAATTCAACTTGACATCAATGAAATCACCAATGACCGAGGATTCAACGTGGATCACCAACATCATGGCTTGACTGTTTTTCTATATTAAGTACATGCAAATACTATGCACTACAAGTATCGATGTAATGGGAATACATATAATAGGGTATTTTTTAATCCATATTTCGATCAAAATGTGTTTGGAAGTATTACCTTTCAAAAAAATTAAGTATTTTCTGAAGCTAAAATATGAAAAAATACATAAAGAGCTATCAAATTTAAACCATGCTCTTGACTCTTTGACATGATGATATATAAATTGTGTCAAATATATTCATTCTCATCTAATCAAACATGTGAACATTTAACACATTTATATGCCTTGAAAGTAAAATATCAAATAATGAGAAATCCTACAAGGATTACGCCACAATACAAATGACCTCGTTATGAACATAATGATTGGTTGGTTGTAGGATGATTATCTGCACTTGTTTGACATTTCGCTCTCCTACAGTGTGGATTTATAATACCAAAAAAAATCCAATTCAATTTCCTCTAAATACATGTAGTATCACCCCAAGTTAGAAATATTTCCTTAAGGCATCTTGGAAGTGTTTGTACTACTCTAAAAATACTCATTCAATAAAAAAGCCACATTTTTTGGTTTTATTTGTCCATGTTTACATATAAAATCCAATATATCATGCTCCTTATGCCAATAAGGGTGAATTTAAAATAGAAATGAGTTTTTACTAATATAATGGTTGATTGGTTGTGAGATGAGTATGTTTTCTTTCTCATCTTTACCCTTTCTTATTTTATAGCTTCATAATACCAAAAATATGTAATCTTGTTCAATTGCCTCTAAATACATAGCTTACTATCCCAAGTTGGATATGCCCCTTCAACACATCTTAATTCTATGATTCTAATAGTTTTGATTCAATAAAAACCTCACATTGGTTTCTTGGCTTAGTCTACAATAACATATAAATCCTAATATATCATGATCCCTATGCCAATTGTGTTGATGCCACAATGGAAGTGGTCCTCTTACCAACATAATGGTTTTTTTGGTTGCAGGATGAGTGAAATATATTTGTTAACCAAGTCATCTAACCCAAAAAATCAATTATCTCGCATCATTTGTTGTATGTATGTATGGAGTGGTACATAGTTTACAAAGTTATTAAGTTTGTCTTAAGATGATTTATTATATTTGGAATTTATTAAGGATTTGACATATATATCAATAATTAAAAATATATATTACTAAAAAAATTATCAGTTATAGATGGTTTTAATTTAGGTGAATTATTGTGTTAGGTTCTAAAATATATATTTTTAAAATTGAGTTTCAAATTCATTGCTATAATTCTTCAAAAAAAAAAATCAAGCAAGAAAACAAATCTCACTCCACTACCACTCCCATCTTATTATTAACTTGTCAAACATTTTTTTATATGATTATAAATTTTTCAATATTAAATTTCAAAATATGTGTGAAAGTATTAATAACACAACACCAATAAAAATATAAAAGGAAACCATTATTTGTTTTAACATGCTTATATATATACAAAAATTATAGTCATATTCTATATATACAAGTAAAATAGATGGTAATTTCAAAATTTTGTAAGTATTTTATTGCTAAAACATGAAAAAACGTATAAAAATCTATCAAATTTAAACAAAGATCTTGATTCCTAACATGATGGTATGTTGAATTGTGTCAAATGCATTCCTTCTCAAATGATTAAAAATGTCAACATTTAACACATTTATGTGCCTTGAAAGTAAATATCAAATAATGGGAAACATGTAAATATGTATCCTTATAGGAAAGATGCCTCCATGGAAGTGGACCTCTTACTAACATAATCGTTGTTTGGATATAAAATGAGTATGTTTGCTTGCCCTACCTTCCCCTCTCCTCATATGCGTCTTCATAATACCAAAAATAGATCTCATTCAATTACCTATAAATACATGCATTATTAACCTAAGTCGAAATGTGATGAAAGAACATCCAAGGTTTAGGAAAATTGTGGAAAACTTTTGGCAAACATGTGAGTAGGAAGAGGAAAGACAACAAAACCAAGGGAAGTTTACATATGCAAGAACTTTGCATAATAAAAATAAGAAAAGGCACATTTTTCATAGAGAGTAATTACTGTAGATTTCGTACAAACATCGACATCGATATAAGTCTACAACATGTTTTGTAGTCTATTGTGTGACTCTATAACGAGGTGGGAGTCTCATCATCTATGTCAAGTGGTATCGAGCATCTACTTTGTTATGAGAAAAGAGACGTAAAAATGTTAGTATAATTTCAAACGTGAGGTGGCTAGCTTAGTTCTTGTGTTTTCCACTATGAAAAATCTTGGTAGAGAATTAAAAAGATATCTAAGAGTGTAGTTATATAAGAGATCAATATCTTACACATAAAGGTAAGATATCACCAATATGAAGGGATTTGTCGATGCGGTAGTCATGAAGATGGTCCACGAGCTAAGGGGTGTAAGAACCATATTGAGAGTGTGGAAGAAGACCCAAGAATAAAATGGGGTCTTGTGGCTTTAAATTCCTTGGAGGAGAAAGACTCAACAAGTATTATGTAAAGAGAGTGTTAATTGAGCACCAAATGGAAGAAAAGACATGTGCAAAAGAAAAAATGAATCTTACATAAGAAGAGCACAATATATAAAAAAAAAAATTAAAAGTGGGAACACCGCTGTGATTGCATAAAGTAATCCACATGGAAAAATATCATGAGTTGAGTGAGGGTGAAGGAAGAAGTCACTCGGAGGAACATGACAATGTGTAAGAGTATTACACCAAAGAAAGATAATTCCTAAATGGATAAGATGGTCATTGAAGTCCATGAGCACATGGAGGATTACCTGACAAGCCCATAGATAAAGGGGGAAACATTATAAGAATATAAAAATGAGGAGATTAAATTTTTGAAGAGAAATGGGCATGTGGAAGGAGGACTCATAGCATAAGGACTAGAGAGCGTAATGGATTACATAAAAGAAGATGTCCTAATGTATGGGCAAATGGGGTTTGTGGCTAAGTGTGAAATAGGGGAGACCCCAATATAAATATTGAGCACAAGAGATTACACAAGAGGAGAAACTCTAAGAATATGAGTTTAGGAGTTTGAAAATGAAGGTCTACATAGAAATGGGAGCACCATGTAAAGTACATGGAGGATGAGGAAGAATTTTCCATGAAGGAAATTGAATTAGAGAAGGTCATAGAAGAGACTAGAAGATTGCATGTGAAATAGAGCATAGTGGAGGAGGAAGAGATCAAATAATATCTCAAATAGGAGTGTGTAGAACAACATACATGAGAAAAAAATACAAATAGAAGGATTAATTACATGAGGAACAAGTAGTTTCCCTGAATGAAATAAACGAAGAGTGGTTTGAGGAAGAGGTTGTAGGAGTGCATAGTGTGAGAGGTGTACAACAGAAGAGTGTGTGAACCAAGAAGAGAATATTGGTAGTACGGGGAGACACTATGAGGAGAAGCCAAGGTTTCCTACAGAAATAGAATAAGGATGAGATCATTGTGAAGAAGATGTATAATTTTTTTGGAATCAAGAATACATAAGACAAGAATAATAGGAGAAGGAAAGTTTACTTGAAAAGCTTTGGCCAAAAGAGGGAGAGGAGATATGGCCTCCAGCGACAAAGATATATTGTGTGATAGAGAAAAAGGAGATCAGCCCAAAGAGGTGACACCATGACAAGTGTGAGATGATGAAGGTATACCAGAGAAGAGGATAAAATGGTTGATTAACTACAAGGAAATAGAAGAAATAAGTTTGCACGCAAGTAACTAGAATTCTATCAAGACACAAGAAAGGGGATGATATCCCAATCGGGTCAAGATAATAAGGAATGAAGGATAATGCCATAAGAATACATTGATAGAGGTAAAAAATCATGGACTATGTTCACAAATAAGAGCATGTGAGAGAGAAAGCTCAAAAGAAGAGCACATGAGATATCCAATGAAAAAAATCCCCGAAAAGGAAGGATGAAGATATAAAGTACTACGTAAAGATAGGTTGTCTACAATGGTTCCAAACCCATGAATGTGTGGAAAAAAATGTTCAAAGAATAATATAACAAGAGAAGGTAGTGATGGAGATAACATGGAGAAGATAAGGTGTGCAGAGATTGGCATAACTAGTGAATATGCAAAAGTAGAATTCACAAGAATAAGGGGTTGTGGTAGAAAGGTAACAAGAGGAAAGAAAAAAATAAGTGAAAAAGGATAAAGTGTGCAAAAAAATCCCATGGAGAAAAGAGGGGTGTAAGAAAGGAGGTTACAGAAAAGGATAAATGTTTGAAAGATAAGGGAGGCATAAAGAAAGGAATCCCATAAATGAAAAGGAAAGAGAGAATAAAAGTCCTAGAGGCTTTAGGTGGAGGTGAAAAAGCATAGGAGAGTGTAGACTAAAAATGAGAGAATTCAAAGCAAGCAAAAACTCAAAAATTAGAAGGATTATCAAACAAATCTTAGGAGTAGGAGGAGGATAGTTCATGGTGAAAAAGACTCACACAAGGGAATATTTATTCACAAGGAAGAAGAAGAAATGTGATGAGTACAGACTCATAAAGGATCAAGGATAAGGATCCAATTAGAGGATAGATTTGGTGTATAGTATGTTGAAGCTCACCGAAATGTGCAGACAATGTGGAGGATTCACCGAGAAGTGAAAAAGGACTATAAGATATATTGTAATAAGTTTCTAGGACAAGATAATGCTCATATTATGAATGATATGGGACTATAAACATTAATAGTTTGAAGGGTGTTTCTACTAATCACTTAAAAATTTGAGGTCAACCTCAAGTTTAATTAATTTTTGTGTTTAATATAGGAGCATCGAAGGTTGAGGGAAATCCTATTTTTTTATAAGTATGGGTGCACACGAAGTTAGAGAGTGTGTGTTAAGGAAGAAGAATTCCAGAAAATTCAAATTAATTTTGTGCGGGAGTGTGTGACCACTTGGAACAATATAAATCAATGAAGGCACAAATCACATGGAATGCGCAATATAAGTAGGTGTGCCATAGTGCATGATAGGAATGTAGAAGGTCGATAGAGTACAATACACATGGAGAGTAATGTGTAGTAGTGCATGTATAATTTTGGAATGCAACATGGGATTTTTATCATCTTATAAAACTAGAGGCATGTGAAGATTGCAGTAAGTTTGGTACACATTACGTAAGAGTACTCGAAGGGTGTATGAAGGTAAATAGGGGTGTTGTGTAGTAACATGGATTGTAAAGGGTACATGGATGTTTTGAAGGAAGCTCAAAAATATCAAGGTTAGTATGTAGGATAATGTGAAGTTGTAAATCAAAGCTTAGAGAGCATGAAAAGAATGTGATGAAAAAGGAAAATAAATAAAAGAGTTTTCGGTAGAATTGGTGGTTGGTATAAAATGAAAAAAAAAAATCATGTACATTTCTGATGAAGGAATTTGACATTAAATAAATGATCAAAGGATCCTAACAACCAAGTCAACATGGCATAACAAGGAAAACCAAAGGGTGGAAAGGTGGTTAAAAGAATTCATGAGCTTAAATTTAACTTTGATTTTTGTGGAAATATCTAGAAGCTTCTAACATATTCTAGAGAGGAGAGAGAAGTAGGAAAACATGACCATATAACATTGGAAAATTTCACCATTTTGAGGATAGTCACCAAGTAAGAAGAAAAATGGCCAAGGAGCCGAGTCAAATTTGTTTAACTATGCATGTAAGGTACAAGATATAATTATCTAGGTTAATTCCTTAGGGAAACACCAAGAGAATATGTAAGAGAGTCATTAACGATTATGTATGGTTCATAGAGAATATTTTCATGTAGATTCTATAAAGGACTTGGCATCAATGTAGGTCTACAACCTATTGTGTGACTTTGTAGTGGAGGCGAAAGTCCCATCGTCTATGTCAAAATTCCTCTTTAAGGCATCTTGTAATTGTTTGTACTAATCTACAAATCATCATTCAATCAAAAAACACAAAATGGTTGGTTGGATTGGTCCACGTAACATATAGTCATAAATATTTATCGTTTTTATGTTAAAAGGGTGATACCAAAATGGAAATTACCCTTTTACTAACATAATTTGATTGATTGGTTGTGGGATTAGTATTTGTTAAAAAATTGAGAAAAATATCCATTCGATAGTTTAATAATCATATAATATATCATTTATAATCTTTTCATATTATATCATTTTTAATTTTGGAAGAAAAATATATATTAGAGTATACATATAAAAATAGTTATATGGTATTTATTAGTTGTAAAATTTTATTATTTATTTTAAAATTTTATTTGTTAGTTATTAAATTAAATTTGTTGTTATATGCATGTTTGTCTAATTTTCAAATTTCAGTATTTCTTTTCTCAACTCTAGATCATGTTTTCCTATTTTGTTCTCTCAACCCAACTATCTATTTCTCTCTCCCCACTCTCATTCCTTACTCTAAGTTGTCCATACTTTGAGTGGCACATTTATGTCTTTCTAGAGTGTCATTCACATTGTAGGTCCATTTAGGTATACCCCTATAAAAATGTGAGTGCATCTCCTTCACATGTCATTTTAAATAAGGATTTTATGTTAGTTTGTACTCCAATAAGAGTTTATGTTGTATTCAATTGATGATTGTGTGTGTGTGTGTACATGTATATAAATGTACGTGTGTATATATGTGTATATGTATGTACATACTTGTACATGTACATATATATATGCATACATACATATAAATATATACATACATGTATATAAACCTATACATAAATACATATACATATATATGTATATATATGTGCATGTACATATATGTACACACACACACACACACACACACACACACACACACACACACACACACACTATATACATTTATACATGTACACATGTTACATGTATATAGATCTACGTGTGTATATATGAGTACATATATTTATGCATGTATATGTATGTATGTATATATATATATATATATATATATATATATATATATATATATATATATATATATATATATATATATATATATATATATATATATATATATATATATATATATATATATGTATGTATATACATAGATCTATGCATGCATACATATACATGTATATATACATATATGTATGTATATGTACATATACATACATATGTGTGTGTACTTGTACATATATATCCAACTATTTTAACCCTATTTAACAATAATATTTTGGTTTATCTTTAATTTAGATTACACATTGAAATTTATTCACGCTTAGATTTTATAAATAAATGCTCCAACATTTAGATCTAATAGTACATGTAAATACAATAAAGAATGTTATTCAATTAGGTCACATGCTAAAATATAGTTAAACACTAAATAATGATCTTACTTATATTTTATGATATTTCGGAAAGTGTTTTGGGTTTAGAATTAGGTTAAACAATTGTTTCTTGTTCTTAAATTGCTTTGTCTCTATAATTTAGCTCTAAAACCCTCACAGACACTATAGTCACATTTTGACCCTAATGTGTGGTGGTTTTTCCTATTTGAAATTAATGTATGGATTTGTTTTATTTTTCTACTTCAATCTATGTCATTTCATCTTTTTTTGTAGGGTATTGTTACACTTTTTATTGCTCGGAATATTCATGCATGTCAATATAATGATAAAAAACCTTATCTTCTATACTAGAAGTTGAGTACATGATTAAATACCAAATAAATGTTTTATATGTGGTTGAGTTGGATTTCCATTGGTGGTTAACTACCTTAAATGTTTATTATGATCAAGAATTGCACCACGTTGACCAAATGAGGGGATCAAACTCCATATAGTTATCCTAGTGTATGTGTAAGTGTGTATGCAAATCTAGATAACCATCCCCTATGTTTAATGTTGTGCCTCAACAACAATAGTGGACTAACTAGATATAGTTCATATATATCCTTCATAATTGATGAATATAGAGTGTTACTTGTATTGAGTTCCAAATTAAAGTTCTTGTAGATAGATAAGACCCATTGAAGTGCCCTTTTGATAATTAGATACTTGGCAATACCTTATTTCGCTTTAATATCCTTTTGACTTATCTTAGAATTATCTTACAAGATTTTTAGTACTTCATACTTTCTCGAGGATTGCTTCTAATATCTTCTCTTGACTTAGGTAATATTAGGAAAAAAGTTCAAGGATTGGGAATTGAATATCAAGTATGTCTTGTGATTTTCAAGTAGGAGCCTAGTAGCTTCTAATTTGTAAATGAGAGTTTTATAATTAATTTTATACCAATCCATTGGACATCATTCCACATTAAGGTAAACCTAGGAAGGGTAAATAATATAAACATAATAATTCAAACCATTTGGGCATTGTAGAAACTATCATTGAACAACGGACAAAATCATATAATGATTCAATCTAAAACTAGACTATAATGTCTAGGAGGCCTAAATACTAAAAGTGAAGGTATAGAATTTCCTTGTAAGAGATTTAAGATAAGTATGAGTATTTATATCAATCATTTTATTGTTTAAACAATAGAGTGTGAGATCATGAGTTCTTACAAGTATTATGGAATATAAAAAATAGTGAATTTAAGATATATTTTTGCTTAATTCATGAACAATGTATGTATGAAAAATCAATAATGTAATGTACCTACTTACTTGATTGTCTGATTTCTTTAATGGTCACAAGATCCCCCAAGAGCACAACTTGCAACACAATAGTGTATTCAATGTAAAATAATTTGATATTTAAATTTTTGCGCAGCACGGTTTTGTGTGTGTGTGTGTGTGTGTGTGTGTGTGTGTGTGTGTGTGTGTGTGTGTGTGTGTGTGTGTGTGTGTGTGTGTGTGTGTGTGTGTGTGTGTGTGTGTGTGTGTGTGTGTGTGTGTGTGTGTGTGTGTGTGTGTGTGTGTGTGTGAACAAGAGAAAAACAAAGTAATGAAAGAAACAAGAAATGAAATGCAAACCAAATCCTTTCTTTGTGTTTCCTTATAACCTCAGATGAGATGGATAAAGTGTGGAGTGAATTACCAAGCTTGTTTAATCTATTTGATGTATTGTATATGGATCCTCCAAATATGACTCAAAGGAAGAAAAATCATGATACGAGCAAATGAATTAGTGATGAGATTTATTATGAGCTTGTTGATCAAATGGGCATCCTAACGGTGTATGAATTCAAGTGGAAATTTGATGTGTAAGATTACAAATGCCTTAATCTTCCCAAAGATGGAATTGTGAGTATATGAGGCTCTTATTTATAGTTTAAGGAGAGGCCATGGATTAAGGATCAAGTTTTGACTTAGTTGTCAAAAAATGAATGCATTTCCCTAATTTAGCATGTTGATTTGGTCTATGTAGTTGGTTGAGTTTCAATAATAATTTAAGAGGCTTTAATTTGAATAGATGGTTCTTGAATTCTTCAATTATATGTGTAATTTAGCTTCCTCTTTTGTAGCTTTCTAGAACTTGAGTGAGTGAGCTAGTGAAGTGGAGATGAGTGGATATTTAGCTTTTTATTTATTTAAATAGCTAATTAAATTAGCTAAGGAGTGCATAGTGTATGCTTTATAGGTTTTAGAATTAATTAATTAATTCTAATGGGATGTGGATGAATAATGATCCAAATAGTAATGTGAAAAGAGTAGTGTGTATTTATAGGGTGTCTACATTTGACTCTCTTTAAAGTATTATTACAGAGTAAAAATATTTTTAAAATAGTATACATGTGTAGATTAATGAGCATATGATAGGGAAGTGTGACAGATTCCCTAATTTTTCTCAGTAAAGAAATTGGATGCCCCAAAGTCGGCATTATGCTTGGGAGTACCACGCTCAAGTGGATGGGTGGTACAGAGAGCAGTGGACATCCACTTGATAAGAGGAATGGGAATGCTTATAATTTGATAGTTATTGGAAGGATGATGGGAGTGATTTTGGTCATAATTTGAGCTTTCATTCAAATAATTGTTTTAGAGAAACCTTGTATTTTTTATACACAATATAATTGAAACCATGATTATTAAAGAATCGTGATGGTTAACCCATTATGTGCATTAAAAATACACACATAGTAAACAATGAATAAAAAACAAATGCAATAACGCCATAAATGTATACACCATGGCTATAAATGAGTCAAGCCAATAAATCAAATACATGTACTAGGTTCAAAGTAATTAACAATTCAAAATAACTAGAAATAAACAAAATTAAATATTCCCCAAATATGTTTCACAATAATTCAATTGATTAAATTAATTTACCCCAAAGCAAGGATACATGCAAGGGGTAAGATCAGAATGAAGAATGGGGTCAAGTGACACTCTTTTTGGATTGGGATGGAAAATTAATTTGATTGAGTTTCCCCAAGAAAGGATACATGCAAGGGGTAAGATTGTATCAAATTGAAGAGTGGGGTCAAGTAACACTCTTGTTGGATCCACAATGAAGATTGATTTGATTGATAGATTCATTTCCTCCAAGAAAAAATATATGTAAGGGAGAAAATGAGATTCGAGATTTCCCCAAGAGAGGATGCACATAAAGGTTTTAATTTGTTGTAGGGTAGCTCGAATGGACACCAAGGATAGGAGTCAAATGTTCTATGTTTTGAGATTATTATTGATTTGTTGTTTTGGTACTATTTGGAAGAGTACCTTAGTTTTTGGTTGTTGTGTGAATGTTTTGAAGTTTTTGGAAAATGTTTATCTAATTTTTTTATGTTTGACTAATTGTAGATGTTTTTTATTTTTACGCTATGTCATCACTCCACATCCATACAATTGCACTCGATTTTTGTGATGTGTGCATGATGCGATTTAAGCCATATCTCTCCCAATCTCATATATCCACAATCACATAAAGGAACAAAGGGCTCAAATAGAAAAATTAACAATAATATTTTCTACCCTCCCACCCTTCTATTTAACCCCTTCTTCTAACCCTAATTTCCCTTCCTAAACCCTAATTTTTGGCCTTTGCACCTTCCCCGACTTTTTCTACTCTTGTTCTTCTCATTTTTCCATGGTTATCTCTATTTATTCCTATCGAGCGGATGTCCACCACTTTATCATGTCACCCACATGCTTGAGGGGTCACTTCCTTAGCACCATTTCTAACTTGATGGGGAATCCAAACGATTCATCAAGGAAAATCAAGTAATTTACCAAACTTATTTCACTCATTGATTTACATATGTCTACTATCTTTAAAATTCTATTACTCCATAATAACACTTTAAAGAGGGGAAAATTTAGACACCCTAAAAATACATACTACCCTTTGCACATTATTATTTGAATCAATATTCACCCACATCTCACTAGAATTAATTTAATTAATTTTTTCATATATAAATAATACACTTACATGCTTTAGCTAATTTAATTATCTATTTTTAAAAATAAAAATAAAATATCCACTCACCTTTTTTTGGTGTGGGGTACTTGCCTTGTCATATCGAGGAATTGTCCACATCACTTGGTGATTCATCTCACTTATGTGAGATCATAAGTATTAGGTGTCTTAGGGGGTATGAAAGATTTTTCATACATGTTAATGTGCATTAGTGCGTTACACATGAGTTACTTTCCATTTCTGTAATGTAACTCCTCTTCTCCCTTGCAGAGATATGATTGGTCTTGGGAGTTACACAACACTCCTATTTGTACCCTTTTTATTGATCTATGAGAATGAGTAGGCCTTTTTCTTTTGCTTGCACATTTTCATGGTTGAATGCTTGCTTACTACATGGAACTTTGTTACACTATTGTTTGAGTGCAACTCGGTTGATGTGTGTGCCATCCCACTTGATCATCATTCTCAAATTCTCTCACATAGTATCAAAGAATAATGTGAGGATCCTCCTCACTCACCCATATTTTATTTCTTACTATTCGTAGTTTCGTGTTCTTACTAGTTTCTTGTGCAAGCTTTGTAATTCGATTCCCATTTGTGCTTTACTTGCATTAAAAAAATTTATTCTTTACATCTTCTTCAAAGTTTACTAGTTGTTTTGGAATGTTTTCTTTTCTTAGTTTAGTGTGTTTTTAGATCTTCATATAATAGTAAGTTTTGGAGTGTTTTCTAATATTTTTGGGTGTTTGGGTCTATAGTGAAAAGTGTTATTTTAGGCCCAACTCAAACCTAACTTACCGAGTTTTCCCAGAACTTGCGTCAACACCATGCACTCCCAAAATCAACTCAACCATTAAGATGCTCACCATCTCTCCTCCTTTGACCATGTTCAACTTTGCACCTTATTGTTGCACTTATCACTCATTGAACCAAGTTGACCTTCCTCTGCTTTACTCTGTCCTAGCTTGTTGTCCTCTATGCTTTATTTGACCCAAATTTCCATGGATTTTATGTGTTTGACTCTACATATGAGATTCTCACTATGGGTTTATGAGTGCTTACCGAGCCTATTTATTCCACAAGATCCGTGTTTACATGTTTCTCACCCTTTGTGTCTCATGAACTTACCTTTTCCAAGGCTTCCCCATGTTAGGCATGTGTCTTTGTCTCATGTTTTTACCTCTTTTAGCTTGCACTCTTCCCATTCTTAGAGCTCTATTCACGACCTGGTTCCCATTATCCTACTCACTGAACCCTATCAACATCATTTTGTCACTTGAGCTCAAACATGTGTTCTTGAGTTAGCCTTGTGTATTGTGTTCTTAACCTCCTACTTGATGTGGAATCTTCTCTGGGTTCACTTGTTGTTACACCAACACTCTTTTCCCTATCCCCACACATGATGTTCACCATACCTCCTCCCAAATTGACCATTTACTTAGACTCGCCACACGTGGAGCTCTACCACCAAGTTTGTCTACTCGATAGGCCCTTCATTTGTTTTTTCTCCACTTGAGCTCACCTACCTACTATTTCGTACATAGCTTGGCCTCCTTAATATATTCAATTGAAGTCCCCAACTCAACAACTCGTGTAATTTTTATTCCACTTCAACATTAATTAGCTTAACTCGCCAACCAACTTAGCACCTACTAGCTCACCCTCCTCCAAAGGAATTCACCGAGCTAGTGGCCCCTCTTGAGTGAAAGGTTTTTAGTCCTTTTAATTTTTTAAAAATTTTCATTTTTTAATCTATTTTTCAAACTTAGATTAAATTTAATCTAAGAAAATTAATTTTAAAATTTATCAATTAAGAGTGATACCTTTGTTGTCTTCAATATAGGGTTATTGGGCTTTTCCGAGCCATTTTTATTATCTTCATTATTTTAGTGTTGTTCTTTGCTTGCAGGGATATTGAGTACGTCCTCCAAAGCTAGTAGAAAAATATCCCCTTATGCAACATGAGATACTTTTTGTCACACCAAACTTTATTTTGTCCACTTGTTCCTTTCTTTAACTACTTTGTGCTTGTTTACATGTTGTTCCTCCTTCTAGCTGAAACTTACTATGGCCTCCACTCTTACCCAATTTTTCCCCTCTTTGCAAGGTGAGTGGTCAACTATTTCACATGCATGAACCCAACTTACTACAACCAACACACTATTTATAAAGTGCCAAAAATAGGGGGTTATTATTTTTCTTAGGTTTTTATTGCATGTAGATACATTCTCAACTAAGTATAACGTCTTCCAACATTATCTTTATTCTCATACCCTTATTTTCTTGCATTCTTGATGTATTTTAGGTTAAGTCGATGTCTATTTGAATGTGTTTTCCTAATGAATATTCTTCACCAATTTCTCTTTTCACGGATGTACCATGGAGGATGTTCTTCCTAAACATATGGTTCATAGTACCTTTACTTTGCATCATAGCCTCTGCCTCTTCTTCTTGGTAGGGATAAATATGCACTATGACATTTGGTCATGGAATGTTTCCTTATTCATGATGACCTTTATCTCTACTTGTATGAAAGAGTACCTTCCCCCAGTGATCCTATTCATCTTGAAGACTAGATTGACACTTTTATCATGGTCATTGGTTATTTGTTGATGTGAATTTTCCAGCCTCTCCACACTCATTTGGTGCATACAGAGTGTCTTCACACTATTTGGATCATTCTTAAATTCTTATTTAGACACCCTTAAGAGATTGTCGTTGCTCCTTCTTCTTATGATACAATTGGTTCCTCACATTCCTCATGTGATTAAAGTTTTGCTTGACATAGATTTTCTTGTTTCTATCCCTGATGATGAGGTTTTTTCTTCTAGTTATAATTACGAGGGTACTGGTGATGACTCCTCTCCTCCTCTCAGACACCTTTCAAGAATGTTGAACCTCCTAACTTCCATCATACATCGGGAAGTATTGTTCCCAGCCTCATACTCTCATTGCATATGCATTTGTTCCATTACCTATGTGTGAGGATTCTTCCACTCCTCCTTCATGTGTTGATGATTCATACATGTCGAATTGATCTTTTATTTGTCGAGAAACCCTTTTAGAATGATTATCTTTCATACCTTTGATGTCTCTTCACATTTCCTACTTATGTTAAAGTAAAAGGAGTTTCTCTTCCTTATACAAGTTTTTGGGAGGATTCCTTCATCTCCTTTGTTGGGAATTCCCTTCTCTTATTTTTTTCATTTCCACTATTTCCGAGACCATCATTGATACACCTTCTCTTTTGGATCATCTTTCATTGTTTTTGGGGTTGTTACTTTTCCTTCACTTCATATGGGAATCCTTTCAGTGAATGTTCCCTTCTCCTACTTTAATAGTTCTACTTCAAAGCATTACCTTATGTTCCTTTTCATGTGCTTGCTAGACCTATGTCAATTTTATTTGACCAAATATAGATTTTTTCATCATGTTACTCTTATTTTCTTCATGGAGTGGTCGACTTCTAGTACTCCATTTCTATTCTTCTTAAGGGTAGAAACATTTTTCAATGTGGATGAACCTTCTTTAGTCTACAAGTAGAACACCACATTGTCTACTCACTTCATAGAGTTGTAGATTTTATATCCGTTGTAGGATTCTTCACCATACCATTCACTCAAGACAATTATCCTAACTCATTCTCTCATCTAGGGTGAGGTCTACAATGGATTCATATATTCTTCATCTCTCTTATTTCCTTCCTCTCTTCTCTTCTTCTTCTTTTACAAATATTACAGTTTTTACATGGGTACCTCATCAGTGTATATGTTGGGACCCATTTCTTATTTTTGACTTACTACCTCATCCTAAGTTATGATGAAGGGGGGTGTTGGTGTGGGGTATTTTCCTTTTCATCTCGGGAATTTTCCACATCACTTGGTGAGTCATCTAACTTAGGTGAGATCATAGGTCTTAGGTTTCTTGGGGGTATAAGAGATTCTTTCATACATCTCATTATGCATCAAGACACCACACATGATTTACTTTCCATTTATGGAACGTAACTCCTCTTCTCCCTTGTGGAGGTATGATTAGTCTTACATTGGGAGTTACACAACACTCCTATTTGTACCCTTTTTTTTATGATCTATGAGAATGAGTAGACCCTTTTCTTTTAGATGCACATTCTCATGGTTAAATTCTTGTTTGCTAAATAGAACTCCATTGATTTGTTATTCAAGTGTAACTCGGTTGATGTGTGTGCCATCTAGCTTGATCCTCGTCCTCACGTTATCTCACACCTTCCACTCATCTCCACTTCACCGGCTCACTCATTCAAGTTCTAGAACCCTACAAAATAGAAAAATATATTGAAAATACAATGGAAGAATTCAAGAGACAACTACTCAAATTAAATTCTATTAAATTCTTATTCAAACTCAACCACCTGCACATACCAAATCATAATGCTAAATTAGGAAAATTCATTCATTCACCTACAACTCAATCAAATATTCATCCTCAAGCCTTGGACTCTCCTTCATCTATAAATAAGAGGCTCAAATCCTCACAAATCATATTTAGGAAGCTCAAGGCATTTTTAGTATTTCTCTATACAATTTCCACTCAAACTCATACATTGTTAGAAACCCATTTGATCAACAAGATCATAACAAAGCTCATCACTCATCCATTTTCTCATAGCATGAATTTTATTCCATTCAGAGTCAAATTTGGAGCATCCACATATAATCCATCAAAGAGATTAAACCATATTGGTACTTCAATCCATGCTTTAGCCATCTCATTCGATTACAAGGAAATGTGAATGAAGAATTTAGTTTGCATTTCATTGCTTATTTCTTCCATTACTTTTTTATATATTTACACAATTCATAATTTATACCTCAATGAATTATTGGACATATTAAATCGAGAAAGAAACACCTTTTCTACTCCTCATAGATATTGTGGAATTTCTTATGTGGTCATCAACTTTACAAATAATATATCATGTTACTATTTGAGCAACACACACACACACACACACACACACACACACACACACACACACACACACACACACACACACACACACACACACACACACACACACACACACACACACACACACACACACACACACACACACACACACACACACACACAATGTGTGTGTACAATAAAATAGTGATATTTATTTAAATTATATAATGTTATAAATACATACGTGAAAATAAATCAAAACATTCTAAATTACCTCTATGAATGTAAATATTGACATGGTACTAGAAAC
Organism: Taxus wallichiana var. yunnanensis; assembly: GCA_018340775.1. Taxonomy (NCBI): domain Eukaryota; kingdom Viridiplantae; phylum Streptophyta; class Pinopsida; order Cupressales; family Taxaceae; genus Taxus; species Taxus wallichiana. The sequence goes on from CM031243.1 coordinate 755,194,961, forward strand.
ATTTGATTGGAATGATGACGTCCCTCTCTTATGATGCAATATTAATGCACACATATTTGTAAATTAATTTTACTAGGTTCAAATACAAATAGTTTGAATTTAACATATGTATTGTGCTCATTTTTTGTAACATGTAATAAAAAATAATAATAGATGAAAAACATTATCCATATCATGTGCTCCACCAAAAACTCCACCAAAACCAGTCTCCATGAAAATTTCATCGTTGTCGGATCTAATACATATGCCACCACAAGATGTTGAAATATGTATCCTTGTGTTAGTACGACGTGGAGGAATCCCTTATCCACCTCCACCAACATCAGCTTGAGAAACTTATCTCATATGTTGAATGAGGGTATCATTTCGGGCTTAAAGTGCATGGGGTGTGTCAATATCTATTTTCTCCTTCATTTTTGTAGGGATCATCTCACGATGAGGGGGATTTTGGATGGGGAATCTAGCATGTTAAATATAATCATGACATGCACCTAGTATATCATGTGCGAGAGCCTTTTCCTCACTTCAAAACTAGGATTAATCAAAATAGTTAGGAATTTCATTGAGGATAAACACAAAATAAAGTTTCCTCAAAATTATAATGGAACTTTGTTGTTGTTACAAGGTGGCATATCAAATACCATTCACTACCACCCAAAAAATTGTCTTTTATTAATTAGTTGTGCACCAATGGATTGGAAATTGATTGCATGATTTAAAAATGGAAAATTTGTTATAAGGTCAGTGAATAGTGCAAAAATGAGGTATTTTATATTTTAATGTTGAATTTTATAATTATTAGCATAATAATCCTTGCAAGTCTCTCTATAGGATGTCTACCGATCAATTTGACTTGTTTCCAAGTCAACTTGGTCTAGTAATGACTCTAATGTGTTTGCATAGGAGGAATGGTGGGGGCTCGTGGAATGGGAATCCCTCACTAATTTAATCAATTCCTCAATTTGTATCTTATTCTCCACCGTACAGGTAACTAAATCCTCTTGAATACATGAATGATCTACAGAAATCATAGGAGGGCTACGAGGGTTATGATTATTTGCACGGTTTTTTCTTGGTTGTGAAGGAACTATAAGAATCATTAAAACCCGAATTTGATTAAAATGTACATTAGAAATATATAAAAATTACCAAATTTTATTGTAGTTGAGAGAATTTTTTCCTACCTCCTTTTAGGTGTCGCCTTGTTGAATCCACCTTAATGCAACCTTGAACATGATCTAGAGACAATTTTTAGCAAAGCAAATGGCGAGTCCTAACCGTGAATGGAGGGTTTGGAGGGGAAAACACATTTGAGGTAGAATAGAAATAAAAATGGGAGTTTTTTAATAAATAATTCAATATAAATCATACACGTTATAGCATGTGCATGTTTTGGTTTGTAATTACCAAAATAAATAAAAATTCCACCAAACACTATTTGATTTAGTTTATGATTTCTATCCACATTTCAACCCCCACCTCTATGCACTTACCTTCAATGAACTCAATATTGAGTGCCTTAGTAGGTTAAGAAGAAATCATAGTTTCTATTGTATGTATTTCATAAGTGGGAGATGGTGGAAGAGAAGGATCTTCTTTGGTGTTTTCTTCATAATCTTCTAAGGCTCAAAGTTTTTGAACAAATAGTCTACAATGATGAATAAAAATATGCATAATTTCACTTAGTGAAATCTTACAACGAATGGATTTGATTTCATTAAGGAATTTCCATTATGAATTTTGGTCATATCCATAATGACACATCGATTGGGAAGGCTTATAAGTGGTTGGATATTTTATAGTGTTAATAATTTTAGTAGAATGAGGAATATTTATCTTAGATAGAGTAATATGTTCCTTGGGTTAAGGATCCATGAATCTTGTAAGTTAAAAATTAGTGGACCAATCATTAGATATATATGTTAACAAAATGTTCCCTATCTCATTTTTGTTAATATTGTGTTATCTAAAGAAAACTTTCAATGCACGTCCTCTTGGTAACCTTTCTCAATCCTCTTCCTTATTTTATTTATTTTCCTTGAGCTCGTGTGTCTCAATCTCCACATTTGTATCCATACACCTTTCAAATTGATCTCAATGTTTCATAAATATTTTTATAGCCACCTATGGTATCTCTATGAATTTATTCTTGAATCGTGGTCCTCCATCCCAATAAAAATCTTTAAAGGGATCAAAGGTGGTAATATTGGTCACTTGAACTCACTTCAAACATCACAAGCTAGAAATAGCTTATTTAACACACTTAAATATTCAAATATGGTCCCAAAAATATTCTATTCTGATCCCATGGTAGATACAAGTCATGTCCTATGAAAATTATCTTGGTATTTAGACCCACACTCAAAAGGATAGGATTTGGTGGATGTTTTATATTGAAAAATGCTTTATTAATATAGAGAAGGGGAGAGTGGAGAAGAATCTTAGGATCAATCGAGTTATTATTTTGTTTAGGGGTTGTTAAAGTTAAGGGTTAAAGTGGAATACACTTTGTGTATTATTTGGAAGCTTGTCACATGGGAAATGCATCCAAATGATGCAATTCTTTAAGAAAATAGAGAGCCTATAAGAACTAATGATCCTAAATACATGAAAATGTGACATGTGTTGCATTCGTAATGAGGCTACATAGTGAATTTGGAGATACCTTAGAGGAGTAGATTAAGGTAGGGTCAAAGGTGTTTGGGTCCCACTTCACAAGCACAAGTGCTCGTAATTATGCAACTTGAACCCATTTCGCAAAAGGAGAGGACGTAACCAAAAATTTAAATGAGAGCATGTAATCATCTTATTAATATGATCCCAATAAAAGGATACCACGTGTCCTTTACTACCCATCAGAATTGGAAGACTCAAAAATTATTTTTCTCGCATATTTTTTTGTAGGGATCCGATTAAGAATTATTTGGTTTATTGGAATTTTCTGAAGTGATACTTCTTTTAGGACAACTAATATGTTAAATAATTACACATTGAGCATGTAGTTCCCAAATTAAGAGTGGTTATCTTCTCAAAATGTAGTGGCATGCTCTTGATTACTTCCCATTTATTGTTTTAAGCCCCCAATGAGTCATAATGCCTCTAAAAACAATAATAATTGTCTTTTAAGATCACATTGAGCCAAAATAATAATAATAATAATCTTATTTATTTTTATGCAAGCCTCATTAAAATTTTTGTGTCCCAAAGTATATATAATTCCAATTTGATAGAATTGGAAAGCAAAATATATAGTGATATGCGGGTACTTCATTTCAAATGGAATATTTGATCTTATGCAACAAATGTAAGGATGGAAATTCTTGTGCATTTATTGTTTTAAATGATATTTTCTCTTGTTTCTTTCATTATCCTCGTTGTATAAAAAAATTAAATATCTCTACATTCTAAGGATTTTATCTTGCATCCTTGGACTTTCTTAGTTCACTTTTTTCTACATTATTGCATCCTATCTTTTATTGTATATATGAATGTTTGATCTTGTGTCCAATGCCTATGACTATATATGGATGGAAATGGTAGACGTTTATTGTTTTAAAGAGTGTTTCTCTCTCGTTCCTTTATTGTTCTAATTGTATAAATAAATAGTATCTCTACATAATCTAGGGATTTTTTCTCACTTCCTTGAAATTTCTTGGTTCACATTTTGTTCTACATTGTATCATTTGATTATTTTTTGAATATATGCATGTTTGATATGTTGGATATATGAATGAATGAAACTATGTAGATTACTTCCATTCATTAGATTACATGGCTCTTTCTTACCTTCTCGTTTAATTGCATTATGATATCTCTAGCCTATTATATAGATTAGCATATTGTGCCTCTTAATTCTCTTTTTTCATAAGGTTATTATGTTAAAGTGTTATAGGGAAGGAGTCAAATAACTCATTTCCTATCATGATGTATTGACCACCTTTTATTTTTTTCTCTCTTCCCTTTTTGCATGTAAATTCTTAGATATGTATTATACCAAACTAGTAGCTTAGGAAGAGCGAACTATCTCTAGATTTTTAATAGAAGTAGAAACACCATAGCTAGAAAAATATCACATTTTTATGTTTGAATGCAAGTGAGTCTAAATGGGAAAAAAATCACATTAATATAATCTTTAATTGACATCTTATTTTGAGAAGAATTTTTAGGTTTTTGGACCATATCCTTATTTTTAGGATTCCGTTAATAAGTGAATTTTTAAATTGAATTCACATATTGGGAGTTGATATAAATGTTGTCATATTATCATTCAATGGTGCCCAAAAATTCATTCATGGGTTCCTTATCGTGGTTACAAATTGGTCTATAATTTCATTTCCGTTGATGGTGTTTAATTGATCAAGAAGAGACTAATGATTTTCATAGTGTTTTTTAATGATAACATTAACACATAATACAAAATTACAGAATATTTTGTAAAGATGATAATGATTTTCACATGAGTTCCTCATGCTAGCATGTCACCATAAATAAAGTTTGTGGTCATATGAGGAAGGAATATAAGATTTGAATAATCAATGCGAGTGATTTTTAGGAACTTTACTTGATAGGGTTGGTGGCGAGGGTTTGATTGATTAGTTAGGTTAGTTGATTAGGCTTAGATGATGAAGAAACATGATAGATTTTCCCTTATGAGGGACTTTATTTTGAGATATTGTTACTTCATTGGAAGTTTTTAAGAGAATCCTTGATTAGTTTTTGAGTTAGACCAATTCCCTCATAGGGTAGTCTTTCTTCTTAGCATGTTCATTTGAAGGCTTGATCTATTATGCTAGGGGATAATACCCAAATCTTATTTTAGAGAGAGGGATTCAAGGATTTCAGAAATATTTCAAATATATGTAAATGTTTGAGAGTATGATTAAGTTTTTTTCCCATGATATTCCATCCTTTAATGAATTCATAGGATTATTTATTAGTATATTACTTAATGGTAACAAAATTTTGAAATATGTTTTTAGGGAGCTCAATTTGTTGAAATTATTTCATTAAGGGGTTAGATAAACCTTTTAATTGATTTATTAAATGATGAGGAAGTTGATTATACCATTACTAAGTTTCACCTTTTATATATTGGATACTCATTTGGCGATTGCATAAATATTGATTTAGATTCACTCCATGAATAGGTAGCCTAAGGATTTGATATGAAGAGCAAGGTCAAATGACCCAATATAAGTTATTTTCAAATCCCTCTTGAATCTATCAAAGTGATGTAATGATCTAGGGTTCATTTTATAAATTTTTGTAAAACCTTGTTTTGTATTGGAGGTTTTAGTATTTGGTTCCCAAAGGAAAACAATTGGTCCTATAATGATTAATGCATGTCGATATTCCATTTTAAAAATTTTATTTTCACTTGGAACATGTTTTGATTAGTTATTATTTGCATGTGAGTCACATGATCCAACAATTTGATAATCAAAATATTATTTTCAATGGGTGGGATTTGGCTAGTATGGGAGAATTAGTTATTATATTGTTGGTTAGATTTGAAGAAGAATTTTTAAGAGCATTTTAAGGTGATTTAAATAGAAGGTTTGCAAATAATTTATAAGAGGATAATTCCTTGGGAAATATAATTCGAGTGAATTGGACATAGGGTACATCCTTAATAGGATGAAAACTACATCAACCCTAATTTAAAATTAATTATAGATTTGATAATATAGTAACATGAGTATAAGAACATTTAGATTTGCATCTTATATTAGATAACAAGTATGTATATCATAACACTTTTAATTACATTAAGCTACAAGTAACTAGAATTATAATTGGGATAGAAAGAGTCACTTAGCTAGTTTCGAAAAGTTTCTAGGTGTGTCAATGAGAGATCTAGAAAAGGAACAAGATCTGGAAATTAGAAGTATCAACTTATACACTTGATATCCTTTTTGGGAGAAACCATACAAAAATTCCAAGATCGTACAAATCCTAACCAAATTATAAAATATTAGACATATAGACAATGGGAATCTATAATTTGTTGTCATTATATGTTGTTGTTTATATATTTTTATATCTTCAAATTTGAATAAAACCTAGATTTCAAACATGGACTGTAAAATAAACTAGTTATCTTGTAACACTATCAAGAAAACATTAGATACAAAATTTAAAAAAATACAAATTCTTTATTTGGACTAAGTTTAATGACCACCTTGTTTGTGAATAACCGATCACTATAATACATTTCAAACTCAATGTAGTTTTCCTAGTGCTTTATCTTTGATGTGCATGTAATTATCCCTTGACCTCGGTTGGTTTGTGTGCCTCAACACCGATAGTGTGATATGCTACTCGCATCCCAATAGAAACCCTTTTAAACATGACAAATTCAATTTTATGCCCTCCTAGGTTGTGTATACGATATGCAAATGTATATCTTGCTCCTTTAGCTCACTAGATGGTAGGTAGATAGGTGTTTTCTAGATGATAAATTCTTATATTAGACTTGAATATATATAAGTTCTTACTTTTAATTTTGGACCTCTATGGTAGGAAAGGATGACCTAGAAAATATAATTTAAAAGATTAAAGAGTAACAAATAGGGCCATGAAGAGAAAACAACCAAAAGAAAAGAGGGTTAAAGATCGTACATAATGGTTAGGACCATCTCGCATGGTTTTTACCTTGTTATATAGTTTTTGAATAGACTCGTATATAGCAAAAAATTAAAAGGGGAATACTATATATCTTTTAAGGTAGCAAAGAATCAAACCAAAGCAATAAAACAAGAAGAGATAACGTTAAATAAATCCACAAAGAGCAATGCAACAAAATAATAATACCACTAATACCTTGTTTCATTGTTCAAAACTCATGTTTATAAAAGTATAATAATAACATGATGTAATAATGATTTTGTGCAGATTTTAGTGTCTACATTTTTCCCCTTTGTGCTAGTGAATGAAATTTACTAGTTTAACGGAGAAAAGTATCGTACCTGGAAGAAATACCGATGAAAAAAATATAAGTGTGATGGGAGAAGGTATATATGTTAGCAAACAATGTTAGTCATTGGTTGACCTATGTGGGAGATAAGGGAGAAATGTACCATAGGTGTTAAATATGAGGTATCATTTATGCAGGAGCATCACCATGGAACTTGGAGAGAAAAATGAATTCTGAATAAGCCTATGACAGAATTAAGCATAAACTAGAAGTCTTAAAAAGTTTCTCTTTCCATCCATGTCATTGTTCAAGTTCAAATTTAAATGTACATTGTAATTGTGAAGGTGAAAAGCCTTGTAGTAGGGGTAAATTGTCAACTTTGACTTGGAAAAGAGTTGTTATAGGCTAAATAATGCCATGAAGGCCATATAATCATGTGGAGATCACTATGTACGTGCTCAAGAGGAGTTGTAGGGTGATTCTTATCCCCTTTACATGTTTAGTAAGTTTTTGAGTCAAGATAGGATTGTTGAGTCCATGTAGGAGTAGTTGAGGGTTTGTAGGAACAAGACTAGGAGCATTCTAAGATAGAAAAATTCAATCTAAATTAAGAGACTCGAGCTCAAGGAAAAAAAGAGGTGTGAATTCAATGTAATGAAGTATGTATGAATTAGCTCTTGTTTTAGTGTTTATTTGCATGTTTTAGGTGGTGTGTTAAAGGATTATGCCCGGACAATGACCTTCAAACCATCCATGGTTTTTAATTGATGAATCACACTTGACTTTGACATTAATGATTTTAGCTTCCACATGTACCAAGGACCACTATCATAATTTTTAGGTGTCTTAAAATTGCATCATTTAGTTTTTAGAGCTAATTCTTCCTTCACAGTGCTCAAAGTAGGGCCTGACATATCTTTTTAAGTGTATCGATGAATTGGGCTAAAATTATCAATACATATCTTTTTCTATGTGAGGTAGAAAATATCAAATTTTAGTTTTAGATGGTTAGGTACAATAGAAGATACATGCAATAGAAATCTCGAGAAATCATGCAAGAAATCACGGTAGACACAATTAGACAAGAAAAATGGATAGAATTTTCATCATTCGTGTAAATCATGATTAGAGACTGAGTCTATAGGGTGAATAAAGAATGTAGGATGATTTGGAGGACCCTAGGAAGTATTCCATAAAGAGATACTTTCATTCATGCAAAGGATGGACTGTATAAATTCAAATGATTGTCCTAGAGTGTAAGAAGAGGTCTAAATGAAGTAGCTTAGACAAAATGTGTTAAAGGAAAAATGCATTTAAGTTGAAGAACATATTTGATAGGATATGGAAGACCTATATTCGTTTTGTTGTGTAAAGAAATATATGACCTCCGATAAGATTACGAAAGACTATAAGAAACCTTAATTTAGTATTAGTGCTAATTGGACCAAATAAGAGTATGTCAAGAGTTGGTATGACATGAATGACATATCAAATTTCTATGAAGGAGTTGGAGTGATGTTTTGAATAATATTATGGAGAACTTCTTTTACTATCTTGGAATAGTGTATGGTTGTACAAGTTACAATGACTGTCCTAAGTCACTAGAAAGGTCTCCAAGATATAAGAGTTGGGTGAACAAGCATGCAACTAGTTCGTGGAGATTATAAACACCCCAAGTATGTAAAAGGAGTCTATAAACCAAGGATCCATGCTTGAGGAACCTCTAATCATATTTTAGTCTTTGAAATGACATACATGAACCTTAAGAAGATTAAGAACATGGTATTACAATCATAAGGGGAAATCATGACTAGAGCAAGATGATAAGGGGTTTGAACTTCTAATAAGATGCATTTAATAGGTTTGGTAGGCATGCATAGTATTGTGTTTTTAATTGCACCATGATTTCATAAGGAGAGTAAACATCTTAGAGAGAAGTTAAGAGGAATATAGATGCTTGCATGAAAAGAATGGAGGTTGGAGTGTATTATAGTCCTTGTATGAGTTGAAAGAAGTCTTGAACACCTTCAAGAATTGACTTGCTGATAAATGTTACACTTGAATAAGGATCTAAAGTATTGAGTACCCCTATAGTACAGGTTATGAATAACATGGGGTAGAAATACATACAAGACATGTATTTCTTGTTGTTGTATCTTCCTAAAAGTATACATAGAAGGACAATATATTTATAAAATGATAGTCCTTAGGCACTTATTGAGTGAGAAGTGGGACCTGTGGGGCATGCTATAGAAGGTGAGATGAGATGAGCATGACTCTTGGAAGACAGAGCATGATGGCCTAGGTCAAGTGAATTAGGTCATCTCAGGGAAGAGAAAAGGCATAAAGTATTGGCTTGAGTAGGAGAACTAGGGGAGAGTCGCATTGATTGGAAAAGAAAGGTAAATACATGGAGAGATGAGAATTGGGAAATTAGTCATTGACTGTATGATTTTAAATCAGGATTAAACCTTACATAGATAGAGATAGGTGAATACACCAAGAAAATTATGAGGCTAGATTGGACAAAGAAGCCTAGAACATGATACTTAGGACCTGATATAAAGTGAGGGTGGATTTTTTGAGCTAAGAAGTGCACCATTTTTGGTATCAAAGAAAAGAAGATACCAATTTTGATATTTGATTGCTAATATGGATGTTTAAAAGAGTTAGTGGGATGTTTACTTTTTTTGAGGTTGTATTTTATTGTGTTAATGGTTGAATGAGGTGTGATTTCAGACTCGGGTGAAGGAGAAGAGAAACTCAAGTAGTCAAGAAGGAAGAAAGAAGTTGATAGAATCCAAGAGAACTACAGCTAGAAAAGAGAAGAGTAAGCCAAAGAATATTGGCATAGGGCCACTATAGCTTGCACAATGAAAGGTTGTGAGAAAGAGAGAAGAAAGAGGTAGTCGATATCCAAGAAGAAGCTTGGATAAGAGAGAGAAAGAAGGCTACAATCCAAGGTGATAGAGACTTGGATGAGAGAGAGATAAATTATGGATTTGAGACAGGTAATGGTGTTGGTGCAGGAAATGAGAGAGGTAAGAGTGGCAGGAGAAAAGAAGAGAAAATAAAATAAGAAAGCAAGGGAGATAGATGAAATAAGGAAGCAAATTGAACTCCTTGAGAAAGAGATAACAACTATAGGAGAAGTCTTAGTTGGAAAATTGTATGAAGAGATTGAAGGCACATAGGATGAGATGATGGATACATAGGAAGAGCTAAGCTTCATGAGTGAAGCATGTGAAGATTCTTGCAGAGATGAGACAAAGTATGAGTATGAAGACTTCATGGATGAAGAGAATGAGTGGTCTAGTGAATATGAGGAATAACCACAAAGAAAAGAAAGAAAATGATGGACAAGTCCATGCAAAGGAAATTTTTGAATGCTAATGTTATGTTTAAGTCTTATTTTATAGGTATATAGGGCATCCTAGCCAAGGAATATATGATGGATGAGAATTCAAGTGAAGAGTCCATGAAAAAGGACAACATAGAATGCATTTGAATATATTCAAATGAAGGCATGGAACAAGAAAAAGTAAGAAAGAGAAAGGAAGGAACACAGAGGACCTTGCAAAGAGTATGGATATATAGTATTAAAGTGGCTAAAAAGATAGCTCCACCTGTAGCAAGCATATGAAGTCAAAATAGTTACATATCAAGATAAGAAGATTAAGGAACCAATTATTGTTTGAAGAAGCTGGTCAAAGAAGAAGGTGACATCATTCCAAATGAGGTAAAGGAAATGATAGATAAAGGTAAACAAACTGAATTTGACTCATCAGTTGATGATACTTTGCACATGATTAGTGGCAACATTGATGAATGTATGGTTGAAGTTTGTAAAGAGAAGATAGTATGGACTAATATGGAAGCAGGTGAATGTTCTTATGGAGGTAAAAATGAGAGAATGGAAGAAAATGAAAACTTAGTGAAAGAAGAATAACAATGTCCAAATGTTGGGCCAAGGTTTGACAAATTTCAAGAAGATATAGGATGAGTTTTTGTTGCAAGAGCTAAAGTTAATAGAAACTTTGTTTGCAAGCTAGCCCATGGATGAAGAAGAGATGAAAGCATGCAAGAATGATAAAAGAAGCCACAAGTGGATGAGAATGAAGAGGTAAAAGGTGAAAAATTGAAATCAGATTTTGTTTGTTTTTGATGATAGTATGAATGATGTAAACCTTGCTCAAGAAATCTTTAATTTTGAAGAAGAGGATGAATTTTTCTACAAGAATATGGAGAAGTTACAGAGAGGTGAATGCATTAGAGTATGATTCGAATAATAAAGGACTCAATGACAATCCTAAACCAGAAAGATGGAGAAATTTGATGAATGGAAGAAGGAAAATGAGTTATAAGGAGGAAGAATTGTTAAAGAAGAAGAAAATACAGCAATGGAAATGACAAATTAGAATTAAAAGCTCATTAAAAACCTATAAAGGAAGAAAATAAAGGAAAAAATAGGGATAAGAAGACCAAATTGGGATTGGTCAATGAAAAAACAAAAAGAGAAGAGGAGGAGCAGCAACATGAATAAGCTTCGTGGCTTCCAAGTTTTGTGTCTAAGGTCTCTTTTAGTGCTTTATATGCCGGTATATCAGCTGATGAGATGGATGAAGCTCAATATTTCATGAGAGATATTTTTAAAACAAGAGAACAAGGAGATGTTCAAGACCTATATGAAGAAGAAGCATAATTATGGGACCTAGTACATGAGAAGAAAACAATAAGAGGCAAGTACAAGAAGAGACAAAGGAGAAAGAAAATGAGGTATAGAGAATACACCAGAAGATGGAAAGACTAGTATGGCCAAGGAGAATATGGGACCCATGTACAATTTAAGAAAGAATGAAACACTAGACAAGAGAGAAAAGTTCTCATCATGACAATTCAAGACAATTGTTGTCATTTAATGAAATTAGAAAGCTTATACCAACATTGAGATCAAGAATTTTTAATGCATAAGTGAAAAAGATGGAAAATTTATGAGTAGTAGAAACAGATCAAGGAATAAGAAAAAGATGAAGACTCATGAGAAGGAGCTCATAAAAACCTTCAAGATGGATATCCTGATGTAGGAGCATCATCATAAACCTTAGAGAGCACAATGAAGTTTGCATAAGCCTATGAAAAGGCATTAAGCATAAAATAGAAGTTTTCAAAAGCTTCTCTTTCCATCCATGTCATTGTTCAAGTTCAAATTTAAATGTACATTGTAAGTGTGAAGGTGAAAATCCTTGTAGTGGGGGTAAATTGTCAATTTTGACTTGGCAAAGAGTTGTTATAAGATAAATAAGGCCATGAAGGCCATGTCATCATGTGGATATCCCTATGTACTTTCTCAAGAGGATTTGTAGGGTTATTACATGTTTAGTAACCTTTTGAATCAAGATAGTGTTGTTGAGTCCATGTAGGAGCAGTTGAGGGTTTGTAGGAACAAGACTAGGAGCATTCTAAGATAGAAAAATTCGGTCTAAATCAAGAGACTTGAGATCAAGAGACAGTGTAGGTGTGAATTCAATGTAATGAAGCATGTATGAAGTTTGAAGGAAGGAATCTTCTCTTGTTTAAGTGTTTATTTGCATGTTTTAGGTTGTAGTGTTAAATGATTGTGCTAGGACAAAGTGACCTTTAAACGCTCCATGGTGTTTAATTGATGAATCACACTTGACTATTAATGTGTATAGCTTCCACATGTGCCAAGGACCTCGGTCATAATTTTTAGGTGTCTTGAAATTGCATAATTTATTTTTATGGCTAATTGTTCCTTCACATGCTCAAAGTAGGGCCTCCCATATGCTTTAAGTGTATGGATAAATTGGGCTAAAATTATAAATATATATCTGTCTGGATCTAAGTTAGAAATTCCCAAATTTTCATTGTATATGGTTGGGTACATTAGAATATACCCATAACATAAATCTCGAGAAAACCAAAGAAGGAAAACACAAACACAGTTAGACAAGAAAAATGGATAGAATTTGCATCATTCGTGAAAATCATAATTCTAGACTGATTTTATAGGGTGAAGAGAGAGTGAAGAATGATTTGGAGGACCCTAGAAAGTATTCCATAAAGATATGCTTTCATTCACGCAAAGGATTGACTATACAAATTCAAATGACTATCCTAGATTGTAAGAATATGTCTAAATGAAGATAGCCAAACAAAATGTGTTAAAGGAACAATGCATCTAAGTTGAAAAACATCTTTGATATGATATGAAAGACCTATATTAATTTGGGTTGTGTAAATAAAGGTATGGGCAAATGTGGTTAGACCTTTGGTAAGCTTATAGAAGACTATAAGAAACCTTGAGGTAGTATAGGTGCTAATTGGACCAATTCAGAATATGTCAAGAGTTGGTATGACACGAATGAGAGCTCAAATTTTTGTGAAAGAGTTGGAGTGATGTTTTGAATTAGATTATGGATAAATTCTTACTATCTTGGAATAATGGATGGTTGTATAGGTTGTAATGACAGTCAAGTCACTATAAAGGTCACCAAGATAAAAGAACTGGGTGAACAATAATAGAACTAGTTCATGGAGATTATGAACACCCCAAGTCTATTAAGAGAGTCTATAAAACAAGGATCCATGTTATGAGGACCCTCTAATCATATTTTAGGCTTTGAAATGGCCTACAAGAATCTTAAGATGACCGAGAATAGGGTATTACAGTTCTAAGGGGAAATCATGACTAGAGAAAGATGATAAGGGGGTTTTAACCTCTAATAGGATGCATTTAATAGTTTTGGAAAGTATGCATAGTACTATGTTTTTAATTACACCATGATTTCATAAGGAGAGTAAACATATTAGAGAGAATTTGATAGGAATATAGGTGCTTGCATGAAAAGAATGGAGGTTGGAGTGTATTATAGTCCTTGTATGAGTTGAAAGAAGTCTTGAACACCTACAAGCATTGAATCATGATAACCATTGCACTTAAATAAGGATCTAACATCTTGACTACCCTTATAGTATAGGGTTATGAAGAAAATGGGGGTAGTAGTACATACAAGACATGTATTTCTTGTTGGTGTATCTTCCAAGTATACATAGAAGGATAATATCATTATAAAATGACAGTCCTTAGGCACTTATTGAGTGAGTAGTGGGACTATAGGGCATGGTATAGAATGTGAGCTAAGATGAGCATGAATTGTTGAAGATAGTGCATGATGGCCTAGGTCAAGTGAATTAGGTCATCTCGGGGAAGAGAGAATGTATAAGGTGTTGGCTTGAGTAGGAGAACTATGGGAGAGTTTCATTTATTGGTAAGGAAAGGTAAGTACATAGAGAGACGATAATTGGTAAATTAGTCATTGATCTGTATGAATGTAAATAAGTCTTGAACCTTACAAAGACATATATAGGTGAATACAACAAGAAAGGTATGAGGCCAAATTGGACAAAGAATGCTAGAACATGATACTATGACATGATATAACAGTGAGGGTGGATTTGGTTAGCTAATAAGTGAACTAATCATAGTCACAAAAATAAATGTTTTGAGATGTGATGAGTTTTACTTTGCATATTTGTAGATTTGGTGGTAATAAAATCCCCAAAAAGGTATTGATTTTAAAATAACATGGGAATCGGGTGTCTCACCGGTAAGGGAAGAGTGTTACAAAACTTTTAAATTTTTCTATAATGCTTCCCAAAGGGATACCACACCACTAAAAATGAAGATAAGTTAAAAGTATTTGAAAAAAAATGCGAGGTAAATTGGAACAACATCTCATTACCCCTATCGTATAATGCATGGGTGTGTAATTTTCACTTGTATCTACTAGTGATTATATATTTTTGACTCGCCCCTACATTTTATGAAATGTATTATCATGTGTTTCTCACAATTAAGTGTGCTTAGTTCTTGAGTGAAATTTGTAACAATATTTCACCTATTTGATCATGATATTAGCTTGATTTTTGTAATAAAGAAAGAGAGAGAGTGTGTATGGCATCACATGGCCATTTTTTCTTGATTTGTGTATGAATTGTTGAAGAGAAGACAACCTTTCATACATAGTCTATTAAAATTTATTTTGATTTATGAAATAGAAGAGGAAGAGGAGTTGACCTTGCATTGTCGTGACCTATTTATTTCCACCCTTTTGATGAAAAAGAGATTGTGGAATATGATCAATTAAGGAGAAATATAGAGATAGGTGTGTTGCATATATTTTTTATAGTGAGAGTGTGGAATAGGTTGATTTCAATATTTTATAAAGTCATTCATGTGAGAAAACAAATGAATATTTATGTAATAACGTTACATGTAGAGTTATGGGATGATACTAGATTTTAGGCCCCACACAACCTTTTAAGTTGTGTGGTAATGTGTGGTGATGTATTTACGTGCAATAAATCATAAATATGATCATAAAACCACAAAAGCATGTAAAATGGGTAAACAAGACTCGATATACTATTCTTACTATCACATTGTTGTGATTGAGGAATTAGGTATTTAGTAAGTTAGGTTTCTTAATGCCACAATTGAATTTTGTTATAAATAGAAGTTAGAAAAGTGAAAAGTACTTTTCATTTGTGAAAAGTATTGTGAAAGGAGCTCGAGTTTGAGATGATTTCATGAGTTAGAGAAATAATTCAATGGTGATTTAAGTCGTAACTAAATATATTCAGATTACATATTATTCATGATCTAGTGAGTGCCATTAATGTTGATTTTTATTGGGAATAATATTCATTTTCATGATTTTGTTAGAATTCTTGAATTAATCAAAATTAGTATATATATGCAACAATGAAACAAACAACAGTTTTGGATCCGTGGGGAAACCATATGTATTGGTATAGTCCTAAATAAGATATGTATAGTCCGACTTGATTGGCACAATCCCAATCAAAGTAGAATAAAATGATGATTAAAATGTTGTACATAGAATTTTCTTACATTTGATCAAATTGTAATGATTTTACTCATATCAAGTGCACTAACACAATTTTTGGTTTGGTATTTTTTTCTTTCATAGATATGTTCACACATGAGAGTTTCTTGAGACCTACTTATGGATACATTATTTGCATTAGTCCCGAATGATGATGATTGTGATATATTAGATAGGTCTATATTAGAGCATGTAGCAAGATTGGGGGAATTTAACCCAAACATGCATCCGATAATTACACGATGCAAGTGGTGGAATGAAAATACATGTATCTTTTGGATCCCAATATGGGAGATGAAAATGAAATTGTAGGATGTATATTGGATTCTATAGTTGCTTATTATAAGAGAGATGGTGGAGTTTTTCCTTGAGATATGTCATTTCATATGAGGTTGTCATATAGATTTTTATTAGGCCATGGTTGCATTAGAGATCCATATATTATATTGAGTGCGATTGTGACATCAACGGTTCCACATTTCTTCAAGTATATTTGTATATTGTTTTCATTTGTATGATAGTGGATGGTGATGGGGTGTCTATCTCATTTAATATGTGGCATATATGTCATTATATAGAAAAGTATGGTACATGGTATGTCTAGGGTTATGTTATGTTGGCCCATTTATATAGGGAGTTGTAAAAGTTTTTTTAGAGAGATAGGTTGGCGGCGTGGAAGCCATTACATTGTTACATGTGTAGGCTTATGAGTACATTATAGTTGTGTGACAGATTGGTGGGCCTCTCCTAGATTGGGCACACCTTAATATTGTTACAACAATATAAATCATACAAAGGAAATGAGGGTTCAATATTATGACATATAGATCTATTTTAGATAGACTCCTTCCACATGATATTATCTAGATATCATACAAGGATAACATAGGGTGGATAGAGGATTTCGTAGATTTATGGTAAATTTGATGCACTATGTGGTTAACGAATTGGTTTCCTCACAACGGGGAGATGTTTTAGTATGAAAAAATGACCTAATAGTATTATAGTATGCAAGATGTGGCTCGATACCGTATCTTATGTAGATTATCAACTCATGCATCTCATAGAGAGGATACTCATATAGGGATAACCCATCTGATATATTTCCACAAGCTAAGGAGGTGGATCTAGTGGTGGTGTTAAGTGAAAGACAGCGCGGATGAACTGTGGCATACACAATATGGTGGGTGAAGACCCGATGGGTTTTTTTACCATTAAGGTTGGTGATCTAGGAGGTGATGTGTCACTTGGGGGATGGGTGGGCTATATATTTCACCACCCATAGACGAGGGAGAAAGGGATATCACCAATGGAGATGTTGTAGCAATAGTAGTGGCATGATGTAAGTATTATATAATTTTTGAGTTTGGATTTTTGATGTATAGAAATGTTTTTTTGCTATTGGTGTTAATGTGTATGTGTTAATGATTATATGTGATACATATTAGACCACCATTATTGATGCATAAATGTGCACATTGGTCCATAATATTCTAGGGTTTGTGGTTACTAGAGATTTGCTCAAGTGCATTAACAGGATTACAAGTGAGCATACCTATTTGTATGTTCTAGTTTTTGTGGTGGTAGACACATGAATAATGTTACAAAATTAGCTAGATGAGAGCCATGAAAATATTTATCATCATTTCAAGCCTCATCCTAGGCATGGGTTAGCACATGGTCTAGTGGAGATTTCCATATTCAAATTCATAGTATGCACAAGTTTTAGTAGAGAATTCAACATTACGTGAGTGATTATTACATTCTTGAGTGATTTTATATAGTCCAGGGAGTGTGGGGGTAAATAGGATCCTTGAGATCTCGATATTGAATGCCAATTGAGAGTAGTGGTTAGGATGAGTGAATGCACAAACAACAGTGTCCTAGACATATTATAAGTGACATTTTTTTATGCCACTTGCAACATATATGTAAAACTAATTTTTACCATGAAAAAAATATGTTTTGATATGATGATTAAACAATTAATAACATGTTTGATGGTATGTATGGATATATGTGTTTTTATTTTTCATGTTTACACTATTACATGATCTATTCATTATTACCATGCATATATATAATGCTTGTTTAAGAGTGGTAGGTAATGTGTATGATGAGTAAGAAAGAGAATGTAGATGTAGGAGCTATTATAATATATGTGAATTACTTTGGATCGTGTCGTGAGGAATTGATTGTGTGATCATGGATGTGTGTATAGTGGTGAGAAGGAGTAATGGGTGGTATGTGTGTATCCACTCACATAAGATTCCATGAGCATATAGGGCGAGGAAACTGCTCTTAAAAAATAAGGAAGATTATTCCTCATTTATGTCATGAAGGACTTGGTAAAAGAGTAGTAATAACAATATATGTAGATAAGGAGTGTAGTATGTGTGTGAATAAAACATTGTGGTGAAAAGACAAAGTAACATAGGAATGATTATTCACCGTAGATACTAAAATTGAACTGGTGTACATTATACATGAAGATTTATCTTAATTATATGTGTTGTGGATGGAGCCAAATAAGTTGTAGAAGTAACATGTGTAACTTTGGGTATAAACCTTTTTTATTTAATAAGAAATGTGTATGTTGGATTCAAAGGATCATGTGGATGAATATTGCATCGAGTTGATGCATCAATGGAAGAGATATCATAAAGTGTGAAACTTTTGTAGGATTTTCATAGAGGAGGGGAATTAGATATTTCTGAATTTTTGCTTCAAAGGAAATAATTAATTTATGCTCTAGGAACTTAGGTTTCTTATCTCGTATCACAATCATTGTCATAGTGTCCATTAATGTGATGAAAATAAAAAAGTATGCTACATGACTCATTCAAGCAAGTGAGATGGATGACGGTCATTAGATGGTAACGAAATCAATTTTCTATTATTATTGTAAGTAGGATGTCATGTGGATGATATATAGGTTTATCAAAATATACTAGTTTTCACATATGTCTACGAGGATCATGTGTGATAAATTTTGGTTTAGGCTTGGGATGATAGAAAGTGTGACCATGATGTAAGATCTTAACTTGATTTTCCTTAGCTAATAGCTTTGGCATTGCATTATAGTCATTGCAATAGAAGAAAATACAATATCCTTATCTAAATGCTTATGTTGATCGAAAAGGGTGAGGTATTTCTCTTATCAATAATGCAAATACAAATCTTAGTGAATGAGCCACATGTATCATAAATTAATTGTTCCTTGATAGGTCATATGAAACCTCAAAAAAGGATTTATTACATCTCTAAGTCAATGGGTTCATATAATAATAAGTACGTATTATATTTTAAATCTAATATATAATTAAATATAGGTTCATACACACCTTGATGTAAGGAGGGCAGATTCTTATATGTTGATTTAGGTCCTTTATTGTGACTAGATTTTATATGGAAAACATCCTAAATATATAGAAAGGTATTTAAAGAGCCACTAGGAATATGGGTAAATTAATACATAGCATCACTTATGAGAATCTTACGAACATATGTGAGAATAAAAATATCATATTATTATATGAGGCCATAAGTGCCCTATAATTATTAAGGTTAAGATAAAGATATGAAGTTCCATCAAATAATTAGAACAAGGGGACGATGAAATTCTTAGGGAACTAAGATTGGAATATTTTACATGGAATAAGATAGTCATAAACATATTATAATCAATGTTGGTATAGTAAAATTTCCTTTCTAGAGTCAAGGTATGTACTTTACGTTGTAAATATCCTACATCATGCACAATAGAGAGGACCTCTTAAGGAGGTGTAGGATAGGAACACTATTTATTTTAATATCAAGAGGTTCATTCAAAGGTTGTATCTTACCATCAATAGAAGTCATGGGAATATCATTTATTTAAAAAGAAATATTAGGTTTTATGTCATTTGAAACAACAATAGGTATAGCTTGGGGTTCTATAGGATTAGTCTAACATCAAGGCTATAAATAAATAACACCATTATCCTTAATAATGTCATCCATGCTATGAGAGGAAACTAGACTATGTATATCACATACGACTGTAGGAGAATCAACATGTTCATGTTTACTAAGAGAAATAAAGATAATGTTATCAATATACACACTACCATCTACAAATGGTGGGGAAGTAGTAATGATATAATCATTACATTTAGTTTTAAGAGAAAAACTAGAAACACGTTGTGTATCAATCATAGTATGTGCATCAGTTATAAAATCAATTGTATCATTATTGCATTTAAGAGTACTAGTAGGAATATTAATATTGGAAGCAATATCATTTCTTTCATATTCAATCATAATATTAGAAATGGAAGTAAAATCATGTGCAAATGGAATAGAAGTGTTACAATCAACGTCATTATCTTTACATTAAAGTGGAATAATAAGAACACGACTAGGTTTATCATTGTCATTTATTTTTCATTTAAGAGAAATGGGAGAGATACAATTGTGTTCATTCATATCATGTGTAAGGGGAGAAGAATCATCATTTGTATCATCATTATGGAATGCATTAGGATTTGATTCTAGATCACTATCATAAACACAAGGAATACCATCAATCAATGTATAAATGGAAGGAATATCATCCTCATGTAAGAATTAAACAATTTCATCATCACTAGACAATGTAGCCTCTATAGGAGAGTAGAAGGATCATCTAGAGTGAAAAGAGGGAGTTTGGTCACCATAACTATCTAAACTAGATGCATTACCCTCATAGTTAGGATCACTATCACCATTCCTAGTGGAAGTAAGACATAGAAATTCTATGATATCATTTAGGGATATGACTTCCTCAAGAGTAAGAGGAGGGAGGATCTTTGGTGGTTAAGAAAGGTCGGGTTTTGAGAAAATAAGGGTGGTTTATCTCAAAACACAAAGGATTGGAAATTGGATCATAATAGTATACTATATGATCCATATCATAATATGAATAGGTAGCCACATGTCACACATTCACATAAGGTACGAGATATGGTTAGAGGGATGGTTTCCACTATACTTCCGCATTGCATAAAATCAATCCATAATCACACAAATAATAAGGAAGATGCTCAAAAAGACCACACACATGCCCTAAGTAATCCTTAGGGTTTCAAAAATAGTAGGCCTAATGCAAAGGAGCTAAAAAAATCCAAGATTAGGTGAAGGGTTTTATCAAAATTAAGTTCACCAAAATGTATCAAACCTAATTTAAATTTATAAACTAATTCCTAGAGTTGAAAATATAGTAACATGAGTATAAACAAATTCATATTTGCATCTTAGATCAAATAAAAGGTTTGTAAATCATAAAAATTATAATATCATTAATTTATTAGTATCTAGAATTGTAATTGGGATAGATAGAGTCACTTAGCTGGTTCTAAATATTGTCATGGTATGCAGATGAGAGATCTAAAATAAGAAAAAGATCTAGAAACTAGAAGAATCAACTTCTACACTTTTGATACGTTTTGGGTAGAACTATACAGAACATCCAACACCATACAACAACCCCAACCAAATTTTATGGTATTGGACCTATAAATAGTGGGAATATGCAATTATTTGTGTCATTGCATGTCATTGTTTGTCACTCTTTGATATCTTTAACTTCACATAAAACCCTATATTTCATGCCTAAACTGCAAAACAAACTCTAACTATCTTGTAATAAAATCTAGAAAATATTAAATACAAAATGAAATAACGGAAATAATTGAGTTGGAATAACCTCGACTCACCCTATTTTTTTATTCACTAAGTGTTGCACTACATTTCAAACAATGTAGTTCTCCTAGTGTTTTGTGTTAATGTGCATGCAATTATCCCTTGACCTAAGTTGGCCCTTGTGCTTCAACATTGATAGTGGCTATGCCACTTCATCCCAATAGAAGCCCTTGTGTGCAAATGAAAACTTCAAATCCATGTCCTCCTATGTTGTGTATATAATATGTTGATGTATATATTTCTCCTTTAGTTTAATAATGGTAGATAAATAGTTTTTTG
Organism: Taxus wallichiana var. yunnanensis; assembly: GCA_018340775.1. NCBI lineage: Eukaryota > Viridiplantae > Streptophyta > Pinopsida > Cupressales > Taxaceae > Taxus > Taxus wallichiana. Next base: position 755,216,807 of record CM031243.1, read on the forward strand.
ATAGATGATAAATGCCTACATTAGACTTGTATATATATGAGTTATTACTTTGAAATTTAGACCTTAGTAAAGCGGAAAATCCAACCTATAAAATAGAATATCAAAAATAAAAGAGTAAAAAAATTCCCATGAAGAGAAAATAACCAAAACGAAGGAGGGATCAAGATCATAAAGAAGGGTTGGGAGCATATGTATGGTTTTAAAATTGTTGTGTCATTTTTAGCCAAGCACAAATATAAAAAAATTCTAGAATGGGATTATGATAGATCTTAAGGTATCTCATAATAAAACCAGAGAGGTAAAATAGTGATAAATAAGGTTAAATCAAGCCATGAACAGAAATGCAACAAAAGATTGATGCTACTAAGACCTTGTTTCATTGTTCCAAACTCGCATGTATAAAATCTAATAAAAGCATGATTTAATAATGATTTTTGTGGATTTTTGTATCTACAACAAGACCCTTGGTATCTAAGTTCTTAAAGAGAATATCATGACCTAATGGATTGATTTGAGCCATATTTCATTGAATGGTTGACTCACTTGAGATTGTGAAAAAGTACAAAATGAATAGTTTTTTTCCATGTTGAGCATGAAAGGAGAAAGGAACAATCCTTATTATCCAAATAGGTTAAGGCTCATTATAAAGACCCTAAGAGACAAAGATGTGATCACAAGTAAGGAATAGTAATACATATGACCGTTAATATGAATCAATCAATAGTGGAGCAAGATCGATGTCGGGGTAACCAAATTTGTACTATGGATAATAAGCTATATATATATAACCCTCTTTCTCTTATTAATGATATATTAGGATATGAAGGGACAATTCTAAAGCCTCCACATGAGACACTATTGTTAATCAAGAGGTGAAGATACACGGATCTAGAAGATGATAATCCAACCCCTATCAAAGGCATATAATTACAAATCCTAATTATAGGATAGGGGATGTGCTAGTGTCATAATTTTATAATGATTAATAAGATATGTCCATACGAGATATTAAAGTTGTGGTTGTATACTTGGATTGCAAGATATTGATAGGTTGTTATTCCCAAAGGGTAGATTTAATGTAATGGTCAATATGGAATAGTGTAATGGACAAGAATATGCTAGTCTATATACATGATTTATAAATCAATCAATAAAATAAAAAAATAAAAATACAAAGGAAAAATAAAGTTAAAAGTAATTACATTTGTTAAGACATCACTGGCACATCAACCCCTCCAAGGGTTAATGTTGCCTTTTGTGAGATTTTATGTGTGGGAACATATAGAAACAATAATGAAGTAAACCATAACTAGGGATCCAACGGGTAGCGGCGTAATGGTTCTTGGGTATCCTCGCAATGGGAGGTCTAAAGTTCAACTCTCGCCCCAAGGTGACATACTACCGACGGTTTGGATACCCCAGTGATGGGGTGCCATAATAATGTGGTTTAATCGTGGGCTTGCCGAGAGCTTACCATCCTTGGGCGGTTCCACACCCAATGTGGGCTGGTGATGCCACAAAGGGCTATGGCCCTCTCCATAGGTAACTCAAGCAAAAACAAAAGTAAACCATAACTAGAGACTCCAAAAATGTGGTGAACTTGCTAGTGTATATTATATTCTTAAGTGTCCTAGACTTGATTATCTAAAGATAGATTTCTAAATACAAGCAATAATAACTCCTAAAACTTTATGACCTTAAGAGAAGCTTGGAAATTTCAAGAAGACTAAATGATGAATGATACATAATGATTTCTACCTGTTATTCATTACATTTTCCCATAGTCATGCCATTGACCATGGTCAATATAGTCGAACATGAAGAAATATAGCCAAATGGCATCGACCATCATCAATTCCATTGTATCTAAGTTATAAAAAAACATGGGGTTCTAAATGAAGAGTTAGAAGGTGGAGAGGGATTTAGAAGCTAATAAAAAGTTATATAAAATGATGTTAAATTTTGATATGTGGGTAATCGTAAGAGGATATAAGGTGATGTCATAAGAGGATGTAAAAGGATTACTAGGAGATATAAATGATATGATATAGAAGGTATTAAGGACTACACATAAAATCTCTCTAATAGGTACCACTAGCCAATATGACCATTTTTATCTTCTCTACTCCAAGTTATTCCTTGTAAGACATCATTGAGGGTTAATGTACCAATGGTTCATGTGAAGAGAAAATTTAGTAACACTAAAAATAAATAGAGTTTTAGCTTAACACTTTGGATTTTAAGGATTGTATGAAACAAAGGTTATCATAAGTACAAAAAGTAGATCACTTGTAAAAAAAATTATAAGAAGACATGGTCTACAAATAGCTTAACATACAATGCAAAATAAGGAAAGTGCGATACCTAGAGTTCGAAAGGTCACATATGCATTAGATCTTACTTGAGTTTATTTTACTATACTTTAGTTAAGTGTTTATTGGGAACATAATTTGCATACTTGCATGCATGGGTTCATACTTATTTTGTAGTTACTTTATAGGAATGTAGTGGTCACTTTATTATATCAAGTCTATTTTGCCTCTTTCGAGGGGTTTTTAGTTGGTTGTGTAATATTGTACGAGATATTATTGATAAATATTTGAAATAGTGTTGACTAAAGCTAACAATTTATGGTACTAAATATTGTGTTATGTTGAAATAAGGAAATATATTATTATTGACTGGCTTAAATTCTTTTGAAATGTTGTGTGTTATTTTACTCATGTATTTTAGTCCCAAATTATAGAGTCTATTTGATGATATCACTAGTATATATGTTTTCTATATCTAATTGGTTATATTGTTGTTTGAGTTATATGTTTGATTGAGTCCCTAAAATCCATTAATAAGTGTTATCCACTATTTTTCCATTATCTAGTTCCTAAACAAGGCTCAATACCCTCTTTTTAAATATAAGGTGAACACTTAAGGGAAACCATAAGTGATATATAGTTGTATAAATTATTTTATCTTAAAGTTGCATAAAAGACACATATCCATAGTAACATTAGAAAACGCCAAATATAACAGAGATAAGAAATTACCTCACAAAAGTTTAAAGAGAAATAGAACAATACATGATATGAATAGTAGTTCCCAAATGGTACCCGATTTAACCTCCTCTACCATTTTTTTCCAAAATTGCATTTCAACAACTAAATTTGTTGGGTCAATTGATGAATCACTTCTAAAAAAATCATCTTTATTTATGTTATCTAATCATCCTTTACGAATAATCATGTTGTTATATTCCTTATGTTTTAGTTTCTCTCTTTATTTTTCTTGCTCTAAACTATTCTTTTGACCCAAAAATTATGTGTTTCCATCATTATAATTAAAATTTTGTTAGATGAATTTATGGAAGAGTTTAAACGAAAATTAAATATCTTGATTGCATGAATGATACCTTCTTAATAAATGTTTTTAAAAATAATTTAAAGAATAATCCAATATAATATATAATTAAACAACTAATAAATACATACGAGTCATTTTTAAATGTGTAAAATCTATAAACATTAGCACTTTTTATGTAAGAGTACTAAAATACATTAAGTTTAATAATATAAACTTACATTATATTTATATATTTTGTAGATCCGACAATTGAAGACTCGCTAGTAGTTATTCACGTATATTATAGGAAGATAATATGAAAAGGGTGATGTGAGAATTCAAGCCTAGTAAGTGGTGGTTGGTGTTTTGATCAAGTGAGTTTACAAACAAAATCAAATTAAATTATTCATAACCTTTGAACTTTTTATGATAGTCTTTATATGAAATTATCCTTACAAAAATTAAACGAGCTTTTTAATGATAAGTTGTTTAAGCTCAAAAAAATTATGATAATTTTATTTAAATTATTTTATGCTAATAAGTGAATAATTAATATAAATATGTTGTTTTATTCTTTATTTATGTGAAAATTATAAAATATACTAAAATAAGATATGCAGCTTTGAAATCATTGAGTGAAGTGAAGGTGACTTAAAAGTAACAATAGACATGTTCATGTTAATTGGTATTGAAAGTAAGAGGCTTGTTGATGAGTTGTAAGGTAGAGTGAACCTGGTCAAAAATAGACATTAGACATGTTCATATTGATTGGCATTGAACGTTCCAAACTTGTTGATGAAGTTATTGGGTGGCGTGAACCTCGCTTGAAAATAAACGCTCGACATGTTCATATTGATTTGCATTGAATATTAGTTAGTTATAGTGTTTAAGTTCTACCATCACCATGTAGAATTTACTCTGAATATGAGATACCTATTAAGTGTCAACACCTATCAACTCGAATGCACCGACTGTTTGAAGTTCTACCATCACCATATAGGACTTGCTCCTTCATGTATATTCCTCCTACAAATGGGACAATTACCCACTCTGGCCAACCAAGGAACAATACATTTAGAGTGGAAAATGTGGTGTTTATGACAAGGCATCTCCATTGCCTCTTCTTCCAATTTAAATTCATCATAACAAATTGTACATTCAAGCTCTTCCCCAACATGGTGGGGCGCAATTAGTATCGTGGGCAACCCACTATGGAGAAGATTCTGAGAATTATTAGTTCCTAACATCTGCATGGTTATGTTCTCCAAATGACGTAATCCATTTAGATTTGTAACCAGTTCCGTGGCTGTGCCCATGAATCTAACAGGGTGGTATGCCGAACTATTAGCTTCATCTTCAGCCACCAGACGGCTATTTTCTTCGTCAAACGAACTTGACGGAGGGCTGAGGTGCTGAACAAGATTCAGGCGAGTCTGAGCGTCTTGAGATTCATCGCCGAGTATACGAAGAACTTGGTCGATTCTCCCACAGACGCGCTCGTTCAGATCGTTGAACCGCCGGAAAAGAAACTCGCTATAACTGTTATCGTCGCCCATCTCTTTCCCTGAAATGTTGCTATGATTACCCGTCTTCATTTTTGTACTTTCCTCTTATTTCTTGCTCTTAGAAGAGTCGCCTCTCTCCGGATGCATTCGCAAGGAGCTTTTCAAAGGATCACTAATTATGGGTAAAGTGTGTTCACAATTTATAAACAATTAAGTAAACTATAATTTCATATCATTTCTAAAAACTTAGGTTACAGATCATTAAGCAAATGTTTTCTTATATAATTTCATTGACTTGTTTGAATTCTAGGCATGTTATATTTGATTATTGTTGTTTTGTTGAATGTAAATATTTTTTCAATAAATTAAACTTGTCAATATATTATATTATTTAAGAATAGGTTACAATGATTATTATAAAAGGGAGTTAGTATTTACAACTCAAAAATACATGTTTAGAGTTAAAACAACAACATTGTACAAAGAAGTAAAAATGTCATTATTTCTTGAAAAATGTACTTGAAGCTCTAATTAGGGTAAGAATTATTAACCATTTACAGTGTGGAAGCCATTTTTTTAAGGATTGATAAGTTCCTTGGAATAATTTGCATTTATTTTGAAACTCACAAGAAAAGCATTTCACTAAATTTGAAATATAAGTATGTATTCTTTATTGCTTATATATGTAGATATGCAAAGCGGTTTTCCATTAGCAAATGCACTATGCTAACCATTATACATAATTTGTAATATTGATTTAAATAATAACATAGCCGATTGTATTTAAATAAGAAGATATCTAGACCATAAGAAAATATAAATTAATTAAAGTGTTTAAAAAATAAGGGTTTGTACTATCATACTTTGATTCGCGCAAATTTGAAGACAATCATTAGTGATTGTTTTGGTTATTTTGAGAAAAGGCCCAAAATATACCAAAACAAATACATAAAATCAAAGAGCTTAAATAAGTGTATTAAATATAGTAAATGATAAATCTCAAATGTATATGAAATTAATAAGGAAATGGAGGATGAAAAGTAAATAAAGTGTGAGATGTATTTGTACCTTAGACCGACATAATGTAGACACCTAAATTTGGTTTTTAGCACTTTGGAAACATCAACTTTAGCATAATTTCATACACTTAGATAGATCACATATATTTCACCCTTGAGCACATTGTTCCTCTATCAATCTACCCATATGTTATCTTACCTTTCTCTATCTACCAATCCTAGTTGTTTAGGATTAGATCATTCTATAAAGTATGCCTCATAAGCCTAAATAGAAATTCTATGTACATCGCATCCACTTTTTGTACCCACATGACACTCGGGTAGTAAGCGCGAAATGGTTCACATATATTATGGAGGTCATTGTATGTTGATATTGGCCAATCTAGACATGTTTCATGAGCTATATATGGTAGAAAACTAGTTTTCAAATTCAAGAATCTCTATTAGGTCAATCTAGACATGTTTCATGAGCTATATATATGGTAAAAACTAGAAAATATTTACCATTATTTGAAATTCATCCAATTAGTTATTACTCACTTTGGATACTCCTTCCTCACACCTCTTAACTCCCACTCTCGGTACATTAATGATTATTATCAAATTTTTAACAAATTTAAAATCTCTCAAGAAGCGAAGTCTTATAAAAAATACACAAAGGTAAATTAAATCAAAGAGGTTAAAAATTCCAATTCCAAAGGTCAAAATATAAACGAAGGTTAATTGTTTGAGCACATGATTTTACACACGTACACACTTGGATGAAGAACTACATATATATTTCTCCCTCTTTGGAGTATCGGTATATAGGAAATGATCACTACATCATTAGGGGTATGACTAATATTTTCCAACCCAAAATACTAACCCCATTTTCAAGATGTCATGTGATATTGAAAACAAAATTAAGGATTGAATGAAGAAGAGCATAATCATGCACCTTTGTACACACCCAAAATTGCATGGTGCTATATAGTTGGAATGGTAAAATCTTCAAGGATGATAAACTCTTCTTCAAAGGTAGAAATGAGGTCCAAATCCTTCCCCCTTTCCTTTGCATCCTCATTTGGCTCAAACAACCCTTTCTAATTTGTCTCCAAACTTTAACTTTGCTTGCAAGACCACCTTTAGCTTTTGGCATTGCCAAAGCGGCGGTTGTGTAATTATCAAATAATCAAAGTGGCGCTTGTGTAATTGTCAACTTGTCACCAAAGAATTGCATAATTGTGCGAGAGGTGTTTGAGTGATTGTCAAAATTTTGACCAGGAGGTTATGTAACCACCCTTCTGCATTAACCGGCGGTCCTATCACTTAAAATCATATACTTAAAATGTGCATTTTTTGATGCACGTTTGGATTTCGGAAGTGATTTTCTCACTCGTTTCTCAACCATTTTGCCTATTTTTGGACTCGTTGGAATCGTATTGATTTTATCTTCCTCTTTGGATATGTTTAGAATGTTGAATACCTCTCCTTTTTCTAAATTATCACTACTTCTTCAACACATGTATTTAAGTTCTTCTTTCCTGCATTTTATAAAAAGACAAACTTTTACCCGTATGATAGATTGGATTTTTCAAGTCTTAAGGTTAAGTTATCTTTGCTGAAATTTTGAGAGGAACCACATAGACAACCAACTCTTTGCTATGTTCTTTCCTACCATTTACTTTCAGTCATTTCTTGCACCAAGCCACCATAATCATTGATCAAGAGTTTCGCGCATTGTTACTGTCCCAAGTTAATGTACCAAACTAAACACAAAAACCTTGAAAACTCAAATGAAATTGATACACGATGGATAAGATCCGAAGATGTAGATGGATAAGGAAGCCGATGTAGATAAGACGGGCGCACAAGCGATTCTCGCATAGATCCAAGTAACTGCGAGACACCGATGCTTGATGAAAAAAGACCACGTTAAAAGATATTTAGGTGGATTGCCCGAGAAGCGGATCCGGGAAGCGATAAGCTCCCTCGGCGGATGTCAGTCCACGTTTTCAATTAAGTAAAGAAGCATACATGATAAAATATGTACGTACAGGACTAGATTTTCTGATCAAAGTAATAAACAGAATCTAAACAATAGACAGAAAACAACAGAAAATAGAGAACTGCGAAAACAAAGCTGGATTTGTGTTACCTGTGTCCTTTTACCTGTCTGCAGGATGATCGACGTCGATTATGTAGAATCGGTGTCGACTGGATCAGATCGGTGTCGACTGATATAGATCGGCATCGACTGGTTCAGATCGGTGTCGACTGATATAGATCGGTGTCGACTGGTTCAGATCGGTGTCGACTGATATAGATCGGCGTCGATCCGAGACAAAGTGTGAGAAGATTTGGGAATCGGAAAACGAAGGCAAGATCGTCAACGTCTGCTGGATCTGCAGAAGCCGGAGAGATACTGGCAAGGCTCCACCTGTGCTGGATGCAGGAATAGAGTCACCAGAAAATCAATGGAGACGTGTGATGTTGATGTGATAAGAGCAGAGTAACGGTGCTCCTCTCAGGGATTGATTTGGACAAGATTCGCTCTCATTCGATAGATAATGTTCACACTTGATGCTCAAAACTCTCTCGTTCTCTCTCTTACAATCTGTCCCCCAGAACTGAGTTCTGGGCCTCTATTTGTAATCGGCGCCGTTCCGAAAAATTGGCGTCGACCGAGTACCGGTCGGCGCCGATCACGGAACAGACTCCCGAGATGGCCAAAAGGAGCGATTTCTGGAAAGATAAGAGTGATCCCTCCACCTCAAATACGGGAAATATCCCGGTTTGGGAGGAGGAGAAATAGGGGGGATATATGGATAGAATAGATATGGGGTAGATAAGTGGTTAGGATACATGTAAAAAGGTGTAATTAAATAGTTAATATTTAATTACTCACGGGTAAAACATAATGGGGTGAATTAAACTTAGGATAGGTGTTTAAATCACAAATTGAATAATACCCCAAGGGGATAGTGGTGATATAAACGTGCCCCAGGTTACCTGAGAGAGCAAACGCGCACGAGGGACACTAAATTGGATAACCAATTTTAGGTGTCTACATTTTGCCCCTTTTTGTCAAGTAACTTGCGATAAGCAAGGTTGTGAGACAAAAACAAGGAGGTGGAAGAAAGGAAGAAAAAGTGATGATGTGATCCCCCTCAAACTAGGGATGGGATGGGTGATAGAACAAACGATCCCAAGTTTGAAAAAGGTAGATGAAAATGCAGAAGCCCCAGCTAGATGTCTGGAGTAGACCGGATCATTAATGACGCACAAAAATAAATAAAGAGGCAGCAACCTAAGGAACTCACATTGGTAGGGCAGACTAGACGGTCTCCTCATGAGACGACGTTAGTACCTACAGACCCATGAGTGTAAGGAGGGCTGCAAAATAGTCAGCATCTAAAGAGAGACACATTGGTAGGGACAACCAGACGGTCTGCAAAGCAGACGACGTTAGTGCCTACAGACCCGTTAACTCTAAGCTGCCAAAAAAGTGCGAGTGCCCCATGCAAAGGGAACAAACTCGAAATGGATGATAATATCGAAAAAGTATGCGCCAAAAGGTAACACTCAGGGCAGGATGACGACCAGATAGATAAGCCAAGCATCAACACCATGGCAAGAAGATTAGGAGATGGAAGTAAACGACGTGGAGAAGTGATACTGCAACCCATGGGCAAAAATGAGTATAAATCGGCGTCGATTTAGACAAATCGGCGCCGACAAAAAAAATCACCGCCGACCACAAAAATCGACGCCACTGCTCCCAGCATATATAAATATGCCAAAGGGAAACGTGAACGATTTATTTACACCGTGACGATTGATTCAGAGAGAATCAAAAATTGGATTTGAGCACCATGGAAGCCTCTGGAAGCGGTCAGAAGCGGAGGAGGACACGACCTGGGGTAAGTGGTTCTTCTTGAACCCGTCATTTTTATTTATTTATTTATTTATTTTTATTTTGTTTGGTGGGAGGCCAGTGTTTGTCACACTGTTGCCTTCCAATCGGCATCGATTGATATAATCGACGCCGATTTTATTACAGCGGCACCGATTGAATACAATCGACGTCGACTATGTTGGATCGACGCCATTTGTAATTTTGAACATAATATTTGGATAAAAATGATAGAATGTGTTTTGGATGCTTCGGATTTGGAAAAATATGAAGCTAACATTGCTCTTGATGTCGTGGATGCAGGCACGAGAGGTATTACACATGAGGGATGCGATTCTGAGTTACTGGAGACCATTCTCCCTGACGTCACTGATGCAGATTGGCGCCACTTAGAGTTATCCTAAGGCTCGGGACTTTCGGCACTATAGATGAGTTCCGCGAGATGTAGAGTTGATGCGAGCACTAGTGCGACGATGGGATAGCCAGACTTGCACTTTTTGGTTCAGGACGGGTGAGATGACCATCACCCACGAGGACATATACAGGATTTTGAGGCTGCCGATCACTGGGGACCCGATAGAGATTATGCCACGAGAGCAGTAGCAGAGGGCCCTAGGTCGATTGTATGGAGACAGGGCAGATGATTCAGAGATAGTGTCCGGGGCAATGAGGATAGCCTCGCAGTACAGACAGGATGTTCCCAGGAGCAGACGTATAGTGTTGATTCAGATGGCGATCTCCTACTTTTCTCTACCAGATTCGGGAGGTGGGAGATTCCCATTGTTATTACTAGATTGTGTTTGTGACATCCTATAGTTCAGACAGGTGTTCGCATTTACTGATGCCTTGATAGCTCAGATATATTATGAGTTATGGATGTATACCACCTGGCGGAGGACAGTATTGTCGGGCGATTTTGTGCTCCATTCTTTGGGCATATGAGCACATAAGCGTGATCGAGCCATCCGGCTTCCCCGATGCCAGCAGCAGTGGGGCTATTGATTACGGATTCCGGCGATGGCGGGCCGATATGGCCCCGGGAGATATAGGGAGATCCGTAGATTGGTATGTTGAGCGTTTCAGGACGCTGACACCAGAGCAGGTCATCTGGAGACCATATCGGGTATTTCCGACATGGGCCGGTCAGGATGCTCACCTGGTGGGATTGAGACGGAGCAGGGTGGTTAGGGGCCGCAGGCCTGATATGTGGGAGCGCGTCCCGTTTATATAGGTATTGAGACAGCGATTGGCCTAAGCCTAGAGACAAAGTGCCGACTACCTACAGCCTTACAGGCGCGAGGCAATGAGAGAGACTGATCTGCCGATTTTGATCCCGGCAGATCCATTGAGAGAGGCCCCACCCTCCACAGACAGTGATGATGACGCCGGAGTGGATGATGGTTATGTGGCATGGTATGCGACAGAGCTACCACGACACCTTCCGGCATCTATAGATGCCGATGAGGAGGATATGGCTACAGTGCTGGAGAGACTGGAGGGAGAGCACGCCACCCTGACGCATACACACCAGGCGGCTCTCGAGGAGATCAGAGCTCTGACAGTGGAGAGGGATGCCCTGATTTTGGAGAGAGACACTGCTCGCCAAGAGCGAGATATAGCGATCCAGCAGAGGGATCACTACCATCGACATAGGGAGGCCCTCAGGGCCAAATATGGTGATACAGGTACCATGTCAGAGTCTGGGACACAGGGCATGACCATAGGAGGGGCACCACCAGCAGCACCAGTAGCACCACTACAAGCACTTGGTACCGTGAGCCTGAGTACATATCAGTCTCTCCTCGCTGAGGTGAGATACTACGAGGATGTCCTATAATAGCATGCCCCAGATGTGCCTCGGTACGGGCGAGGAGAAGATCGGTGGCATGCCCACGGCGAGCGGGCATCGAGGGAGGGAGCACCGGGAGAGACTGAGGTGGGCAGAGGCCTCCAGCAGTGGTGCGTCTAGCTCTATGGCGGCGGCCGGGAGAGACAAATGGTCTAGAGGAGGGTGGAGGAGATAGTGTCTTCCACGTATCAGATTTCACGATATAGAGATTGATGTATTTTGTATCAATGTAGTGATGTAGCCTCGATTGAAGGCATTTTATAGATGGCTTGATTGAGAGCCACCCATTTTTATTGTCAGACGACACTCATGTATATATATAGATTCATCATTTCTGTCATATAATTGTTCTCATGCTTTTAATTTTGATATACATGGATAGATGTAGTGTAATTATGATGGATATAAACATAGATCGATAGATGATGAATAGATGTGATGGGATAGACATAGATATAGAGGATATAAATAGATTTGATTTGATGTGATTGATATGTGGATTTAACTTGGATGAGAAAATAGATATAGATAGATGGAATGTTACTTGGATGGACAAGTGTTTAGATGATGTGATGGATAGGTGGGATTTGATAGTTGGAATGGATTTGATATTTTTGAGATTTTTATTAAATTTTGATGAAAATAGATAGATAGACCCACATGTGTTTATAATAGAGCGACGAGATGTGTTTTGGACAAAGTAGATCGATGAAATTAGATAAATGATAAAGTTTGATTAAATTAACATGTGAAATGTCAATTTAACTGGATGAAATAATTGGACATACTCTCTGTGAGAGTCAAGGATGTAATGAAAACGACCTTGATTAGAAATAAAGGAAATACACCCAGATAAGAGGAAAAATGATAAGTTGGACTCTCAACCGACCATAAATAGAATCTGGATAAGAAACCAAAAGATCGTGCATACAAGGCCCTACATGAGGTTAAAATAAACCTGACACTAACTAGTCGCAAACCAGATTTAGGAGGGAAACGGAAGGAGCAGTAAGTAAGTATCTTGTCGAAATTTACAAGGGACAGAATACATGTTTATACTGGGAAAATAGGATTCTCCATATGATCGACAAAAGGTCTTATATCTCAGCTTCATGATTTCTGGCAGAAAAGCAAACTGATCAATGCGGGAAGTTTGCTAGATATGGAAAGACTGATCAATACGGGAAGTCTTTCAGTGATGCTAAAAAGTGTATAAACTGATTGAAAGGCTGATCAATGCAAGAAGCCTTGAGTATTCCTTTGAGAAACAAAATTGGCCCTTCAAGGGAGCTGTGCATCAGTATTTTGAATTTTAATGATAGCCATCCTTCAAGGGCATGGTCTATATCTTTTGATTCATTTGATTGTATGGATAGCTGTCCTTCAAGGGATCAATCTATCTTTTTTTTTTGGATAGCATCTTTTTTTTTTTTTTTTTTTTTTTTTTTGAAAAACTTTTTGGAAGAAGCTGAGTTTAGACCTAGATAGATCAGATAGAGGGGAAGAAAACGTATAAAGAGCACGCACTCATGCCCCGAGTAGATCCGATTAAGATAAGCACTTGGGACAAATGAAGCGGTGATTAAGGTATTCCTACCATGAGGAGAAACATATCCAGAAGAAAAATGCTATGAGTAGAGCCACGATACTCATATTTAAGGTAAAAAAGACAATAGGTGGAGAACCACATAGTTTCGAATCACCATGAAAGTATATGACTGGTTGTTAGAGGGATGAAAGATCTGTCTTGCGACTAGATTTGTGTAAGATAGATTTTAACAGTAGAAGGGCCGTAGATGCAAGGCATTAAGAGGTTCCACTTCAGGTATACCATCCATGGAAGATAGATGATAAGCCCCCGACCCATATTTATGAGTGATAACATACGGACCCATCCAGTTGGGAGCAAACTTACCACGCTGACTCCTTTCGAGTGTAGTGACATTTTAGTTTTCTTTAAGAACAAGATCACCAATTTTGAAGTCATGGTGCTGCAAGTGATTTTTATAAGCACGTTTGACATGCTCAAGATAGACTTGATGATGTTCAAGAGCGTTGAGACGCCGCTCATCTAATAATTCAAGTTGTGCTAGACGATTTTGACGATAGCCCTCATCAGAGACAAATTCTCTAAGAGAAACATGGAGAGATGGGATTTGGACTTCCAAAGGAAGAACAACCTCAGACCCATAGACGAGAGAGAAGGGAGTAGCACCAGTAGGAGTACGAATGCTAGTCCGATAAGCCCAGAGAGCAAAAGGGATATGTAAATGCCAATCCCTACCAAACTTGACTAGTTACGTTTGCGAGGATATTACACAAAGTTTTATTAGAAGCTTGCTTTAGCCATTAGCTTGAGGATAGTATGGAGAAGAAAAGCTGAGTTTGATATTGAAAGCGTCGCAGAGGTTCTGCAAATCAACGTTCTTGAAAGATTTACCGTTATCTATGATGAGTTTGTGTGGAACACCAAAGCGACAAATGATGTGTTGATAGACAAAATCAACTATGGGTTTAGCTTTTGTTGAAGAAAGAGGGATAGCTTCCACCCACTTAGTAAAGTATTCAGTGGTAGTAATGATAGAATGATGACACTGTGAAGAACAGGGATTGATGAGACCAATGAGATCAAGACCCCATTGCGAAAAAGGCCACAAATCCAGTAGGTTGTAAAGCTTGACTAGGGATATGTGTGAGATTAGAATGTTGTTGACACTTGACACATTTCTTAGTGTATTCACAACAATCTCGATTAAGAGAAGGCCAATAATATCCCAAACGTAAGATGCGTTTAGCTACGGCCAAGCCACTAAAATGTCCACCACAGATACCGTCATGGACCTCCTGGATAGCTTTAGATGATTCAAGGGTTTTGAGGCACCGAAGCAAAATGCCATCAAAGCCGCGTTTGTAGAGGATCCCGCCTAGAATAGTATAGCGATTAGCGCGTAGGATAAAAGATCTTCTACCATTGGAAGTCAGATCTGGAGGAAGCACTGAATGAGATAGATAATCAACGATCTGTTGATACCACTCATCCTGAGTATGGGTTGTGACAACATGGATTGAAGTTAGTTGCCTAAGATGAGATGGTTGATCTAATCATTACACAACCACATAAAGTCGCGAGTCCTCGGTAAAAGGCGGGATAAGCGAGGCTAATGAAGCCATTGTATCTGCGAATCGATTCGCAGTGCGAGGAATAGCTTGGATAGTGAATTTATCGAAAGATTGGAGTTGAACGAGAACAATATCACGATATTTTTGAAGGATATCATTCTTGCATTGATAGACACCCTGTGACTTGATTAACGATGAGTTCAGAATCACCAAAGATGTCAATATGACGAGCGCCGAGATTAATGGCATTTTGAAGACCCAAGACAAGAGCTTCATATTCAGCCATATTATTGGTGCACTCAAAGTTTAGTTTGTGTGTGACTGGGATAGGCGTACCCCAAGGAGGAATCATCACGAAACCTGCACCTCCCCCTTGCTGGCATTTGGATCCATCAAAGAAGAGCTTTACTTTAAATGGAGACAGACCAAAATCAATTTGTTGGATATATTCATCGGGGAATTAAGCAAGGGGGACTTGAGTGTCCGGAAGAGGAGCATCAACTAATTGATCTGCAATGACCTGACCCTTGATAGAATTTTGCAGGATAAACTCGAGATCAAATTCTGTCATAAGCATGAGCCAACGAGTGATACGATCATTGTGATAAGGCTTCGCATGAATTGTCTTGAGTGGATTGACACTTGTGACAATGTAAGTTTTGTGATTAAGAAGGTAATGACGAAGCTTAGAAGTTGCGAAGAAGAGAGCACAACACAGCTTTTCAGCTTCAGAATAACATGTTTCATACTCATGGAGGGTGCGACTGATGTAATAGACAGCTTGTTCTTTACCGCAAGCGTCCCGATGCGAGATCATGGCTCCCAGAGCATGGTCAGTCATAGAGATATAAAGATAGAAAGGCTCCCCCTCGCGTGGAGGTGTAAGCACAGGTGGAGAAAGAAGATAAGCTTTGAGATCATCAAAGGCCTTTTGGCAATGCTCATCCCATTCAAAATGAACATTCTTATGGAGGAGATGATGAAAAGGTTGACAACGGTCCGACAATTGTGAGATAAAACGACGCACTGATTGAAGACGTCCTTGGAGACTGCGGAGTTGCTTTAAGTTAGAAGGGGGAGGCATCTCAAGGATAGCTTTTATTTTTGCGGGGTCTACTTCAATACCCCTAATGGAAATGATAAAACCTAAAAGTTTACCAGTGAGAACGCCAAACACGCACTTAGATGGATTTAGACGAAGACAAAAGTGAATAAGCCTCTCAAAGAGAGGTGCAAGAATGAAAAGATGATCCTGACGACGTTTGGATTTACCAAGGAGATCATCGACGTAATCTTCCACAGTTTTGTGTAAGAGATCATGGAAGATGTAGGTCATTGCTCACTGATAGGTTGCTCCTGCGTTCTTAAGACCGAAAGGCATGACACGATAACAAAAGGTCCCCCAAGGAGTTATGAAAGAAGTCTTATGTTGGTCTTCTGGTGTGATGAGAATTTGATTATACCCAGAGAAACCATCCATAAGAGAAAGCATCTCATGACCCGTAGTTAAATCCATGAGTTGGTCGATATTAGGTAGAGGAAAATCATCTTTTAGACAAGCAAGATTAAGATCCCGGAAGTCGGTACAAATTCAAATTTTCCCAGTAGTTTTAGTTACTGGTACTACATTGGAAACCCATTGTGGATAATCAATGGGTTGGATGAAATTAGCCGAGAGCAAGTGCTGCAATTCTTCTTTAACAAGAAGGGCTACTCTAGGGTGCATTTTACGCAATTTTTGTTTAACCGGTTTGATGTCGGGAAGAGTAACAATATTGTGGACCACGATATCGGGATCGAGTCCTAGAATATCCTCATATGCCCAAGCAAAGGCTTGACGATGGTTGGAAAGAAAAGTGGTAAAGTCTCCTAACTCCTGTGGATTAAGGGATTGGCCGACCTTAATGATGCGAGGGTCTTTAGAAGTCCCTATATTAAGGTCAACAGTGGCTTCGTTGAGAAGCGTAGACGTGTCAGAAGGAATGGTTTTAGGAAGATAGGAATCCTCTGCCCCCAGATAGGTGAGGACAGAATCATCATCCGCACAGTGGATAGTGTTGATAGTAGGAGAGTCGTCTCCAACTATTTCAGGGAAAATTAACGGTATGGAAGTGGACCTGTCATTAGTCTTATAGGCTAGTGGCCCTAAGGAAATGGTATTGACTAAAAAAAAAAGTTAGATGGGATGGAAATGGCGTCGTCCATATCTAGTGATGCTTCTGACCTAGCGGGAGAAGATGGTTCCTCAATAGGAAGAGGCTCATCGAGAACAAAGCGATGATGGGTGGCTTTTAAAAGAGGTCTAAATCCTAAACCAAATTTTTGATGTGGCTTGAGAGTTGGAATGGACGCGAGGTCATGCACACCTTGTTCGTATTTACCCAAGCCAAAACCATTCCACGCGCATTGATATAAATAATTTTTGCAAACGTGGGATTACAGCTGAGACAATCGAACCCTGTTAAATAAGGTTTGGTCCTAGGAGGAGAATCCGGGTGATAGTGAGGCGTATCAAGACCACCGTAAATGAAATTAGTCATTGATTGGGCAGACCAATGGTGACGATGTGACCAAGACCTGGCTGATATTCAGGTTGTTTGTCTGGTCTACCATACTCACTAGGTTTGAGATGGGCGTCAAAAGAAAGGAGAGGAAGCTCTCCCAGTGAGAAACGCTGCAATGTCTCTTCTAAATTTTTCTAAATTTTGTAAATCCGGTAGTTTGGTTGTAGGTATGGAAGAAGATGAGGCCCCGTCAGGAGAACAAGCATTTTCTTTTAGAGGGGCAGACCCTGTGGTCATGTCACATTGCACGGAAGGAAAAGGATCTCCTGGATGAGTATAGATTTTTCCCTCATATTGATATTTTAAGCATCGATGGAGGGTGGATGGGACACAATGCATTGCACGAATCCAGGAGCGTCCGAGGATCATATTATAGTGGAATTTCCCTTCAACAATGTAAAAGAGTTCGTGAAGCAGCTTCTTACCTACTCGAATGGGTAGGACCATAGTTCCTAAAGTAACTGCTAGTTGATCGTTAAATGATCGAAGAGCGAAAGGCGGGGGTGACACTACGTTCTTTGGTAACTTAAGTTGCTCGAATGTGTGCGAGGAGATGACGTTGAGTGCAGCACCACTGTCGATCATAATGCATTTTAATGTAGTGTTGTCGATTTGGACTGTGATAAAGAGGGGAGCCTCCAAATCCTCGGAAGAAAGGGAAGGAATTTCCGAATCTTCAAAAGAAATGGTGGTTGATGGTCTATTCAATCCAACAACCATCTCGAAGGGCTAGGATCATCTCGAATTCATCTGCGATGCGGCGTAGATTATCAATCGAGCCTCAGCGATGTTGCGAAGAGGATTGAATGAGGTCAAAAAGAGACATTTTGACCGGAGCCTGGGTGAGTTGTTTCATAACACTTTCCTCAATTGACATGGGAATTTGAGCCCGAGGTGCAGCACGAATAGAGACCCGAGGTCTCAGGGCTAATGAGGAAGGAGGAACTCCTTCGGGGGCTACAGAAATGACAACCCATGGTCGAGATGCTGTAGATGAGGATGGATTATCATACTGTTGGGTTCTAGTGGCGATATGAATTGTGTCGATTTGAGAAGGTGGAAGATCATTTGGAGTGGAATCACTAGAAGTAGAGGTCTGAGTAGATCGTTGGGGCTCAGATGGAGCTAAGATGACAGGAGATACTTGTTCCTCCTCCTCCAACAAAAGATCACTTTCTTCCAAAAGGCTGTTGATGACAAATTGAAGAGCTTTACATCCCTCGGTATCATGACCCGGGGTACGGTGGTAAGCACAAATCAAATCAGAGTTAAACCAGGTAGGTTTAACTCCTTTAGGGTTATAGGGTTTAATCGGTGGAAGAGATATGGATGAAGATTGGATAAGTTGGCGAAGGATTTCAGTATAGAACCCGGTAGACAAAGATGAGGACAGAGATGATGAAGGCGCCTCTTTTACTTTAACAGACTGCCGAGGTAAAAGAACCTGCATGTTAGGTTTGACAGTCTTTTTAGGGATCATCTTATTTTTTGGACATCTGGAGGAGCAACCTTGGGCACTTGAGATGGAAGTAAGTGAGACATGATTGATTTCGATGGAGGAGGAGCCCCTAAAATAGATTTTGAAGATGATGGAGATGTGACAAGTGTTGTGGTCTTCAGAGATAAGGGAGGCTGCTTGGTCAAAACTAATGATGATTTAGATAATGTTGATTTAGATGAGGAGAAGCTCCCAAGTAGGTATAATCGAGAGGAACAAAGGGTGCCCTGGTTTTTGGTAACGAAGATGATGATTCTGATAAAAGAGGTGACGTCTTTTTAGTAGGTAAGTCCACTTTTCGAGGTGCTGGTGAAGAATGTGTTGTAGAAGAAGATGATGGTTTTGATAAGTTTGTAGAAGAAGACGCCTTCTCAGTGGACAAATCCAATCTTTTATGAGGCGCAGAGAGAGATTTTTGCGGAAAGCACCAAGAGTCTTGATGGTTCGAAATATGGGCTTTCCTTTTTCAAGGATGGTGACAATTTCAACCGCATAAGGTGATTGTAACCTTTTCGGGGGAAGTAAATGGGGAGGTACTGATGACGCAATGTTAGATTTCGGTTGTCTCGGTCTAAGTTCAGGAACCGAGCGTATAGGTGTTGGTGCTACTTCTTTAGATTTTCCCTTAATAGGCAAAGTAGCATTTGTGATGGAAGAAGTGAGTGATGAAGAAGCAGTTCCTTGCGAGGAAACCGCTTACAGTATAATAATTGTGGTGAAACTACCGTAGGAAAGGAAACAGGAAGAGTCAAAATCAAAGACGCTTCCGTCGAAGTTAACACAACTATGATGAAGTACGTTCACCAATGGCATAGTCGCAACAAAAATGGGAGAAAGCAGTAGATGTATCCGCGGTGGAAACTCGAAGGGATGTAATTGCCTCGAGCATTGAAAGAATGTCTGATGATGAGACAGATGAGGATGACACTGTCTCGGTATGGACGGAAGATCAGACAAAGAAGCAGAGAGAGGTGAATCCGTATCTAACAATGTTGGAATATTCAAAGATGGGCTATCTAAAGATGGTGGAATCCCAACAATTAACGAAGCAGAAGGAGGCTCTGATTCGGTCGATGTGTTCGCAGATGGCTTAGTTTTAGAAGAAGATTCTTGAGTAGAGATGAAGCTGATAGTATGAGTGTGTTATCTCCGTTTTGAGTTCATGAAAAATGATTAGATAACCCCTACGAAATTTTTGAAGTTGATTTTACATTATGGCCTCTTTTAGAGAAATTGGGTTTTTGGGTTTTTCCGATACTCGACATGAGTTTTAACATGCCTTGTTTCTTTGTTTTCCGATACCCAAACCCGCTTCATATTGAGAAAATCGGGTTTTGGACCTCCAGCCGCATCGAACATGCCTAATTCAAAACATGTTTTGTGTCACTGTTCCCGATACCCGAAGTCCGATTTAGTCCTTTGTATCGCGTTTTGGAGTGAAGCATCTAAACATCTCATGCTTTATGTCTTGTGTTCCCGAAACCCGAATTGCACTAAGCCCCCTCAGTCGTGGTTTTGGACCTCTCTAACATGCTTTGGCATGGCATTCATGCCGAGTTGTTTGGTGAGTTGGCACGTGCTTGAAAGTGAAGTGTATTAATTACAATTTTTCTTATAAATATGCAGATTTCCACGTCATTTTTACCGGACGTATTTTTAACTCGTGGATTTTTCGTACATGCTCTTTCAACCTCGAAACCCGAAAGCTCGCTTGTGCCCGATTGAATCGCCATTTTTCAATCTTCCCTTTCTCTGGTTGAAGGTATTTCTCTCTCCACTCTTTGTTCCTAGTTTTTATGGATTGATTGCGCGTGAATTCTTCCCATTTTCTTGCTGGGTTTTGAAAGATTTTTATTCTTCTTCTTTCTGGAGTTGTTTTGAAAAAAGGGGTTTAGGTTTTAGGGTCTATCTCTTCTAAATTACCACTTGGTGCTATTTCCTCAAAGTTTTATTATGTGCCTGGTACATGAATGGTTAAAAGGAGATTGCATGTTTGAAATTCAACGAAAACCCCGTTTTTCTCTTCTCGGTTTTGAAGGTCAGGCATTGTGCGGTGTCGAAGACCCGAAGTGTATCAAGGCTTGGCGTGACTTTTCCAGAGTTCCCAGCATCAACACAAGTGTCGGGCTTTCTTCCGTTTCCGACATCATCGGCAGTGTCGGGCTTTCCCAAAGTTTTGACATTATCAAACGTGCCGGACTTTCTAGAGTTTCCGACATTCTCGCCGCATCGGGTTTTTAGGATTTTCCGACATCATCTTCACCAAAGTTGTCGGACTCTTCCGTTCTTCCGGCATATCCAGCAGGTCGGATTCTCATAGTGAGCAACATCTCCTGAGCTTCAAAACTTTCTTCCTTCGACGTCCTTCATGTCGGACCCTGGTCCATCTCAGGAAAAGACCGAGAAGTCAGGCAGAATGAAATACAAGTTTAAAAGCTGGAATCTCCATCGTATATTGATTGCAACTACGACATCCGAGACACCGAACTCGGAAATATAGACATTGAAGATTTCTGGAGTAGGGTGAGGAGTTCCTCCCAAACTCCATGGATGAAAACTATAGCTGATAGTGGCTTGCCTCTCACTCGCGGGTTTTCCCATGTCCGCCGTGTCCGAATTCATCTTGGCTTGTGCATCAAGTTATAACTCGGCTTCTCGCTCGTGAGAAGTCAATCAGGTGAAGTAGTGATCAAATTGGATGGAGGTTACTTTGATGATCTCCTAAAACTACCCAATTTTGAAGAGTATGGAGAGTTGGACATCAAGTCGGCTCAGAAAGCCTGGGACAACGATCAGGAAGACTGCATCAAACATGTGAACAAGAAGTTCCTGATCAAGGCTAAACCAATTGTCTCTCCAAATTTCCAAGGATTATCCCGAGGAGTGATTTCATCCAAGAAATCAATGACATCATCACCCTGCTGAGTCGGGTTTTTGGTTTGCCCGAATCGAATGTATTTCAAGGATGGATGTATCAATTTATGATCACCATCAAGAAGAATCAGGGATCGACTGGGGTACTCTCATCAGCAATGAGATTGATTCCCAAATGACAATGGTCTTGTCAACTGGGAAATTTTATATGTCTTCATATGTCACATACGCAGCAGCCGGGATGAGGAACTATCCCGGGCTGGATACCAAGGGAAGCAGAACGGCGAACCAGGTGTATCAATACTTCCCTCAATTGACAAAGAAGGGGTCCAAAGACCATTTCAGGAGGGTGAATGATGCCTTCTTCTATGAAAATATCTGTAGGATAAACCCTGAGCTGAGGAAGACAAGAGTCTCAGATGAGGCTTGGGCTGAAGTTTCTAAATGGGGATGTATCTTCTTACAATTCAAGAAGTTTACATATCTTCGGGTGGTCATGTACTCGGGAGATCCTTTTCGCCTGCCCCGATATCCAGGGGATAGACTGATATTGATGGAGTTGGTTAGGCAGCTGTTGGATTTCCATAAATTCCAACAAAGCAAACATAAGGCTGTTGTATCCTTCCCAATTTCTATTGGGAGATACACTTGCTCACTTGATAAAGAGTGAAAGCCAAAAATGTTGTCCACGAACTTGAGGACAAATTGAAGAAGCATATGAAGCCTCGAGATGGTTTTGACATCCGAGGAGTGCTCGAGATATGGAACCCAACAGATCTTGCACAGGCCAAACATAGAGGATATTTGGGTGGATCTGCGTAATGAGGTTCTTTGTTCACGAAAAGGATAATAGCAGATTGACTATTGCTGGGATTCAAACACTGGAGCTTGCTGATTTACCAGAAGGTATGGGTGACAATGAAAGTGTTTTGGATCTTTCCTATGATGGACTAAATGAGGATCAATATGTTTTCCCACCTATTGATTGGTCAGCCAGTGAAAAAGCCTCTATTACAGATAGGTCGGCTCTAATCCTTGCTCGCACCAAAGCATGGCTCTCCTCTTGGGGAATGAATTTTAAAGATGATGAGTTTTCAAAGTTGGCTGCTTCAGAGGCGGGGCCCTCCAAAAAGGAAAAGGACAGAAAGTCTTCTAGGGCGCCTATAAAAGTCAGGATTGTCAAGAAGAGAAAGAAAGACAAATCTCTTCAATTATTTCTCTAGCTGAAACGGTGGATGTGCCAGAATCACCAACACCACCAGAAATAGGAGAAATTAATTTGGAAGAAGGAGGAAGCCAGCTTCTGGCTTCATCATTTGTTGATTATCAAACTGAAGAGACCTTGTCTCTTGCATCCCAGGCTTTGGAGTCTGAATCTGCCTCCCCCCTCACAACCACCTCTACCTCCTCATTCTCCATCCACTTCCTCAGTCATGGCCAGTATTTTCTCTGGAATTTCACCCCTCTCTGCTGGTACCCAAGTGATCACCAACACGCCCCCTCCTGTGCCTCTTTTTATTGGATCTACTACCACGTTGGTAACTATTCCTCCTCCACTAGTAGAATCTTCTCCCCTTGAGGGTATGATACCAGCTTCTGCAACCATGGCAACTCCCTCTGATACGCCGCAATGGCTACTCGAGCAAACTCCGAGGAAGAGGAAGGTGATTGTGCCCCTACCAGCCTTTGATTTCAGCTCACTCAAGGCTCCTACTGCGAAATCAGCCAAGAAACCCAAAACAGTTTCAAGGGTTTTGGTGGATGCTTCAGGAGATAAGTTCGTAGAGATTGCCACTCCCTCGGCTGACAAAACTAGAGAGGATATAACAGCCTCTGATTATCAGGTAACCAGGGTGGCTCTAGGGAAAGTGACAGCAGAAGGGGCGCAACAAGATGCACGGGATTCCATAAACGTGCTGTGCCAAAAGTTGAAAGAAACAAAGGACAAGCAGAGATGAGCTTAAGAGAAAAGTGGAGCAATTGACAGAGGTTTTGATTAAACTCTCACAACCCCTTGAATCCATACCACCTTCTTCTGTTTCTGTTGGATTCGATTTCTCATCGTGCCCACAATTGAAAAGATTGCCAAACAAGGAAGGGTGGTTGATGAATGGATCCAAAGGTTGCTCCAACAGGGGAAGGAAGTAATTCAAGACGTGGTGAAAGTTCATCAGTCTTTAGGGGACATTCAGAAGGAGGGAGAGAAGATGGATGATGAATTCTCTCAGAAATTGGACATCTTGATTTGACTTTTGAAGCTCTCCATGTGTTAAAGCAAATACCAGCACATCTCTTGGT
Organism: Taxus wallichiana var. yunnanensis; assembly: GCA_018340775.1. Taxonomy (NCBI): domain Eukaryota; kingdom Viridiplantae; phylum Streptophyta; class Pinopsida; order Cupressales; family Taxaceae; genus Taxus; species Taxus wallichiana. Next base: position 755,240,768 of record CM031243.1, read on the forward strand.
AGAAGAAGGTATTCTCCCACATACAGATAAGCATTTCCAGCTGACCAAGGCCATCAGATTCAGAATAAAGATTCTCAATGAAGCCTGCAGCAAGTTGAGAGAATCAAGGGATAAATTGATTGATGGGAAAAGTGATCTGGAAGAAGAATTGCTGAAGATTTGTCCAAAGGTGTCAGTTGGGAACTCAGGTATCCTATCACCAGATGATCTCTTCAAACAAATCCAAGAGTCTGTTCAGCATGAACCAATACACGGATTTGGCCTTGAGATCATTGATCGGTTTGTAAGGATTGAACATACTTTGGAGGCCTTAAGAAAGCTCAGCAAAGGATTGAAAAAGCTTCCCGGCACTGCCAGTGATATTCATGAGACCTGCGAAATTTGGAATGATCATTCCACTGCACCTGATGAGAACGAAATGCAAGGCATAATTCGGAAGTTCCAGGAATTTCAGAGCAAACAGTCTCAGCTGGAGGAAGAAAAAGAGGAAGGAGCAAAGGATGATGATTCAGATTAAGTCCCAACGTTTCATGTCATTTCAATCTTGAAATTGACATGTCTTTTTCATTTCTGTTTCATCACATTTTTGAATCATATTTTGACTTGATCTCCTGCGTGAGAATCAAGCAAAACAGAACTCTTGTTAAAATGCTATTTTTAGGATCTGCCCTATTTTATCTCTACTTCTTTTATTATAAATAAGGGATGCTTATGCATTCCAAAGGGTCGAGATTTTTTGGAATATTTAGGGGCTATTGGAAAGAAGAAAAACTTTGTGTTTTCATTCAATCATTTTGAAGAATAGGAGTCGATATTATTTTACAGACTTTGTGTTGTGGAATATATCTTACTTAAGACAGTGTTCTTATGTTCATGATCTTAAGCTATTCTTTGCATAGCATCTTAGTGTTTCTAATTATTTCAGACATTATATCTGTGATCTAAAGCTCGTATGATTATTTCGTGCTCTGTGTTTACTCGAAAGAAAATACGTTTCTCTCATTTCCTTTCTACTGTGCTTCTTTCAGAATAATTTCTAACCCACCATTTACGAAAGAAATATCCTTGAATCGTGTGAATGTGGATTTCGGATTCCATCCCACCCCTAATGGTTAGATTAGTGTGAATACCGTATATATCGTTTTACTTTGTGTTTTAGATTAGTAATAAGCGCAGTGCAGCCTCACCCGTCTTTGAGGAGGGATTTAATCTCATATACTGTGGTCAACCTCATATTTTGGTTTGACAAAATATCCAACCAACAGAGTGTTTGGTTTTGAGACTCGAAGCATCATGGTTCGGGAATGATTGGGAAAAGGTTGTTTAAAGACATCCAGCGCTTGATTTGGGGGAGCATTTGGGTTATCCAGAATGAGCTCGCCTTTATCAATGAATTTTTGGACAATATTTTTGAAGGTCTGACATCGTTCAATGTCATGACCTTTGGTTCTATGATAATGACAGAAGTCATTTTCCCTATACCAGAATGGACGTTCTTGGCTTTCATCAATATTCCTAATGGGGGGAAGTTCGATCATGTGGAATTCTAACATTTTTTTCAAGATAGAAGCATATGATTCCCCCAACGAAGTGAAAGATCGAGATGACGAGGACCCTTTTTGAGAAGATGAGGAGTCTCTTTGTGGTGTTTGAATAGAAGTGTTATTGGCTCGTGATGTTTTTAATATGATAGCATTGGTGGATCCCTGATTCTTGTCTTTAGAAGTGGAAGGATTTGATTTGGTAAACCAAGAAAAATCTGGTTTAGATTTAGAGCGAAGTTTTAACTTCCCTTGTTCAATGGCGTGAGACTCAAGTTTGTGTGCCATCGTAAAGGCTTCTTCAAATGTATGAAAGGTCTGGATCCTTAAAGTGGAAGAAATATGATTAGCACAAGATCGAGTAAACAACTCGATCTGTTGAGATTGAGGAAGGGAGAAAGACAATTGGTTTATTATCCCTCTCCAACGAGCGACAAAGTCTGCAATAGACTCATCATCGAATTGACGAATGTTATAAAGATCTGTAATCGAGATCTTATGTGCGATATTTATTGAAAAGTTTTCAACAAACATCTAGGCCAATTGAGAGAAAGAAAACAAGGAATGTTGAGGAATGTTATTGCAGACTCACTAAAGCAGGACTCTGCTAGAGACATAGGAAAAGTACGGAGCATAAGCTCCTGATCCTGGACTATGAGGTAGCAAGCATGTTTGAATGCTCGCAAATGTTGTTGAGGGTCCTCCCGACTATGAAATTTTGAAAATTTAGGAAGTTCCCATTGGGGAGGATAAGGCTTAAAAGCCACTGAGGGGTGAATGGGTTCATTACACACTTCTTCAAAAGAGTATGAAGGATGAGCCCCTTTGGTGGAGGCTTCCAAGTCTGTGATTTTCTTGAAAAGAATTTGAACCACGTCAGATTGAGGAGGAGGCACACTGGCATGTCCTACATAAGAAGCAAATGGTGGATGTTGTTGAGGTGTCAACGGGGGATTCATCTGTTGATTGATAGGATGATAAGAGGAGTAACCAGGTGTTCTGGGTGACGCCTGGTGGGGTATTTGTTGTGAAGGAGCCTGTGTATAGGCAGGCTGTGAGATAATAAGTGGTTGAGAAAATGAAGGTTGGATGACGGACGGAGCCTGTGATTGGTGGACTCCTATGCTTGTTGACTGAATCGGAACAGATTGAGGAACATGGGTGCCGATTTGATTGGACATGGTGGGGAACAAGACCTGAAAGAGGATTTTTACTGCCGGATTAGTTATTAAGGGTGCCGATGCTAGAGGATGGGTGAAGGTCACTGTTGCTGGAACATTGGAAGAAAAACCCACTGGAGGACGAGAAGCGGAACCAATTGACTAGTTGATTGGGGGTTGACTTATAAAGGGTAATCGACCACAGGACACAATGGATGGCATAGATGAATTAACAGCAATATGCGGGTGCACAGACGCACTCATTATAGCCAGAGAAGAGGACCTCTCAGAAGTAGGTTGTGGAATAGTCGAGGTAACTGCGGCGTTAGGAATAGGTAAGACTATTTGAGAACTAGTCGATATGGTCGGTGGAAGAGAAAAAGGAGGCACAGGTGCGCCACCCTCCTCCGTGGCTCGAGGTGAGAAAAATGATGCTAACTGTTCTACAAAAGCCTGGGATGGTTCACGAGAATAATCGTACACTTGCTGGATTGGTGGTCCCTGATCAGATATTTGAATAGACTTGTGTACTAGGTAGTCCATGAGGGCTACCGGATTGCGATCGAGGAGCACCTGAAATTCAGGATCCCCGCGAGGAACATACTCTGAGTCAGAAGCAGATGATATTTCTGAAGGACTAGGGGAAGCTGGACGTGATGGGGTTGCTTTGGCCTGATAGAAAGGATTATATGACCAGGATGGGGAACCAACTAACAGCGGTCCCGAGGAAGACCTGGGGGGTGCCGAAACATCCACACTAGTGGTGATCTCGGAGGAAGAAGGGGCTAATTGAGCCATTCTTCTAGATTGTAACCGAGTGATGACCATCATAAACAAGCATAGAAAATAAGATTGACCTAACTAATGCACAGATAATTCAAGCAGCGTAGGTGATTATCTCTTTTAAGTTTTTATGCTTTTAAGAAAGAGAATATTAGGGAAGGCCTTTTAGAACAGGAACTACTCAGATAGCCAAACTAAGGATGGTTTGGGGGATGTTTTGGTGAGGAGTCCCAAGGCACTTCAAGAAAAGACCAGATGCGTGGCTTGATATAGGGCTTACCCCGCACTTCACACACCGCGCGATAAGGGAGTCGGGTGATTTGCCAATATATACCAGAAATTTTGTGAATTTATAAGCGTGGCCCGAGTACCGCGTGAGGCTCTTCCTCTTGGATGTCACTTCCAAGTAGGCGAGGCCAGGGGAAAGAATTTTGTTTAAATGCTTTATACCTAGTGATTTTGGCTTTGTGTGCAAGGGTGAAAGATAAAAATCAAATAGTGTCACTACCGATTTTGATCAATTTTCTAGCCTAATTAAAACTAGATGAAAAACATACAAAGAAATGAGAAATGACAAAGAAAGAGTTCTTTTTAAGCACTTAAAAAGAAGTGTTTGATTTCGATGAAGACAAGTCAAACAGATTATTTCCCAAATGCGATTAAATTATTTTTAAGCACCAAAAATTGAAATGTTCGAATGTGATAGAAAACAAATAAAGAAAGTTTTTTTTTTTTAGTTCCTAAAAAGGAGAAAACACCGTAAAAGAGAAATACCTGTAGATTTAGCTCTCCAAGGTGTGTGGACTTCAAAAAGCGCGTTGTTGAGCTCTTCCCCTCGAACAATCCCACAAACAAGCAAAGTGCTCCGCAAGAAAAGGTTAAGCAAACACCAAACAAAATCCAGAAAGATATATCCAGATAATGGTGAAACGAAAATTTCTATTTTAAGGAACTAGAAAAATTTCAAGGAAATAACAATTTCGCATAAAGAGCAAGATTGAAACGATGAAAGGAAATGCTCAAGTAGAACTGATAAAAATCAGTGAAGAAAAAGAACAAAGCTCAAAACTAAAAAAAAGAGATGAACTTACCAATAAGGGACTTTGGTTGGGTCCCACCGGGCGTGCCAGAATGTTGATCAAGAATTTCGCGCTTGTTACCTATCCAAGTTAATGTACCAAACTAAACACAAAAACCTTGAAAAACTCAAATGAAATTGATACCTGATGGACAAGATCCGAAGATGTAGACGGATAAGGAAGCCGATGTAGATAAGACGGGTGCACACGAGCAATTCTGCACAGTAGATCCAAGTAACCTGCGAGACACCGATGCTTGACAGAAAAAGACCACGTTAAAAGATATTTAGGTGGACTGCCCGAGAAGCGGATCCGGGAAGCGATAAGCTCCCTCGGCGGATGTCAGTCCACGTTTTCAATTAAGTAAAGAAGCATACATGATAAAATATGTACGTACAGGACTAGATTTTCTGATCAAAGTAATAAATAGAATCTAAACAGCAGATAGAAAACAACAGAAAACAGAGAACTACAAAAACAAAGCTGGATTCATGTTACCTGTGTCCTTTAACCTCGTCAGGGATGATCGACGTCGATTATGTAGAATCGGTGTCGACTGATATAGATCGGCGTCGACTCGTTCGGATCGGTGTCGATCGATATAGATTGGCATCGACTTGTTCGGGGTGTCGGTGTCGATATAGATCGGCGTCGATCCAAGACAAAGTGCAAGAAGATTTGGGAATCGGAAAACGAAGGCAAGATCGTCAACGTCTGCTTTGGATCTGCAGAAGCCGGAGAGATACTGGCAAGGCTCCACCTGTGCTGGATGCAGGAACAGAGTCACCAGAAAATCAATGGAGACGTGTGATGTTGATGTGATAAGAGCAGAGTAACGGTGCTCCTCTCAGGGATTGATTTGGACAAGATTTGCTCTCATTCGATAGATAATGTTCACACTTGATGCTCAAAACTCTCTCGTTCTCTCTCTTACAATCTGTGTCCCCAGAACTGAGTTCTGGGCCTCTATTTGTAATCGGCGCCGTTCCGAAAAATTGGCGTCGACCGAGTACCGGTCGGCGCCGATCACGGAACAGACTCCCGAGATGGCCAAAAGGAGCGATTTCTGGAAAGATAAGAGTGATCCCTCCACCTCAAATACGGGAAATATCCCGCTTTGGGAGGAGGAGAAATAGGGGGGATATATGGATAGAATAGATATGGGGTAGATAAGTGGTTAGGATACATGTAAAAGGTGTAATTAAATAGTTAATATTTAATTACTCACGGGTAAAACATAATGGGGTGAATTAAACTTAGGATAGGTGTTTAAATCACAAATTGAATAATACCCCAAGGGGATAGTGGTGATATAAACGTGCCCCAGGTTACCTGAGAGAGCAAACACGCACGAGGGACACTAAATTGGATAACCAATTTTAGGTGTCTACAATAACTAGTATTTTGTTTTCTTTGTTACTAGCCATCATCTGTGCATTCTGGATCAATTGGGAGTCATCTTTAGAAGAGGATACAAAGATGAGGAGAAAAAAACCACATCTTGTCTTTGGGAAGCAACCATAGTATAAGTAGCTGAACTGAGTTGGGGTTGCGCTTGAATTCTTTGAGGGTTTAATTAATTTGTTTTTGTTCGGATATAAATAATGCATTTTTTCAATTGGTAGAATTGTAGAAGTGGAAGATTTCATCACTTCCTAAATGTATTTATTTTATTTCTAGTATTTCTTTCAAAACATTTCTTGCATACATATTCCCTTGATAACTTCTTCTGGCTTATCCCTGTGGATCTTCTTGGGAAATTAGTTGGAGGAAGAAGTGAAGAAATCCTGCACATCATTTATTTATTTTAATTATCTTAGATTTACTTTTGTCGGGGAAAGTTCATACGGAAAAGAGGAAATTGCTTCGAGAAGTGTTTCCTTTTCGAAAACTTGAGGCGTGCTTCACTGAAGAATTTTATTTATTTTTATTTAGATTAATAATTTTCGAATACATTCTTTTAGAATAGAATTTTTAGACAACCCTGCAATAGAGGAATAGCCACATCCGGCTATTCTCTTTTTTTAGTTTATTTTATTAGAAGTAGTAGTATTTTATTTTAATTAATTTCCGTGTTTATAGAATAGTTTATTTATTTATTTTATCTAAATTCTGAAAAATACAAAAAGATGTTAGCCATTTAATTAGTTTTCTTTTAATTCATTTATTTTTCAGAAAAATAGAATAGATGGTATTTCATTTCATTTTATTTAATTAATTAGGAATGAATTTGGTTAATTAAAAGATTAAACACTCTTGTATTTTATTTAAACTGAATTTACTTCCTTTATTTATTTAAAACGATCTTTCAATGTAATTTACCAAACAAATCAAATCAAACAATTAAAAAATAGGGAACTTATGCTACCCGTACATAGCCTCTAATTTCCCCTTTGGCCAATTCAACTACTAGGAACTCACACTACCCGATCTTAGTCCTTGATTCTCCTATAGTTGCCCATTAGCATTATCTTAAGGCTAATGGACACAAGCATTCCAAATGGGTTTGAAACTCTAAATATAGTTGAAGTAAGGCTGCAAATTTCTATAAGACACAAGCATTCCAGATGGGTTTGAAACTCTAAATATTTTGAAGTTTCACCGTTTTTTTTTTTTCCTCTTTGTGAGATTGAAATGTTTAAGTGGATTATGAATAGAAGATATTTTGGGGTAGGAAATATTTTAGCCATGGAATAGGTGTGGGACATGTAATTATTTAAATCACACCTTTTATTTTACAACATTTCACTCATGTTTATGTCTTCTATATCAAATTAACAACTAAAAAGGGGGGCTACAAACCGTAATAAGAAGAAACCATTATGTTTCAGCCAACCTAAGACCTATTGGAATTCCCCTATTTTTTCAATCCCTTAAGTTCAAGTGATTAGTTTGAGCAATGTTAGAATTATAAATTTGAGCACATATGCAAGAGATTTTCTGGGGAAGAATAAGCTAAGTTGTGGATAGGTGTGGGGCTTATAAGTAGTTAATTTTCAAATCCAAACAAAATCCTCAACACCAGTTACAAAAATATATAAAGAGAATACCCCTTTTTTCGGTCATCGGCTAATGACAACTCCATCGTGGTTGATCATGACGGAAACCTGAATTGAGTTTCCACAACAATACATTGGTTACTTTCCTTCTCTCCTCCATGCTTTATTCTTCCACTGATTCCCTTTAAACATTCATAAAGGATATGGATGTAATTTCTTCTCACGTTGCAAAAACAAGGAACAACGTATGTTGGATCCAAGTTTGCGGGAATGTTACCATTGTAGTGATTATAGATCATTGACGGTAATGTTTTTAGTGGATGAAAACATCATTATTGTTGTTGAGGAATAACCTTTTTGTTTTCCTTAAAGCTAGAGAGAAACTTCAGGCGTGCCAGTTTCACCACGAAATGCAGGACTACCCATTGGAAAAAATCATTCTTTTTAAAATAACGGGTCTTTCGTGTTTTTATTGCCAAAAGATATATGTATTATGTTAGGATATTCCCAAAGTGAATCATATGAACTAATTTCGATAAATACCTAGATGCCCAAACTCATTTTATCCCTCCACCAAGTTTTTTCTATGGGATATTTTTATTTAATTATTTATTAAATAAATAATGCCCGTTTGAAGTAAATTGTGCTCTGGTTGAATTCTCTTGAAGTTTTACATGCCATTATTCACTCATCTCAATAGGTTTTTCACTAGGAATGAATTCAAGGCATTATGTCTACAACTTTTGGCAACGCGCTTTTATTTATTTATTTCTTTTGTGTTTTTCTCTAGTTTTCTCCTTAGTTTCTCTGTGTGAAATTGCCCTAGGTCAATTCCTTCGCGATGTAATCTGTTTAATTTCCTTAAGCATCTAGAGATCATCTACCAACACAACATCGAAGGAATCATCCTCAAAATGCAAGCTTCTGACCAAAAAAGATGAAGTCATGCACAAAAAGCCTCTCCTAGGCAAGTCACATTTTTGGAATTAATGAGTGTAAGCTGTAATGGGATTTTTGGTAGTGGCAGGAAGGTGGGAATTTCTTACCTGCCTTGCAGGGTACTTTTTCCCATGAAGTCAAAGTCACTTAAGTCGTGATGGGAAAATTAGAGGTGGCGGGCGGCGGGAATTTCTTACCGCTTGCATGGGCTAAAAATTCCCATTATAAAATAAAGAAAAAAACACTTAAAGCACCGATAGGAATTTTCTTCTCCCTGGCGGCAGCTTGTTAGGTTGTGGAGCTAAATAGCTTCACTGGAGCATGCATTACAAAGTGATTGGAAAACAAAGTAACCATCATCGGTTAGAGGGGACCCGGCATCGGTCGGAAAGGAGGAACCGGCATTGGTTAAGGCTAACCGACATCGGTTACCTATGCGGGAGTGTTTTAATCAACTCTCAGGAATTATATCTATTTTTAGCATTATAGTATATCTATTGATTGTAATTACATGACTAAGTGCCCTAAGTTTATATATGCCTATATAAGCATGAAAGCTAGGGTTTAGAAAGAGAATTAAGAGAAGGATTGAATTAGATCCTTGATTCTCCTAGATTGAGAGGATGAAGAAGAAGAGAAAGAAAGAATAGGTTACATGAAGATAGAGTCTCCATGGAGAGGAGTTAGACAGAAGGAAATAGCAGGTACATTTGAATGGTGAGAAGAGGGTAACATCTTCTACTATATTTTCTTTGTATAGTTATTGTCTCATTGTAATGGCTTACATAGTATGCAAAGCACATAGAGTTTCTTCTTGTAGATCCACATGTTGGTGAGATCTTGTATTATAGATCCATGTAGATCTAGTCTTGTATTGTAGATCCATGAGATCATATTGTATTGTTGATCCATGTAGATCTAGATATTGTAGAGGAGGTTGTCTTCATGTTTGCACAAGTTATGCAGTGATGGAGAGACAAACTTACTTCTTGGTGCATAGTCATAGTTGCACATATGGTAGACCCATGTGAGAGGTCTTGTTTACATATCCATAGAGAACTTGGTAGCAGTTCAAAGATGCAGTAGTTCTGGTTATGTGAGATCTACTAGTGGTGTTTGGAGGCACAGTTGTAGTGCACTCATGGAGATCCATTTAGAGATATGGAGGAGAGGAGATACTCTTGGAGAGATGCATTATACTCTTGTATTGAAGAGTTGGTTTGTACTTTTTTTGTATTATATATATGAGATCTCTTTCTTTTTTGAACATAGCCCACATTGGGTGAACCACGGTACATGTTGTGTTATGTATGTGTACTTTTTCTTGATTTGGATTATTCTTGTTTATACTTCCACTGACTGTAGATTTTGGGGAATTATTTAGATCCTGTGTGCATGATTTTGTTTGTTATTAAATCATAGCACTATTTCGTAGTCCCGAATTCCCAACAACTGGTATCGAGCTAGGTTTGTTATCTTATCTGATACCAACAACTAGTATCAGATCCAGGTTTGTTATCTTATTTGATATCAACAACTGGTATCAGAGCTTGGTTAGCTTGGTTATTTTAGAGCAAGGGTTTGCTTCATGGTTTTGTTAGTGGTTTGACTAACATGTATGAGAGCAGGGTTTTTTTTCCTGATGAGAAGATCACAAGAAGAGATTCAATCTCAAGTGGGAGCTGGAAGAGTAAGGTTGTTGGAAATTATAGTGACCGGTGTCGATTAAGTGGCAACCGGCATCGGCAGGGTGACCGTGGTCGATTACTGAGGTGGCTAACGTGGTCGATTCTTGGGAAACCTAGTTTTAAACAGAAAATCACAAATCTGAAGAATTAAGAAGATGCATGGAATGTATCTTGTTTTTTGAGGTGTCCCTAGTTCTTGGAGGCACAAGCATGTTGGTCAAATTACAGATCCGGTTATTGAGGTATGGTTTTATCTTGGTATTGTAGTGCTTATATTATTTTGGTTGCACATGCATGTTTTGGATTGCAAATATAGATATGAGAATGAGATAGAGGAGCAGTTATGCATCCTTTGGTGTAGTTAGATGCATGGGATTCATTAGAGAAGCTGAATATAGTAGCACAGAATGAAGACAGGGGTTTCCATCAGAGAAGCATGTTCTTCAGTTGAAGATGCGGTTGAGTATCTTGGTGCTGGTAAGGTGATGTGTTTCATCTTGGTGTAATTTTTATTACATGTATTATTGCTGTTAAATTTTTGTGTAAGATTTGGGTGCTTCTTGAAATGACTGGCTCAACACAACTATCGGCTTTGGTCGGAGTAGGCACTTGGTTTGGTGACCTATGCCAATTTGTGGTGTTGTGTTAGTTCCAATAGACTTGATGTCGGTCGAGAATTGACATCGATCCACAGAGGGTAACTGATACTAGTCAGCGAACCGTGGACGGTCTCTATGACAACGAGTTTGCACAGGGTTTCTTACAGTAGAAGAGGGCATGGTTGGTTCAGTGTCCTATTTTTTAGGATCATGTTTCTTGCACACGTGTGTGTACAGCAGCAAAACAATGCAAATCACTTCAATGTTTGGATCAGAAAGAGGACGAAGTTGGCTTGGTTAGTCCAGTGAGACTTTGGGTCAGGTATCTCTATATGGTTCATGTTTTATTTCTTTCTTTTGGAGCAACTAATATTATGTTTGGATAGTGTGCACAAATTTACACAATGTTTTTGGTGTTATTTGACTTTTATTTCTGGTTGTGTGGAATCTTGAGGACAAGGATATCCAGTCTAAGGATGAGATCCTCAATGAAAATTCATGGTTAGACACAATTGTAGGTAACGAAAGATGTTGAGTACACAGGATGAAAAGAAGTTGATTCACCTACTTCAAAGGAAGTCAAAACTTCTGTGATGTAGGAGTATTATTTGATAAGAAGGAATCATTTTATATTTTTCTTTCATCTGGTTTTATTTCTCACTGAAATATTAGCTTTTGAGCTTGGTGTTAGAGGCAGTGCGGGGATTTCATGTTCATTGGGAGCAAGCCATGGTTGTTGGCATTGCAGGATTGGATACATGATGCACATGCAGAGTGAGGAGATTGCTACTATTCAGAGTGGCAGAGGCACTAGTTGGTTTTGGAGGGCAGTCATGGATTTACAGGTATATTGAGTTTATTGCTTTGTGATGTCACTTCTTGTTTTATTTTGTGGTGCCTGGATATCCCTATGGGATTACAGTTGATGGTTAGATTTAGCTAGGTGAAGATGCTAGAGAAATTTTTCAGAGTTTTAAGGGCTTAAGGAGAAAATATGATTATTACTGAGAGACCAAAGTGTCAGTTAGGATTAAATATGGTTGGTCATTGGTAACCGTGGTCGGTCATGCAATGACCGGTGTTAGTTAGGAAACCTTGGTCTTGTTTGGTCATAGGTCCGACATCGGTGTTTATTTACCATTTTTAGATGGTGCCCTTATTTTGCTTTCATCTTGGTTTGGTTTTTGCAATATGTTGATGACATTTTGTTGGTATTTGCACTTGGTATTAGTTGCATGGTTTAGCATGGTTGTTTGTTGTTGACATTGATGAGCACGGGATTCATATATTGCTTTGGAGTTAGTCGGTGAGAGACTTGGCACTTCTGGAGAGCCTGATGATATGGATGGATGTATAGGTGAGTTTATACATGTGGATAGATTCAGTTTTGTGAGTCTATGATGATGTAAATGTTTGATTTGCACATGGATGCCTATGAGCATGGTTCAATTGCCTTGAGCATGAGTAGGGGATGTTTGTATTTCCTCTTGATTACTATGTTACTCCTTGATAGGTATGTTATCTACAGATGAATGTCTTGGACATGCTAGTTATTTATGCAGGGTTGGATTTGTAGATTGTAGTGTTTGGATTTCTTTGAGTTATGCAGGTGTTTGTGGATTGATCACCCACTGTTGCATGTAGAACTCATTCAGGGCTATTTTTACCCAAGATCTTGTTTTGCTTTTGCATATTCCAGTTTGACTTGTCTTTGGACAATTGCATTGGTGGTTGCATGGAGACATGGATAGATGGTTGGAGAACATGGTTGGTTTTACAAGTATGGCTATAGTTGTAGTTGAAGCTCAATACTTCAGTTTGAGTGGGAGCTCTTGTAGGTGTGTTAGTCATGATGGCTTGGTTGCATGAGAGGCTTGGTGTTATGATTCAGTGGGAGCTTGATGTATGGATAGCTCGGTTATCACGGATCAATTTTAGATTCGTGCATGCAGTCTATGGTAAGTCACGGGTTTGTTATCTTCATTTTAGAAGATGGTTTGATCTTCCTAGTTTTATTTTTGAGAGAATTGTTGAAGGAAAGAATAGACGGTCTTCACGGTGTGTAGAGGACAGTGATGTATAGGTACAGGTACAAAGACTCAATAATTTATCTCCAAGTGGGAGATTGTTAGGTTGTGGAGCTAAATAGCTTCACTAGAGCATGCATTACAAAGTGACTGGAAAACACATTTTCCGTCATCGGTTAGAGGGGAACCGCATCGGTCAGAAAAGAGGAACCGACATGGGTTAAGGCTAACCGATATCGGTTACCTATGCGGAGTGTTTTAATTAACTCTCAGGAATTAGATCTATTTTTAGCATTAAAGTATATCTATTGATTGTAATTACATGGCTAAGTGCCCTAAGTTTATATATGCATATATAAGCATGAAATATAGGGTTTAGAAAGAGAATTAAGAGAATGATTGAAGTAGATCCTTGATTCTCCTAGATTGAGATGATGAAGAAGAAGAAGAGAAAGAAAGAATAGGTTAAATGAAGATAGAGTCTCCATGGAGAGGAGCTGGATAGAAGGAAATAGCTCAAGGACATCTGAATGGTGAGAAGAGGGTAACGTCTTCTACTGTATTTTCTTTGTATAGTTATTGTCTCATTGTAATGGCTTGCATAGTATGCAAAGCACATAGAGTTTCTTCTTGTAGATCCACATGTTGGTGAGATCTTGTATTATAGATCCATGTAGATCTAGTCTTGTATTGTAGATCCATGAGATCATATTGTATTGTTGATCCATGTAGATCTAGATATTGTAGAGGAGGTTGTCTTCATGTTTGCACAAGTTATGCAGTGATGGAGAGACAAACTTACTTCTTGGTGCACAGTCATAGTTACACATATGGTAGACCCATGTGAGAGGTCTTGTTTACAGAGATCCACAGAGAACTTGGTAGTAGTTTAGAGATGTAGTAGTTCCTGGTTATGTGAGATCTATTGGTGGTGTTTGGAGGCACGGTTGTAGTGCACTCATGGAGATCCGTTTAGAGATCTAGAGGAGAGGAGATACTCTTGGAGAGATGCATTATACTCTTATATTGAAGAGTTGGTTTGTACTCTTGTTGTATTATATATATGAGATCTCTATCTTTGGTGGACATAGCCCACATTGGGTGAACCACGGTACATGTTGTGTTATGTGTGTGTACTTTTTCTTGATTTGGATTATTCTAGTTTATACTTCCACTACTGTAGATTTTGGGGAATTGTTTAGATCCTGTGTGCATGATTTTTTTGTTATTAAATCATAACACTATTCTATAGTCCCAAATTCTTAAAAAGGCTAACTTTTCCCACCAAAGAGGTTTATTCACCCTTATAAGTCGCACTTTATCAAAGGAAGCTATTTTAAATACAAGTCGCACTTTTTGGGAAATGTTTTAAGCTACAGTGGGAATTTCGGTAGTGACAGGTGTTGTTCCCCTCAAAATTCCCCTCTTTTGAAAGTCAAAAATTTGAAAATTTTGAGTTGGCACCCTTCAGCAGTCCTCATTGAATTAAGAAATTCAAAGAGATGTTGAAAATTTTGTTCCTTGGGGTCATTTTAGTGACTTGCGGGTCTGTCGGACATTTTTGTCCCTCATGTCCCAAGTACCGGTGGGCCTCCTATTCGCCAATTACCTATTTCCCCGCAAGTCCTTGTCAGTCAGCTTTTTCAGACATTTTCAACCCATCTTTCCCAAGTCCACCCGCGCCTCTTGTTCACCGATTCAACCGCATCACCCGAACGGGCTCTTCACGTCCCTCATGTCCCAATGTTCCATGGACCGTCCGGGCTTTTTCCACATTTCACCTTTTTGAGTCGACGCAAGGTATATTTAATACACATTTATGATCTTCTCTCTCCTGAATGACTATTTAAAGGGGCAACTATCTATGCACTTGTCACATTGCTGCTCATTATCTCTTGCCCGCATTTTTGTAAAATTGAGTTATTTGTCCACCTTCCTGTATCTCCTTGCAATAATTGTCGTGAGTCTGTTCTTTGAAAGCCATTCCTTTGTTCACTGTCAAAATGAAGATCAAATTTCAAGGGCATGAGCATATGTCCCCTTTGGAGACTTTTATGCCCGATATTGGAGATAGCAAAGTTTGGCATTTGGATTTCGATGATTTCTAGGGCAGATTAGCATGCGACAACCCTACTCCCATGGCTCAAATGATAAATGATAGTGGAATCACGTATGCCGTTGGTTTTCCTCTCAATCTGCAATGTGCTAACAATGTGCTCATCTGCGGGGCTAGTTTCAATCTAGACACCAAGGAGGTTGTCAATGTGCACGGCGAGTTGATTACAAAATTGAATGCTGCCATCATCGCCGCTACCCCGTGCATCCCTCAAACAAAAGACTCTAATTTTCTCACTCTCGCTCAAGCTCAAACTCTGTTTGATCAAGAAAGTGAGAAATATAAGGCTCGGGTAGCGAAATCAAGGCTCAGTTTAAAGCCTTTTTCAAGGATGATTTGTTCAAGGAAGAGTCAATCACTAAAGAGAAAATGAAGGACGTTTGTTCTCTCTATTCCGCTATAGCCAAGGCTAATAAGGAATATCTGGATCATACTGAGTTTGACAAAGATATGGAGAAATGCCTAGGCACATGGACTCATGCTACTTCCAACACAACGATCCCAAGAGGCATGGAGATAGCGAAAGCATTGAAGTGATTCAGGCATCAGATTCTCAAAACAGTGGGCCCTTCTTAGCCACAACCGGATGCCTCTACTTCTGGCTATTGACTTTCTTCTTCTATTTTTAGTTTGAATCTCCTTGTGATTTAATTAAGGACATTATACTGTGTATTTCCTTAATTAATCTTTTCATTAAAATAAATGGTTACTAATGTAACCACTTTGTAAACTATATATTGGGCTATCTACGCCATTCCAGTGGGAACTCTGATAATTTTTAAAGTGTAAAAGAACTAAAAGCTATCAATACAGAAGATTTCCCTTCATGTTTCTATCTGTAACTATTTATTCTCTCTTGCTTGTCTAAAGTTTGTGAATCATTAATCTATTGCATTAAGAAGCTTTGTATTCTTATGGATGTCATTTTTGGAACTTTGTGTCTATGAAATAATATCTAGTGGTTTAATATGAATGATTATGTTCTATATATCATCCTTGCTCAACATTTATAAGGAACTATTTTGCTATCTATATTTCCTGAGAATGTTGTTATGTTCTACCTTTTCCCTCCCTTAGTTCTTTTGTTCTTTTGTATTGATGATCTACCTTTGCATTAAAACACTTTCATGATATCATAGTTCCTCATTAAAGTAGACAGTTGTACATTTCTAAATAGTTTTGTTGCTTGCTTTTAATAAGGGCACCTCTCCCATTAAAGAGGAAGGACTTTTTGTCCCCTGACTATTTTTTTCATTAAAGTCCTAATTTGAAAACCAACAAGCAAGGCGGCAGAATTTCTTACCCGCCTTGCGAGGTAAAAATTCTCATTATAAAACAAAATCACTTAAAGCACCATCGGAATTTCTAACCCGCGCCTTGCGAGATAAAAATTCCCATTATAAAAGTCAAACAACTTAAGTGAAAGATGGGATTTTTGGAGCTGCAGTGCAGGGTGGAAATTCCCATCAAAGTTGACTTCCTATTTTTGGAAATTGCCCTTGCTAAAAATGCGACCCACAATATTTATTAATGGTTTATTCACCCAATTTTGACACCATAAATAGAAGGAAAGTCAATGCAAGTGGAAGAGCTAAAGAGAAGTCAAGGATGCATGCTAAAAATAAATAAAATAAATTATTTAAAAGCAACCAACAACATGCATAATTGGGCACCCAATTTGGGTGAATAAACATGATTGTTTATTAATTAAATTGCCAAAAATAGGAAGGGCAATTATTAAAAATAGAATGTTGAGGGTTATATAAGCATGGTTGCCATAATAAAGAAGCAATTAATTCTTTTTGCATGAAGGATTGCAGCCCAGACATGTTTTGGCACCAAAGAAGGAGGTTTTTGCATTAAAGAGTGTTTTTCATTGCTAGGGAGCTTCAAGGTTTGGCACCTAGGGTTGGAATGGCTTGATTCTTGCTATGATAATTATCTGCATGTTGGTATAAGTGCTCTGGTGAATTAAATAATATTTTTGTTTGCTTTGCATGCAAGCAAAACCTCAAATTTTAGGGCAGCAGGCTTTATATGCAGATTTTGGTGATAAAAATCAAGTATTCATGCCCTTGACTCCATCTTTGTCTAAATAAATTATTCATCATAGTATTCATCATTAGTGCTCAAATCAATGTCAGATACATTGAATATATCTTCAAATCTGAAGAAATTGTTTCCAGATCTGCACAAATTGATCCAATTGCAAGGGATTTTGGCATAATTAAAAGAAAAAGAGCTCAGACAAAGATTGTTCCAACCATGATAAAGCATGATGAAAGAAAAGGATCAATAGAATCATGCATAGCTTCCAGATTTGCTTGAAGTCAATGATATAGACATAGGCCTCAAACTATCACCAATTTAATTGATGATCAATCTCATAATTGCAAAGGCTTCCGCAAAAATTCATCCTCTTGTTTCTAACGCATCCCATGTAGAAGTCATTGCATGGAAAATTCCTTTAGATCTTGTGCATGTGCTCCCAATCTTCCAATTGAAGCCTTCATTGAATTTACTTGTGTTTGCATTCACCCAGAGTGCTTTCCAGAATTTAAAATTGCTCATATGCAATTTTAAATAAAAGATGATGAGTTTTGTATGAATTATTTACGGCAAACATTGACTTTGGTGCATGTACTAAAGAAGAATTACAAAATCTTCAAGGATAAAGGGAAGACAAGTCAAAGGCAATACCCACAAGCAAATCACAATTCATGCATAGCTTCCAGATCTAGTTTGGTGAGAATCAAAGGCAAAAGAGTCAACCGCATGCAGAATATGGAAGAAGAACAAGATTGAGAGGGTTGCAACTTTCTTCTTATTTCTTTTCCTCTTTCTTTTATTTTCTCCAACAAAGTAATTGAGCAATCAATTAAATTATAAAACTTAAGTGATTGGTTTAAAAGTCCATTACTTGAAGAAGTCAATTACTTGGAAATAGGTGGCAG
This sequence comes from Taxus wallichiana var. yunnanensis, assembly GCA_018340775.1. Classification (NCBI taxonomy): domain Eukaryota; kingdom Viridiplantae; phylum Streptophyta; class Pinopsida; order Cupressales; family Taxaceae; genus Taxus; species Taxus wallichiana. The sequence continues at coordinate 755,258,653 of CM031243.1, forward strand.
ACATGCAAAATAGAAGGTTCTATTTTTCAGTTATAAATCATGCATGTCATGCAAAGAGGAATTCCAGGAGGAAGATTGCTAGTTGTTTCCCTTTTCATAGCTTCCACATGTGGGAATTCATTTAAAGCTTCCTATTTGTAATTGCCCTTTATACACTATAAATAGAGGAAGAACCTACGGGTTAAAGAAGATCAGAATTTGTAATCAACATTCTTGTGTTCTAGACTTTGAGTTGAAACCCTTGATAGCTTTTTGAAAGTAAAGGAATAAGAGAGAAGAGATTTCCAGAGAACTTTGTGTCAACGGTGCATTTTGTTCTTATTTCTTTTTAGATCTATTCATAAACTTTGTGTTATTCTAGATCTAGATCTGAAAGTTTCCTTTGCTTCTAATTATGTATTTCAAGATCTATTTGTTTTATCTATGTGCATGCGATCAACTCTATAAACTATTGATTGGGTTGCACATCTTCTCTCCTTTCTTCCTCGTTTCCTATTATTTTCCTCTTCTACAGATTTTCCTTTCTTTTACAATCTGCTTACTTGTCTAAACTATAGCTATGGTTCATGAGCTACATAGTTAAAGTAATACCAAAAATAGATATTAGATATATAATTGAAAAATCTTACATGGAGCCTCACCGGTAAATGAGGGAGATTTATCTCATGATTTCCTAGGTTTTCAGTTGTGTAAAAATCTAGCCAACATTTTTGTGACTCTACTGGGGAACAACACAAATTAGCAGATCATAGCTTATCTCTGCTAGTTCCCATATTAAAGCTCAACTCGGCTAAATGCCCATTCACCGATCTGTTAAGAGCTCAAGGAAGGATCGATCATTTTTATAGATTACATGAGCAATTTAATTTCAATCATCCTCCTCAAGTTAGAAGCTGCAGATCTAGTCTTTCACTAGGAAGAAGAGTGCAAACTCATCCAGATCCGATCATCTTCAGCATAATCCAATAGTTGAATTATTCACCAAGTCTATTCTCAAAGAAGACATGCTCCTCATCATGATGCAGAATCAACCACTTGCCCTTGCAACACTTGTTCCATGGGGTGCAACCTTTGGACCTCTGAATCTGACTCCTCCTATGCATGATCTACCTAAAGGGACAAGAAAGAATTTTCCAAAATTCTTTGGAGATGGAAAGCAAAATCCAGATGACCACTTGGCTGCATTTTTTTATATCCTGTGGAGTGCTTTCATCGTAGAACATGAAGATGTGTCTTGTCGACTTTTCATAGAGACTCTACATGACTTGGCTAGAGAATGGTTCTACTGGCTAGCTCCTGGCACCATAACCAACTGGGCCACTATGCGAGATGCATTCCTGAAAATATTCAAACCAGCTAAAGATTCCAATACATTGATAACTCAACTCACTCAATTGAAGGAGCCACATGAGCACATGCGGGATTTTATTGCAAAATTCCAAAGATTACTTTACAAAATTCAGCATCTGCTTCTCTAAATGATGAGAATCAAAAGGTATTCTTCATCAATGCTTTACTTCCTAAAGTAAGCTATCAACTCGAAGAGCACATCCTGCTGACTTGTTAGTAGCTCAAAACATGGCGGTTGAAATTGAAGATGACCTCATCATGGCTGGAAAGATAAAGAGCAACACTTCTAGAGCTGAAAGTTCATCCTCTACTACTACTTCCGATTCACTATTGCAAAAGTTAGCAAATGAGATGTTGTAGATGAAGAAACAAATGGCTCAAATGGCTCAAGGAAACAACACTTCCCTTGCTCGAATTTCAACAACAACAACGAAACCGCATTGCTGGTTCCCAAAGATTAGCAATTGAAGCTACTCCCAAAAACAACATGGAGATGAATGAAGAAGACCAGGAAGTTGACACTGATCAGCTCGAGAATGATGATTTTGTAGGTCCTGCTGGTGACTCCAACATTAATTACCTAAACTACAAATCTGAACATGACGATGAGAAGCTTCATGAAGATGATCATGGTCATACATATGCAGTATTTACAAATCACAAACTCACCAAGTTGAGGCATTAGCTGATGAACAAAGAAGGGGCAGCCCTTTACCTTCTTCTTTAGCTCCCAGAGATAAGAATGTGAGTTCTTCATCTCAACCACAAAAAGTAGCTCAAGTATCTGAATCTATACCTTCTTTTGACATTATTGATCATGTCAAGAAAACTAGAGTTCAAATGTCAGAAGTTGAATACTTGAGAGCCTTTCTGAGTAGTTAAATAGGCTAGTCAAATATGTACAATCACTAGGACAATCCAATACATCAAAAGGCCTTTTGCCTAAGCCCAAAGATACTCCTCCCCAGAACAACACTGCAGTTGTTAAATCCTCACCATCTTCTAAAAGAGTGGAACCATTCTATGTTTCCTATTGCTTAATGGTTTCAAGTTAAGCAATTGCATTTTAGATTCAAGTGCTTCTGACAATGTCATGCCAACTAAAGTTACAGTAGATGCTCTTGGGCTTACCTTGACAAAGACCATAAAAGGTGTTACTCCATGGAGAGACAAGTCCCTTTAATCGACAAATCAAAGATGCACAAGTTGTTTTGGTAAGCTTTTCTTGACAAAAGATTAAAGATGACAATCTTAGTTGTAGATATTCCTGTCTCCTATGGGATGTTGCTAAGCAGAAACTTCTGCAAAGAGCTGGGAGGAGAAGTAAAGATGGATTGGTCATGTGCTCATATTCCTATCAAAGGAATAAATCAAAAGCTGGAGCCGAAAAAGAAGTCCAAGTACATGGTGACAAAATCTGAGGATCCTAGATCTCATATTCTTTTTCAGGAATCTGACCATGGGGTCTATTTCTTGGAAATGGATAAAGGCATTCCAGAGCTAGAACTTCAACTAGAGCTCAGAGCCAAGCAAAAAGAAGAAGAAAAAAGTTTGGACTCTAGAGTTTAAAGGCACATGTTGTTCTTTTGGATCAGGAGCCGAGATTTCTACTAATATCTCCAGATCATGAGATATTCCCATACTCCCACAAGTTGATGTTCGAGAACACCAATCATACGAACGGAGTATGAAGCATTGCTTGCTAGGAATGGAGCAAGCTAAAAAGAAAGGAGTAAAACTCCTCAAAGCCCAAGGAGATGTTGAACTTCTAGTAAAGCAAGTTCGAGGGAAAATCAAGTCAAAGGAGATAAGATGAAGCATTACAGAGATAGAGTGCTTTTACGCCACACTCGATTTTGTAGCCTTCTCTATCGACTTCATTCCAACAAATCAAAATTCCAAGGCAGACTTTTGGCAATCACAACTACACTATTGAATCCGAGATAGACCACCGTCCATATTCAAACAAGGAAACTATAAAGTGGAGATGGTCTACCACCCCAAAGTCCCTGATAATGTTGAACAATGGTAGACTTTCAATGATGACAAACAAACATCTGCATTTCTGAACAAGACAACTTTGACAAGTTGTATGTTGAAGGGAGTAAATCACCACCACGACAAATAGTCACAGAAAAAATGATCCAGGTTATGATGACAATAGTGGAATAATCCAACCAAAAGGTAACAAAATCCCCAAGGGTTTAGTTTCCTTAGTGGAGACTTTCAACAAGCATGATCAATACCTGAAGAAGAACAAAGAATATGGTGATAGTTCTTCCTCGAAATGCAACAAATAAATCTGGGAACAGAGGAAGTTGATGCAGACTTATCCACCACAGAGAGAAGAAAGGATGAGCCACCACAAGATGAAGTTGATAAGGACTTGCCCAAGGTATTTGACAAGAAGGCCAGAGAAAGGAAGTTCAAGATCGAGACTGGGTACTCTAGTGGGACAAGAGACATGAACCAAAGGGCATGCATGACAAATCTGATTCACTCTGAAAGGGCCCTTCATGATCAAGAGAGATTCTAGAATGGATACTTTCTTCCTTGCCTACCAGGATGGAATTGAGTTACCACTTCCTTTCAACGGGAACATCTGAAGCTGTTCAAAAATTGAGATACATGGTAAAACTGTTTGTATATAAATAAAACTTTTGTTGTTTTCTTTTTTTTTTTTTTTCTTTTGTTTTTTTTTTTGGCCTGACCCCGAACCCAATGGACAAGACACAAAACCAGAGATGTTGGGATCTCATCTTCACTCCTTTCATTTTGAAAGAGGTAAAGATGTCCACAGACGGAGCCAATTGGTGTCCCTAGATTTCACCCTAAAATCTAGGACTACCCATTTGAAAAAAATTTCATTCTTTTTTTAAAATAACGGGTCTTTTTGTGTTTTTATTGCCATAAAGATGTCTGTATTATGTTAGGATATTCCCAGTGAATCATATGAGCCAATTTTGACAAATACCCAGATGCCCAAACTCATTTTATCCCTCTGCCAAGTTTTGTCTCATGGGAAATTTTTATTTAATTATTTATTGAATAAATAATGCCCCGTTTTAAGTAAATTGTGCTCCGGTTGAATCCTGTTGAAGTTTTGCATGCCAGTATTCACTCATCTCAATAGGGTTTTCACTAGGAATGAATTCAGGCATTGTCTCTGAACTTCTGGCAACGTTTTTCACTTTTATTTATTTCTTTTACATTTTTCTCTCGGTATTTCTCCTCGGTTTCTCTCGTGAAATTCCCCTAGGTCTATTCTTTGTCCAATATAGTCTGCTTAATTTCCTAAAGCATCTAAGATCATCTACCATGACAAACACCAAAAGGAATCAACCTCAAAATGCAAACTTCTGACCAAAAAGATGAAGTCATGCACAAAAAAAAGCTCTCCCAAGCAAGTCACATTTTTGGAATTAATGAGTGTAAGTAAGGCGCAATGGGATTTTGGTAGTGGCAATGGAGGTGGGAATTTCTTACCTTGCTTGCAAGTACTTTTTCCCATGAATTCAAAGTCACTTAAGCTACGATGGGAAAATTAGAGGCGAGCAGTAGCAAAGGGAATTTCTTACACTTGCCTTGAGGTGAAAATTCCCATTATAAAATAAAGAAAAATCACTTAAAGCACCGATGGGAATTTTCTACCTGCCTGACAGGCTAACTTTTCCCACCAAAGAGATTTATTCACCCATGCAAGTCACTTTATCAAAGGAGGCTATTTTAATGAAGTCACTTTTTTGAAAGGAAGACTTTAAGTCAATGGGAATTTTGGAAGTGAAGGTGAAAATTTCTTACCTTTGGGGTAATTTTTCCCATGAAGTCAAAGTCACTTAAGTCAGCAATGGGAATTTTAGAGGTGGTAGGCAGGCAGGAATTTCTTACCCTTGCAGGTAAAAATTCCCATTATAAAAGAAAAATCACTTAAAGCACCAGATGGGAATTTCTTACCTGCCTTGTAGGGTAAAAATTCCCATTATGAAAGTCAAATCACTTAAGTGGAAGAGGGGATTTTTGGAGCTGCAGTGCAGGGTGGAAATTCCCATCAAGTTGACTTCTTATTTTTAGAAATTACCTCTTGCCAAAAAATGTGACCCACCTTGGGTGAATAACAATGCATTTAATAATATTTATTAATGGTTTATTCACCCAATTTTGGCGCCATAAATAGAAGGAAAGTCAATGCAAGTGGAAGAGCTAAAGAGAAGTCAAGGATGCATGCTAAAAATAAATAAAATAAATTTATTTAAAAAAGCAACCAACAACATGCATAATTGGGCGCCCAATTTGGGTGAATAAACATGATTGTTTATTAATTAAATTGCCAGAAATAGGAAGGAAAATTATTAAAAATAGAATGTTGAGGGTTATATAAGCATGGGCTGCCATAATAAAGAAGCAATTAATTCTTTTTGCAAAGGATTGCAGCCCGACATGTTTTGGCGCCAAAGGAAGGAGGTTTTTGCATTAAAGAGTGTTTTTCATTGCCAGGAGCTTCAAGGTTTGGCGCCTAGGGTTGGAATGGCTTGATTCTTGCTATGATAATTATCTGCATGTTGGTATAAGTGCTCTAGTGAATTAAATAATATTTTTGCTTGCTTTGCATGCAAGAAAAACCTCAAATTTTAGGGCAACAGAGCTTTATATGCAGATTTTGGTGATAAAATCAAGTATTCATGCCATGGACTCCATCTTTGTCTAATTGTATAAATCACAGGTATTCATCACAAAAGTGCTCAAATCAATGTCGTACATTGAATATATCTTCCAAATCAGAAGAAATTTCTAGATCTGCACAAATTGATCCAATTGCAAGGGATTCTAACTATAATTAAAAGAAAAAGAGCTCAGACAAAGATTGTTCCAGCCATGATGAAGCATGATGAAAGAAAAGGATCAACAAAATCATGCATAGCTTCCAGATTTTCTGAAGTCAATGATACAAACATAGGCCCCGAACCTATCACCATTTAATTGACAGATCCAAATCTCATAATTGCAAAGGCTTCGAAAAAAATTCATCCTCTTGTTTCTAACGCAACCCATGTGGAAGTCATTGCATGAAAATTCCTTTCAGAAGCTTGTGCATGTGCTCCCAATCTTCCAGTTGAAGCCTTCATTGAATTTACTTGTGTTTTCATTCACCCAGAGTGCTTTCCAAAATTTAAAATTGCTCATATGCAATTTTAAATAAAAGATGATGAGTTTTGTCTGAATTATTTATGGACAAACATTGCACTGGTGCATGTACTGAAGAAGAATTACAAAAGCTTCAAGGATAAAAGGGAAGACAGTCAAAGGCAATACCCACAAGCAAATCACAAGTCATGCATAGCTTCCAGATCCAGTTTGGTGAGAATCAAAGGCAAAAGAGTCAACCGCATGCAAAATATGGAAGAAGAACAAGACTGAGAGGGTTGCAACTTTCTTCTTATTTCTTTTCCTCTTTCTTTTATTTTCTCCGACAAAGTAATTGAGCAATCAATTAAATTATAAAACTTAAGTGATTGGTTTAAAAGTCATTACTTGAAGAAGTCAATTACTTGGAAATAGGTGGTAGACATGCAAAATAGAAGGTTCTATTTTTTAGTTATAAATCATGCATGTCATGCAAAGAGGAATTCTAGGAGGAAGATTGCTAGTTGTTTCCCTTTTCATAGCTTCCATGTGCGGAATTCATTTAAAGCTTCCTATTTGTAATTGCCCTTTATACACTATAAATAGAGGAAGAACCTACGGGTTAAAAAGATCAAATTTGTAATCAACATTCTTGTGTTCCAGACTTTGAGCTAAAACCCTTGATAGCTTTCTGCAAGCAGAGGAATAGAGAAGAGATTTCGAGAACTTTGTGTCAATGGTGCATTTTGTTTCTTATTTCTTTCTAGATCTATTCATAAACTTTGTGTTATTCTAGATCTAGATCTGAAACTTTCCTTTGCTTTAAATTTTGTATTTCAAGATCTATTTGTTTTATCTATGTGCATGTGATCAACTCTATAAACTATTGATTGGGTTGCACATCTTCTCTCCTTTCTTCTCTACTTTTATTTATTATTTTCTTCTTCTACATATATTTTCCTTTCTTTACTACTTACTTACTTGCTGCAAAAATTGTTTAGCTATGGTTCATGAGCTACATAGTTAAAGTAATACCAACAAATAGATATTAGAAAATATAATTGACAAAATCTTACACGGAGCCTCACCGGTAAATGAGGGAGATTTATCTCATGACTGCCTAGGTTTTCAGCTGTGTAGAAAATCTAGCCAACATTTTTGCGACTCTACTGGGGAACAACAATTTTTGCAGCATATTCAGAGCTTATCTTTGCAGTTCCTTTTATATTATAACTCAACCTAGCAGAACGTCCATTCACCCGATCTAGCAAGGCTCAAGGAAGGATCGATCATTTTTATAGATTGCAGAGCAATTTAATTTCAATCATCCTCCTCAAGTTAGAAGTCGCAGATCTAGTCTTTCACCAGGAAGAAGAGTGCAAACTCATCCAGATCCGGATCATCTTCAACATAATCCAGTAGCTGGAATTATTCACCAAGTCTATTCTCAAAGAAGACGCATGCTCCGTTCATCATGATGCAGAATCAACCACTTGCCCCTGCAACACCTGTTCCATGGGGTGCAACTTTTGGACCTCTGAATCTGACTCCTCCTATGCATGATCTACCTAAAGGGACAAGAAAAGAATTTTCCAAAATTCTTTGGAGATGGAAAGCAAAATCCAGATGACCACTTGGCTGCATTTTTTATATCCTGTGGAGTGCATCGAGAACATGAAGATGTGTCTGATCAGACTTTTCATAGAGACTCTGCATGACTTGGCTGGAGAATGGTTCTACCGGCTAGCTCCTGGCACCATAACCAACTGGGCCACTATGAGAGATGCATTCCTGAAAAGATTCAAGGCCAGCCAAGATTCCAATACATTGATAACTCAACTCACTCAGTTGAAGAAGGAGCCACATGAGCACATGCGGGATTTTATTGCAAAATTCCAAAGATTACTTTACAAAATTTTGGCATTTCGCTTCTCTGAATGATGAGAATCAAAAGGTATTCTTCATCAATGCTTTACTTCCTAAAGTAAGCTATCAACTCATGAAGAGCACGTCCTACTGACTTGTTGTTAGCAGCTCAAAACATGGCGGTTGAAATTGAAGACGACCTCATCATGGCTGGAAAGATAAAGAGCAACACTTCTAGAGCTGAAAGTTCATCCTCTGCTACTACATCCGATTCACTATTGCAAAAGTTAGCAAATGAGATGTCGCAGATGAAGAAACAAATGGCTCAAATGGCTCAAGGCAACAACACTTGCCCTCTACTTAAATTTCAACAACAACAACGAACCGCATTGTTGGTTCCCAAAGATTAGCAATTGAAGCTTCTCCTAGAAACAACGTGGAGATGAATGAAGAAGACCAGGAAGTTGACACTAATCAACTCGAGAATGATGATTTTGTAGGTCCTGTTGGTGACTCCAACATTAATTACCTAAACTACAAATCTAACATGACGATGAGAAGCTTCATGAAGATGATCATGGTCATACATATGCAGTATTTACAAAATCACAAACTCACCAAGCTGAGGCATTAGCTGATGAACAAAGAAGGGGCATCCCTTTACCTTCTTCTTTAGCTCCTAGATAAGAATGTGAGTTCTTCATCTCAACCACAAAAAGCAGCTCAGGTATCTGAATCTATACCTTCTTTTGACATTATTGATCATGTCAAGAAAACTAGAGTTCAAATGTCAGAAGTTGAATACTTGAGAGCCTTTCCTGAGTAGTTAAATAGGCTAGTCAAATATGTACAATCACCAGGACAATCCAATACATCAAAAGGCCTTTTTCCTAAGCCCAAAGATACTCCTCCCCAAAACAACACTGTAGTTGTTAAATCCTCACCATCTTCTGAAAGAGTGGAACCATTCTATGTTTCCCTATTGCTTAATGGTTTCAAGTTAAGCAACTGCATTTTAGATTCAGGTGCTTCTGACAATGTCATGCCAACTAAAGTTGCAGATGCTCTTGGGCTTACCTTGACAAAGACCATAAAAAGGTGTTATTCCATGGAGAGACAAGTCCCTTTAATCGACAAATCAAAGATGCACAAGTTGTTCTGCAGCTTTTCCTGACAAAAGATTAAAGATGACAATCTTAGTTGTAGATATTCCTGTCTCCTACGGGATGTTGCTGAGCAAAAACTTCTACAAAGAGCTAGGAGGAGAAGTAAAGATGGATTGGTCATGTGCTCATATTCCTATCAAAGGAATAAATCAGCTGGAGCCGAAAAAAAGTCCAAGTACACGGTGACAAAATCATGAGGATCCTAGATCTCATATTCTTTTTCAGAATCTAACCATGGGGTCTATTTCTTGGAAATGGATAAAAATGTACCAAAACTAGAACTTCAACAAGAGCTAGAGCCAACAAAAAGAAGAGCTGAAAATTTGGACTTTGAGTTTAAAGGCACATGTTGTTCTTTTGGATCAGGAGCCGACATTCTACTAATATCTCTAGATCATGAGATATTCCCATACTCCCACAAGCTGATGTTCGAGAACACCAATCATATATGCAGGAGAGTATGAAGCATTGCTTTAGGAATGGAGCAAGCTAAAAGAAAGGAGTAAAACTCCTCAAAGCCCAAGGAGATGTTGAACTTCTAGTAAAGCAAGTTCAGGGAAAATCAAGTCAAAGGAGATAAGATGAAGCATTACAGAGATAAAGTGCTTTCTGCCACACTCGATTTTGCAGCCTTCTCTATCGACTTCATTCCAACAAATCAAAATTCCAAGGTAGACTCTTTGGCAATCACAACTACACTATTGAATCCGGATAGACCACCATCCATATTCAGACAAGGAAACTATAAAGTGGAGATGGTCTACCACCCCAAAGTCCCTGATAATGTTGAATAGTGGCAAACTTTCAATGATGACAAACAAACATCTGCATGTTCGGAACAAGACAACTTTGACAAGTTGTATGTTGAAGGGAGTAAATCACCACCACGAAAAAAATAGTCACAGAAAAACTATCCAGGTTATGATGACAATAGTGGAATAATCCAACCAAAAGGTAACAAAATCCCCAAGGGTTTAGTTTCCTTAGTGGAGACTTTCGAACAAGCATGATCAATACTTGAAGAAGAACAAAGAATATGGTGATAGTTCTTCCTCAAAAATGCAACAAATAAATCTGGGAACGGAGGAAAGTTGATGTAGACTTATCCACCACAGAGAGAAGAAAGGATGAGCCACCACAAGATGAAGTTGATAAGGACTTGCCCAAGGTATTTGACAAGAAGGCTAGAGAAAGGAAGTTTGAGATCGAGACTGGGTACTCTTGTGGGACAAGAGACATGAACCGAAGGGCATGCATGACAAAATTTGATTCACTCTAGAAAGGGCCCTTCATGATCAAGAGAGTTGCCGAAATGGATACTTTCTTCCTTTCCTACCAGGATGGAATTGAGTTACCACTTTCCTTTCAACGGGAAACATCTGAAGCCTTTTTGAAATTGAGATAAAGTAGGTAAAACCTGTTGTATATAAATAAAACTTTTTGTTGTTTTTTTTTTTTTTTTTTTTTTGTTTTTTTTTGGCTTGACCCCAAACCCAATGGACAAGACATGAAACCAGAGATGTTGGGATCTCATCTTCACTCCTTTCATTTTGAAAGAGGTAAAGATGTCCACAGACGGAGCCAACTGGTGTCCCTAGATTTCACCCTGAAATCTGGGACTACCCATTTGAAAAAAATCATTCTTTTAAAATAATGGGTCTTTTTGTGTTTTTATTGCCAGAAGATGTCTGTATTATGTTAAGATATTCCCAATGAATCATATGAGCCAATTTTGACAAATACCCAGATGCCCAAACTCATTTTATCCCTCCACCAAGTTTTGTCTATGGGAAATTTTTATTTAATTATTTATTGAATAAATAATGCCCCATTTGAAGTAAATTGTGCTCTGGTTGAATCCTGTTGAAGTTTTGCATGCCATTATTCACTCATCTCAATAGGGTTTTCACCAGAATGAATTCAGGGCATTGTCTGCAACTTCTGGCAACGTTTTTTAGCTTTTATTTATTTCTTTTGTTTTTTCTCCGGTTTTCTCCAGTTTTCTCTTTGAAATTCCCTAGGTCAATTCCTTTGTCCAATATAGTCTGTTTAATTTCCTAAAGCATCTAGAGATCATCTACCGACATAACACTCGAAGGAATCAGCCTCAAAATGCAAACTTCTGACCAAAAAAAGATGAAGTCATGCACAAAAAGCCTCTCCTAGGCAAGTCACATTTTTTGGAATTAATGAGTGTAAGCTTGATGAGATTTTTGGTAGTGGCAGGCAGGCGGAATTTCTTACCTTCCTTGCAGGTACTTTTTCCCATGAAGTCAAAGTCACTTAAGTTACATGGGAAAATTAGAGGCAACAGCAGGCAGGTGGGAATTTCTTACCTGCCTTGCAGGGTAAAAATTTCCATTATAAAATAAAGAAAAATCACTTAAAGCACCGATGAAATTTTCTACTTGCACTACAGAAAAATTTTCCCACCAAAGAGATTTATTCACCCATGCAAGTCACACTTTATCAAAGGAAGCTATTTTAATGCAAGTCACACTTTTTGAAGGAAATGACTTTAAGTTTATTAAGGGGAATTTTGGCAAAGGGGTGAAAGGTGGGAATTTCTTACCCAAAAAAATTTTTCCCATGAAGTCAAAGTCACTTAAGCTCAATGGGAATATTAGAGGTGGCAGGAAGTGGGAATTTCTTACTTACTTGCAGGGTAAAAATTCCCATTATAAAAGTCAAATCACTTAAGTGAAAGAGGGGATTTTTGGAGCTGCTTAAGTGGAAGAGATATTTTTGAGGTGGGGTGAAATTCCCATCAAAGTTGACTTCCTATTTTTGGAAATTACCCTTGCTAAAAAATGTGACCCACCTTGGGTGAATAACAATGCATTTAATAATATTTATTAATGGTTTATTCACCCAATTTTGGCGCCATAAATAGAAGGAAAGTCAATGCAAGTGGAAGAGCTAAAGAGAAGTCAAGGATGCATGCTAAAAATAAATAAAATAAATTTATTTAAAAGCAACCAACAACATGCATAATTGGGCGCCCAATTTGGGTGAATAAACATGATTGTTTATTAATTAAATTGCCAGAAATAGGAAGGGCAAATTATTAAAAATAGAATGTTGAGGGTTATATAAGCATGGGCTGCCATAATAAAGAAGCAATTAATTCTTTTTGCAAAGGATTGCAGCCTGGACATGTTTTGGCGCCAAAGGAAGGAGGTTTTTGCATTAAAGAGTGTTTTTCATTGCAGGAGCTTCAAGGTTTGGTGCCTAGGGTTGGAATGGCTTGATTCTTGCTATGATAATTATCTGCATGTTGGTATAAGTGCTCTGGTGAATTAAATAATATTTTTTCTTGCTTTGCATGCAAGCAAAACCTCAAATTTTAGGGCAACAGACTTTATATGCAGATTTTTGGTGATAGAAATCAAGTATTCATGCTCTGGACTCCATCTTTGTCTGAATAAATTGTAGGTATTCATCACAGGTGCTCAAATCAATGTCAGGTACATTGAATATATCTTCCAAATCAGAAGAAATTGTCAGATCTGCACAAATTGATCCAATTGCAAGGGATTCCGACATAATTAAAAGAAAAAGAGCTCAGACAAAGATTGTTCCAGCCATGATGAAAGCATGATGAAAGAAAAGGATCAACAAAATCATGCATAGCTTCCAGATTTTTTGAAGTCAATGATACAAACATAGGCCCTGAACCTATCACCAATTTAATTGATAGATCCAACTCTCATAATTGCAAAGGCTTCGAAAAAATTCATCCTCTTGTTTCTAACGCAACCCATGTGGAAGTCATGCATGAAAATTCCTTCTAGATCTTGTGCATGTGCTCCCAATCTTCTAGTTGAAGCCTTCATTGAATTTACTTGTGTTTGCATTCACCCATAGTGCTTTCTAAAATTTAAAATTGCTCATATGCAATTTTAAATAAAAGATGATGAGTTTTGTCTAAATTATTTACTGGTAAACATTGCACTGGTGCATGTACTAAAGAAGAATTACAAAATCTTCAAGGATAGAAGGGAAGACAGGTCAAAGGCAATACCCACAAGCAAATCACAATCATGCATAGCTTCTTCTAGATCCAGTTTGGTGAGAATCAAAGGCAAAAGAGTCAACCGCATGTAGAATATGGAAGAAGAACAAGACTGGAGAGGGTTGCAACTTTCTTCTTATTTCTTTTCCTCTTTCTTTTATTTTCTCTAAAAAAGTAATTGAGCAATCAATTAAATTATAAAACTTAAGTGATTGGTTTAAAAGTCATTACTTGAAGAAGTCAATTACTTGGAAATAGGTGGCAGACATGCAAAATAGAAGGTTCTATTTTTCAGTTATAAATCATGCATGTCATGCAAAGAGGAATTCCAGGAGGAAGATTGCCAGTTGTTTCCTTTTCATAGCTTCCACATGTGGAATTCATTTAAAGCTTCCTATTTGTAATTTCCCTTTATACACTATAAATAGAGGAAGAACCTACGGGTTAAAGGATCAGAAATTTGTAATCAGCATTCTTGTGTTCCAGACTTTGAGCTGAAACCCTTGATAGATTTTTGAAGCTGAGGAATAGAGAAGATATTTCTAGAGAACTTTGTGTCAACGGTGCATTTTGTTTCTTATTTCTTTCTAGATCTATTCATAAACTTTGTGTTATTCTAGATCTAGATCTAAAAGTTTCCTTTGCTTTGAATTATGTATTTCAAGATCTATTTGTTTTATCTATGTGCATGCGATCAACTCTATAAACTATTGATTGGGTTGCACATCTTCTCTCCTTTCTTCCTGTTTTCCATTATTTTCCTCTTCTACAGATATTTCCTTTCTCTTACAACTGCTTACTTGCTGCAAAACTGTTCTAGCTATGGTTCATGAGCTACATAGTTAAAGTAATACCAAATTACTAAAAATATCATGTGGTTATTGAAGGGTGGAGTTTTAGATTTCTTCCCCATTCCAATTTCCCTTCCCTTGCACTTCTCCACCCTCAAAATTATTCTTCTTCACCCCTCTTCCTATGTCATTCTTTCTCTCCCTCCAATTTCACTTCTTTAGTAGATCTGTTTGACATTTCCATCGTACATTTCACGTGTGATTGCTAGTTTTATCTTAATTCACAAGACTAAATACATGCGGTAATTCCCCCTATATGTGGTATCAACATCACCAAAGCAAGAGTTTCTTAATTTCTCTCTTTAACGTGGGGCAATGCCATTTATACGTGCTCACCAACATGATGAGGTGTTGATGTTAACAAATCATTAATTTTTATACATATGTCAAACAACAAATGGTAAGGTGCATTGTTTTTTAAATGGTATATAATATTTAATTGAAAGTCTTAGAATTGAACCATGGGTTTATAACAAGCGTCTGATAAATTGGTCATTTAACCTTGAGATTCTAATTAAAATAATACATTGTGTTTTATTTCACGATATTCCATGTGAACTATCTATTATCTCTTGAAAGTGCACACCTTGGTTGAGAGATGACAACAGGGGTTCTAAGCTTGCTTGATCTCTCACTTTCATAGATACAATGAAAAAATACCTCAGTTCTATGGGTATACCTATTGTTGAGGTGAGTCTCTAGTATCAAGGTCGGTTCCTTATTGATGTATCCTAAACTAATTTTTGGGGTTTTGAGGGTAAAAAGATGATATGAATGAAATTGAAATGGGTGATACACCAAAATTATTGAGGGATTTGACTGAGTATATGCACAATAAAATTGAGAATGAATTTTAGATGCACGAACCAATGGTTTTCAGCAGAATATTAAGGCAAAACACTTATGTATTGAGGGATAAATCACAACAACACAACAAGCTAAACATGCACACTAAGATTATGCATAAAAATCAAATTTACAAAGCAAGGTAAGATGATTAATCAGGGAATTAACATTCACAAGAATTAATGGAAAGATACACACCACTGCAAATAATTAGAAAGACCAAAACTAGTTCTCATTCAAGGCAAAACTGGAAGAAATATGCTTCAACACTCTTATGTCCAAAATTCCTCCCGTGCTTTGCCAATGCACACAATATATAGCAAAATTATTCACCCAACCTCTAAGAATAGACTAAGTCTAACTAGTGCTTGCATGATATTAATAGCCCTTAAATTGATTTTAATAATAAAGGGACTAAAAATAAACATGCAAGGTTGTTACAATGCAAAAATAGTCTTAATTTCTCCAAGAATAATTAAAGTCAAATTGATTTTACTCCTACATGAATAGTACATACTCACTTTGGAAGAATTAAGGTATTTGGGTGAATAAATAGAATGCTATTTTTAATTCTTTGCTTGTTGTGTAAGTCATCCAATGTGCATGTAATATTGTATTTTGTGCCGGTTGCCATCTTTATACTTTCATGCGTAATTAAAATAATCATTCTCTCATGCTGATGTTGACACTGCAACTTGATCCACTTACAATGATAAGTCTGGCACTTTTACAATTATGTCCCCTTGCAAAATATCCCTTAAGTGTGGGGACCACTTGGCTCATGATGCAAAGACACTTTTCTTTCATTGGCTATGCTACATGTACTTGCCTTTACCATTCAAGAAATTGAGGTTGTTTGAATTGTTTAAGGTCATGTGAATTCCTTTTGACTTGGCAAAGGCATGCATATTTGATCACTTAATCATAGGTTTGATTTGACCACCTTTCATTTAATCTTTCGGGCATACCATAGTCATTTGGCCTCCTTTGTGTTATCATTGCATGTATATAATTTGGTCGGAATTTTTTGGAATATTAGGTAGCACAACATAGACCTTAGAAGGTCAAGGAAAATGATTTTTAAATTAATTGGGTCCCCCCTCTCCACGATGACTCACCCCTTCATTGTTTTTCGATGGCAATATGAAGTAATCTGACCTCATGACCCTAGTTTGCATAGAAAAATGAGACTTAACCGTTGATCACCCGTATTATTTGATATCCACCATCGATCTTCCGGCTCCACGATTAGGGTTTGGACTTTTCAATGAATGTGGTTGATTCTCTGCGCAGATCATTGATCAAAACTCGTCGAGTGAGTAGGGTTTACTGTGGCTTTGTTTTGTGAGAAAAATACTTCAAAACCCTAAAAATATTGGCATTCACATTGAGATCTTCCCAAGCTAAAAAAACTTTGTAAAATTCTTATGTGGTCATTGATGGAGATTTGAAGCTCGGTTATTGGGAGCTAGACCTTGCCGCCATGATTGGGACTTGACAACCCCGCTTTGGCATGTTCATTTTCCTCTGTCATTCTTGAATGATGAGGAAGCCCGTGCTTTGTTCATGAACCTTTTGGTTATATTATGTTTCCTTGGCTGCTTTATGCAGAAATTTGCTCCCCCTTTTTCATATTAGAGCTTGAATGATTGTTTGTTATAGTTGTTATTAAGAATGGGGAAGATTTCTCTGGTTTTCACACGGGTTTTCACAAGGTTTTGCCTTTTTACTAAAGATTTGGATGTCATTTTACTTTGGACCGAACTTACCTAGTTCTAGGCCACTCATGACCATCATAAAAGTGCTTGAGTTCTATTATGCCACCATTGTGTGCCATTTGAAAGGTATGTCTTTGTATTTTGGGTTATACCATGTCGGATCTATGTTTTTCTGTTTATTTCTCTCGTAGCTCACCGTTTTTGAAAATTTTGCTTAACCTTTTGTGGGTCAAACTCAAGTAGAAGCATTTCGTATTTAAAACGCCATATCTTCCATGGCCGCTTTATAGGTTTTTCTCTCAAAGTGTTTGCGTTATTTGTTCACTGTAGGGTATTCATTATTTTGCATTATTTGTTGCTCGATCGTGATTAAGGTTTTTGTGCATGTTCGGGGACTCTAAATTTATTGCATTTAGATTGTGCATTTTCTTGAGTATTCTTTATTGTTCCACTTGCCACTTATCCGGTATGGTAATTTTTTATCACCCCTAAATCTTGTTTTTTCTCAAGAGGCTGTTATCCAAAATTCACCCCCCAGGGTAATTTTGATAACATGCATCAGATTATTCAGTCTCGAGCAAATAGATTGATTTAAGGCCCGAAATCATGTTTTGGGGTGCCCTCGGCTTCTTTCTAACTCTCCCATCCAAGAAGAAAACCCAACGAGTTAGAAAAAGTGAAAAAATTGCAAAAACCAAGCTTGGGGCCGAAAAAATGAAGAAAATCGGCTAAGTCCTAGTCTAGGGTGCTCGGGACAGTTGGGACGTCGGGACGCATGGGGCGCGAAAAGCCGAACCAGCCGAAAAAATGAAGAAAATTGCCTAAGTCTTGTTTCGCGCGGTTGGGACATCCGGGCCAAAAGTACGCGCGGACGCGGATCGGCCGGTTTGGCACAAGTCGGTCCATTTCGGGCGGTTCGGAGATATTTGTCCCAGACGGTCTGGGACATTCGGGCCAAAAGTACGCGGAGGACGCGAACCGGCTGATTCGGCCGAAACAGGGGACTTTCGTCCAGGACAGTTGGGCCAAAGTACGCGTGGGGCGGAAAGCCGAAAGAGCCGCCAACGAATGGAATCTCGCCACGTGTCTTCACCTCAAACAAGAACAAGGAAGCCCGAATCGGGCGGTTCAGAGATATTTGTCCCGGAAATTTGGGACATCCGGCCAAAAGTACGCGAGGGATGCGTGGGGCGCGAAAAGCCGAAAGAGCCGCCAATGAATCAAATCTCGCCACGTGTCTTCACCTCATCGGCCCGGTGGGAAAATTTTGAAAAATTTTCCAAAGGCAAAAACAAAGGGAAATGGTCAGGAAGGGCCCACATCTAATGAAATCATGCCATGTGGCACTTGAGTGGCGGAGCGCGGGGAGAAATGGGAAAAATTTCCCAAAGTGAAAAATACCAAATTTTCGAAGGACAAAGTGCGCCCCTCAGGCCCGAGCCAATAAAATAGTGCCACGTGTCCAAGTGGCAAGAAATTAAGGAAGGGCCCGAAAGAAATTTTCAAAGGATGAGCCCACGAACGAATCAGAGCCCAACATGTGTCATCCAAGTGGCAGAGCGCGGGAAAAACTCAAATATTTTCCTGCCGATCCGTTTTGGCCTTTTTTTCCCTAAATCTTCATATCGCCATATCTTTCGATCCAGAGCTCATATTTTCACGTTCTTTATATCAATGGAAAGCTGGTGAAATTCTCTACACGATTCCAGGGTCAATCTTGCATTTTGGTTCAGTTTGGAGAGATAAAATCAAGAAACATCTCTGGCGCGTGGTAATGGCCAGAACTGACGTTTCAACAACCAGTTTTAATGCGAAATGGGTCGCATTCTTCTCCAGCACGGCCAAAAATGTCAGGGCATGGGTCTGTAAGGATGCCCATGCTGTTTTAATGCATCTGCATTCAATGAGGAATGGCTCCCACGTCTTTTCACATTTTCTCTCTCCAGGCTTGACCCATGCATTGTAAAAAGCCAAATTTGGCTCATTTTTTAAAGGGTGGTTCATCTTTTCTGCTCTGCCCTCCCTTCTTTTCTTCTCCAGGGTTGAAAATGGAGTTCAAACCTCCTCCCTTGCTCTGTAATGGCATTTTTTCCTTTTACTATTGAAATGATGTTCTGTGTAAACTTCTGGAGCAACAAAAACGTGTTTTGTGATGCATCTGTCCATCCTGCTCGTTCTTTTGCTTGTTCTCTTCTTGCCTCTCTTCATTGCAGGTATTTGTGCATGTTCTAATGTTCATTACAGGTCTGGAGCTGTGTTCATGGAGTTTTGGGACATTTTCTGTGTGAAATCTATCCTTGGGCTGTGATGCATCTGTCCATCCTTCCCATTGCTCACCTCTCCTTGTTCCATGGCAGTTTTGATAGATGTTCAACATTCTCCTTCTCTAGTGTATCACCGTTTTAGTGTAGGCTTTTTGTTCTTTTTCTCTTCTCTCTCTCTCCCTGTCTCCTTGGTGGTTAGATTAGGATTAGATTAGCTTTCCTGCACTGGAACAGCTTGTGGCAGGTAGTTTAGGAGCAGGAACCAGCCTTCTCTGGAGATTCCTTTCTCATATTTGCAAGTCCCACACTTGGAGAGAGGATTCAATGTTGTGCAATCACACTGGATGCTTCGAATGATCAAACTAGAAATCTGATCAAGCATCCAGGGGGTGCGGTGATTTTGCACTAACAGTTTTAGCACACCTGGTGGGACCTTAGAGGTCTTCCACTTCATCTTTTGCAGGTTGGTGTGTTCCTGTGAAGATTTCAGCCTTTGGAGGCACTTGCAAACACATCTGGCGACTCCATCGATCAAAGAACCCATTTCGAAGTTCCGGACCTATTTTTCATCCATTCCCATCCATCCTTCTTTCCATCCCTTTCATTCTTTTCCATTCCATGAAGTTGTGCAATCATGACTTCATTTCCATCATGGAACTCACATTTACAATATAGCTGCAATGTTTCCCACCTCCAACATGTTTTTAAATCCTCCAAATCAGCATTTGAACAAATTCAAAATCAGCATACATACCCATATGAGCAGCAATGCCAACATCGGTTTGGCTATGGAGCTTTCCAAGAGCAAGAGTATACATATAATGAAGACAATCGATGCAAGATGCTGGTCATTGGAGAAAATCCAAAAGATGGAGGTAAAGATGGTGCATCCAGAGCAATGACCCAAATGAGAGCTTTCGAGAATCGGTTGCATAGAGACTCCTTGTCCATGGGAGGCCCTTTTCCAAGACATTTCACCCTCGGGAGAAAGCTGGACTTCATGATGAAGATGCTACCCCAACTTGCACAATGGACAGCAGAAATAGAGGCCTATACACTTGTTGTTGAACAACCTTGTCAATGGGTAAGTTCTACACCATCATCTGGTTTTCTCTTCCCATTACTCAAGCAGCACCATCTCATTTGGAATTGCAAATTCTAAACTCCCCATCTGCTGTCCCAAGTGTTGAATCCATTTCTCCACCCCCTAGTCTTCCACCTCATCTCAATTCTTTTGTCCTTTTTCCTTCCAAACAGTCATCCCCTCCACAAGAGCTAACAGAAATACCCCCTCCTCCAAAGAAACAAGAGTTTCTACCTCCACCACCACAAAAATTGCCAAGCCAATTGAGTTACAACCCATCCCTCCTCTTGCATTCCCAATTCCATGTGGGGAAGAAGAAATTACAAAAAATGGCCATGAAGGACAGCAAGAAGAGGAGCCCAACAGAAAAGAAATGACAGACAACTTGAGGGTTTGGGCTGCCAAATTTGGGATGAAAAAGATCCCCTTGATGGTTAAACCTACGAAGAGGCTAAGGTTGAACAAATGGTGGTTAAGACTGATTTTGTGGTAGCGAGAAGAAGAGCAAAAAAGAAGCGAGATCAGCGATCAGTTTGCTCGAGAAAGTAGTGTCCATGTTGGCACTCTATTTGAAGGGAATGTTGATTCAATTCAAGTTGCCCAATCAGCCATAAAGGAAGAAAGCTCGGAAGAAGATCTTGCAGTCCCAACTTGTCCTCTAGAGTAGCAGTTGAAGAGTTTGACTTGAAAAACTTCGTCTTTAGAGGAAGAGTTATATCAAGAGCAAGATTGTCTTCAAGTAGTAGAGAAAGGAGAAGCTGCTCCAGGATCCAAAAGAAGAGGAGCACATTCTAGTTGTGGAGGAGAAAATTGCAGATCCAAGGGGTTTGAGCACAAAGCGAGCTCTACGGGAGAACCTTCGAGTTCTTCTTTCTACTTCACCTCTCTCAAGTTCTAAGTCTTGAAGAAGAGTTTGATCTCTCAAACTCAATGTTGGAGGATGAAAGAAACCATGGTGATCAAGTTGCGGATCAATAGAACACCATGGGAGAGGTTGAACATTTGCGGCGGGGCAGCAATGAGGCGGTTTACTGCCGATTTGGAGGACTGTTTTGATGAAGAAGAACCGGTTGAGTTTCCACCATTTTCTCTTTCATCATCCACGTTCCAAACACAAGAGCCTCTTTGTCATGGAGGAGAGCATTCATTTGCGGAGCTTTGCATCTTATAACAGACTCTTTGGAACCAAGATTGGAAGATTTTAATCTTTCATGTCCTTCATTGGAAGAAGAGAAAGGGCACAAAGATTCTACCATTGCTTCCACACCATCCATTCAAGAAGGTCTACAAGAAGACTCCATTTTTGGAGTTAAAAATCGAGCTATGGGCATATCAAACAGACCATACCTTGCCCAATCAAGTATTTGGCTTTATATGACCCAAAGGAGAAGTCACAACCCGGTCATGCTTGCTTCGAGCATGAGGGTGAGCTCTGAAAGTACCAAGGATCAGCTGTCATACCTCTTGAATCTAAATGCGAGCAACTAAAAGAGGTATTGAATTTGCCTTCAGGTGATACCTTGATGATTTGGGTGGAAGACCAGCTTCTTGTTGATTTTCCACTCATCCAATCGACATGTTCAATGCCAAATCAATCGTTGCATGGTTGCCAATTTTGAAGAAAGGAAGCTATTTTGCACAACTTGATTAGGGGTTTGTTTAGCTCACCTTTGCTTCCAATTAGAGTAGAGTAGGTAGGTTTGCTTTTAGAGAAGAAGTGCTTGTGCACACTCTGCATGTTCCATTTGGAGCATGTATGATTTTCAGATTCATACACATAGTTTTTGTGGTGCTGGTTTTGCTCTTGCATACCATTTCATGGCATTTTGGTGAGAACGACTCCATTTCGGGGGTTTCCAAGTGGCTCGAGAGAGGAGGTTTTCAAATTTTAGATCGATTCTGATTTACTGACTCATGACTCCATGCCCAATGGATGCTTCAGCAACCTGGTAACTTCATCTAGCAGGTAGATGACCCCGTGAGTCGCCAAATTGTTATCCAAAATTCACCCCCAGGTAATTTTGATAACATGCATCAGTATATTCAAGTCCCAGGCAAATAGATTGATTTAAGGCCCAAAATCATGTTTTTGGGGTCCCCTCGGCTTCTTTCTAACTCTCCCATCCAAGAAGAAAACCCAACGAGTTAGAAAAGGTGAAAAAATTGCAAAAACCAAGCTTGGGGCCGAAAAAATGAAGAAAATCGGCTAAGTCCTAGTCCAGGCGGTCTCAGGGGATAGTTGGGACGTCGGGACGCGTGGGATGCAAAAAGCCGAACCGGCCGAAAAAATGAAGAAAATTACCTAAGTCTTGTTTCGCGTGGTCTGGGACATCCAGGCCAAAAGTATGCACGGGACGCGGATCGGCCGGTTTGGCGCAAGTCGGTCCATTTCGGCGGTTCGGAGATATTTGTCCCAGGCATTCTGGGACATCCGGCCAAAAGTACGCGGAGGACGCGAACCGGCCAATTCGGCCGAAACAGGGACTTTCGTCCGGGACAGTTGGGCCAAAAGTACGCGTGGGACGCGAAAAGCCGAAAGAGCCGCCAACGAATGGAATCTCGCCACGTGTCTTCACCTCAAACAAGAACAAGGAAGCCCGAATCGGGTGGTTCAGAGATATTTGTCCCAGGCAAGTTTGGGACATCCGGGCCAAAAGTACGCGAGGGACGCGTGGGGCGCGGCCAAAAGAGCCACCAACGAATCAAATCTCGCCACGTGTCTTCACCTCATCGGCCCAGCGGGAAAATTTTGAAAATTTTCCAAAGGCAAAAACAAAAGGGAAATGGTTAGGAAGGGCCCGCGTCCAATGAAATCATGCCATGTGGCACTTGAGTGGCGGAGCGCGGGGAGAAATGGGAAAATTTTCCCAAAGTGAAAAATACCAAATTTTCGAAGGACAAAGTGCGCCCCTCAGGCCCGAGCCAATAAAATAGTGCCACGTGTCCAAGTGGCAAGAAATTAAGGAAGGGCCCAAAAGAAATTTTTAGAGGATGAGCCCACTGATGAATCGAGCCCGACACGTGTCATCCAGTGGCGAGCGCGGGAAAAACTCAAATATTTTCCCGTCAATCCGTTTTGGTCTGTTTTTGCCCTAAATCTTCATATCGCCATATCTTTCGATCCAGAGCTCAGATTTTCATGTTCTTTATATCAATGGAAAGCTAGTGAATTTCTACACGATTCTAGGTCAATCTTGCATTTTGGTTCAGTTTGGAGAGATAAAATCAAGAAATGTCTCTGGTGCGTGGTAATGGCCAGAACTGACGTTTCAACAACCAGTTTTAATGCGAAATGGGTCGCATTCTTCTCCAGCACAGCCAAAAATGTCAGGGCATGGGTCTGTAAGGATGCCCATGCTATTTTAATGCATCTGCATTCAATGAGGAATGGCTCCCACGTTTTTTCACGTTTTCTCTCTCCTGGGCTCGACCCATGCATTGTAAAAAAGCCGATTTGGCTCATTTTTTAAAGGGTGGTTCATCTTTTCAGCTCTGCCCTCCCTTCTTTTCTTCTCCAGGGTTGAAAATGGAGTTCAAACCTCCTCCCCTACTCTGTAATGGTGTTTTTGCCTTTTACTATTGAAATGATGTTCTGTGCAAACTTCTGGAGCAACAAAAACGTGTTTTGTGATGCATCTGTCCATCCCTGCTCGTTCTTTTGCTTGTTCTCTTCTTGCCTCTCTTCATTGCAGGTATTTGTGCATGTTCTAATGTTCATTACAGGTCTGGAGCTGTGTTCATGGAGTTTTGGGACATTTTCTGTGTGAAATCTATCCTTGGGCCTATGATGCATCTGTCCATCCTTCCCATTGCTCACCTCTCCTTGTTCCATGGCAGTTTTGATAGATGTTCAACATTCTCCTTCTCTGGTGTATCACCATTTTAGTGTAGGCTTTTTGTTCTTTTTCTCTTCTCTCTCTCTCCCTGTCTCCTTGGTGGTTAGATTAGGATTAGATTAGCTTGCCTGCACTGGAATAACTTGTGGCAGGTAGTTTAGGAGCAGGAACCAGCCTTCTCTGGAGATTCCTTTCTCATATTTGCAAGTCCCACACTTGGAGAGAGGATTCAATGTTGTGCAATCACACTAGATGCTTGAATGATCAAACTAGAAATCTGATCAGCATCCAGGGGTGCTGTGATTTTGCACTAACAAGGCCATTTATGGTGAGGTTTCGAGTTTTATTTGGGGCTTTCAACCTAATCGTTATGACTTTGCATTTATTGTTACTCTAAAACCTTACTCCCGTGTTGATCCTCTAAAATTTTTAAGCTCTGTAGCTCCTAATATTCATATTTTTCTTGATTTGAGGATTTTTTTTGATATATTGATAGCTCACCCTTTTAAATATGTTCCTTGAAGTGTTTTGTTTGGTACTTTGAGATATAGCTAGACCCTTGAAGAGTCTTGATAAAAACTTGTTCGAGCCACAAGATTTACTACAAACGGTAAGTGATTTTCTCGTTTTTACCGAGATTGTAGCTTGATGTGTCGATTTATGTGATTTGATTAGCCTTGATTTGTTGTAATCTCAACTCGGTGGGTATTCTATGGAAGACTTTTTGTAAGCAACCCACTATGTAATTTGATGCTTTTTTATTGTCATGGTTTGGTCGTGTTTTTGTGTTTCTATCGACCGCCATTACTACCATTTCATTTTGCAAAACCACAGTATGGACGACATAAATAAAGGGTACAAGCTCTATTCTATTTGAGCTAGCTCTTGATTCTTTAATATTTTCCGGCTTTTCCCAAATCAGGGTATTACATTGCTTGAAATGTTTGCATTATCCTTATTCTAGGCACGTTATTTTAAGTTCTCGGCCTCTCTGCGCATGGCAACCTTAAATCTTGCTAATATTTTGATTTCCTTCTTGGCTTTATGATATTGATGACACGATTTGTTGGTAGAAATTGCTTTCTCGGTGTTGTAAAGGGAAACATCAAGCCATTTATTGTTATACCGTATTTATGATTATGAATCGCTTTGAAATTTGTTCGTTACTTTTGAAGATGTAATTTGGTTTTCACTTTAGAAATAGTCATTTAAATGCTTCCTTCTCTGATGAACTCATTTGCAGAGAGTAGCTTTCTGAATCTTTTGATAATTTGTAATGTTTTAGGAGCTAAAATTAAACTTGGAACTTCGTACTCATCTAGATATTTGAATGAAAAATCCACCTTGATGGAGTTGTACTTTGTTGATTTGTACTTTGATTGCAAATCTGAAACAGTCTTTGAAAACATACTTAATGATAATTAGTTTTCATACATGTACCTTGCTATTTGCTTACTTCTGAATAAATTTGTGCCTTCCGATAGTTGTATGCTTCGGATTGAGTTCTATTATGTTCATCTCATGTATGATTTATGCCTTGTGTGATGTGGCATATAGATTCCTTCAATTCTTTGGAAATTTGTATTTTTCATCTTGTAAGTTGTTGGAAAATGGTTGAATTTTTAGGCCTTTCCCGAGTCTCTTGGAGAATGTGTATATTTGGAATATAGCTATATCTCTTGTTAGCACATGTATTTATTGGAACTTAAATTGCATATCAAGATTATTGGAGGTAATTTCTCATTTCTATATTCTTCAGTGGCATGACTGTAGATGCATTCTCTTTGATAATGAAATTTTTGTTTTGAGAAAGAGCGGTGTTCATATGCCATTGTATCCTGAGTTATACACTTGCTTTGGAGGTCACCTTTACTAGAATACATTGTTGTCCATTATCTTGTATCAGCTGAAACTTATAAGCTTTTAGAACTTGTTCTTTCATTGATGATTGTTGAAGCCTACTTCTATATTTGTGAACTGATTAATCTTCAAAATTGCAATCATTTCCTTTCTTGTTCCATTGCATTGTTGTCTGCTTTTGATTGAAAATGAGCTTGATGTTCCTGCAAATTTGCTTTCTCTTTTCCAATTTGTAATGACAATTATGAATAACTATGTACTTGTAAATCTTGAACTCAAACACTTGTCACAATGTTGTGATATCTTACTATCCTCTTGTATGACCTTTATCCCTTCCTGCACTCCTGATTTCAAGCTAATGTTCATGAAAGTTCATTTATCTGAAACTATGAATGCAAGAGAATGGTGTAATCCGGAGCTCTAACAGACTATTGTTTCACTTTTCATGTACTGCAAAGGACGAAAAAGAGAGCGGGAAGAGGAAGTTGAAACCAAGTGATCATGCGGAAAATCCATCTAATCAGGCAATGATGGATTTCCCTTTTCTTTTGTTCATAGCTTTAAATACATGTACTTTCATTTCATGCACTTGCTTTCAGAGTTATTCCCACGGCTTGTGTGGGTTCATTATATTATTATTCCTTATGAATAAATGAACTATTTTTGTGTAATGAGATGTATGTCTTTTTTTTTCTGTACTTTCTTCATTTGTATGGATAATAAATGAACTTATACAACTCTATACACTTAAATAATCCACTTAATCATAGAAATAAAATTAAAATCAAATGTACCTTTTGATGCTCATTGAAATCTAAGTTTGTAAATTTGTATTTTCCATGCTTCAAACTTGCAACTTGTTTGCAGCTTCGAACATTATGTCTAATACATGTTGCCCTTCATGCCTTCCTCATGGCCTTGTAATGGTCTTTTATGGATGTTACACAATTACGAGGGTAACAAATGAAATCGCTGCATCTATGAGGGATAACATTCTCAGAATCGCACCCGAGTTGTAGTTTTGATTCAAATGTGACTTCCAAGACTGTCCAAAACCAAACAATTAAAAACTATATCCTCTTCCGAGATGGTTGACCCAAACATAGCCAAACTTGTAACTCGACCAATCTAAGAAACTTAAAAGTTTTGAGTTGACCTTTTTGCACGAGGTGTGAAAAATCTCAACACTATCATTAAGAAAACATAATTATGTTGATAGACATTATTTATATTGGTAATTAAAGGGGTTGGTGGGAAGTTTAAAATAGTGAGTTAGTCAACAAAAATAATTTACTCATTCCATTTGTCTCTTTGAAGACAGTTTACAAGCCTAACAAAATGATGAAGTTAGATGGAAATCACTTATCACTATTTAGTGAAAAAAATATTATATAAAAAATAATTAATTTATTGCTTAATATAATTTTTTTTAATAAAAATAACTATATCATAAATTTAAAATAAATAGATCTAAATTAATATATATTTATAGACTTTTTAAAATAAATACATTCAAAATATATAATAATAAAGAATCAAGTAAATCTCCACACTATAAACCTACACATATGCAAGCAAAATGACCGCTCTAAACACTCTCTTAAATCCTACGTTGTTCATCTTTACGCTGAAGGCATTCCCCCTATGGGAAAGGCCCCTGCAGACATTTCTACGACTGTCTTAATTTTGACGGCCGTTTGGACGTTTTTTACAATTTGACGGGTATTTGCTGCGTTTTCCTGTTTTTAGTGGAAATAATCTGCAGCTGCATCTTTGAGTCGCTTGGTCCCCACTTCATCAAATTTAAATTACCAATTTTTGTTCTAGCTCTGCTTCTTTGTCGAGATGATTGCGGAATCGGAGAGGAAATATTCTGGCCTCAATACTTCAATCTACTCATTCCAACATGCATTGGTTTTTATAACTTCTGCACGAGTTTCAATCTACTCCTTTTGCATCCATGCTGCTATAGTCCGCATGTTTGGACACATTATTACAAGTAAGAAATAGTTTTACGATTTTCACACGGTTATATCTGCAGGCCCCTCTTTAGTTGGTATTTTCTGTGCATAACTAACTTTAAGTTGTTTGACTTAAATTATGCAAGAAAGATTTAGTTGCTTCATATGTAGACCAGCAAATGGCTGCTGCAGGTGCATGGAAAAGCATTCTAGACTTTAAGCCTTTCATCAAAGCTGTAGGCCCCTCTTTAGATACTATTTTCTGAGCCGTGTTGCGTATTGAGCTACTAGTGAATCTCTCTGCACCACAAACCCCCTGCACAATCAACAAAGTTACATATGTCACGCTACAGAATTGAACAACAAAATTTGCATTGTTATTTTGATTGGTATGTTTCACTACTTCAGCGCAACAGGTCACCATATCATTTGTGAAGAACTCAAAAAGACAAATAAATGGTGTGCCCATTTAGAAAGAACCAATGCATGATATATATCTTCTAAAGGTGATGAAACCTGTTATACATATGGTGTTTTGCACATCAAGCATGTGCCTCTGCAGCTTAACAAACCAGCTAAGTTACTCAAATTAATAGCAAGATGCATGACCAAAAACGTAATGATAATGAAATACCAATAGAAAGTTTTACAAGTGGATCCCAAGGCCTCCATTTATTGGGAAATGTCCAAACCTTGCAATTTCAATTTTGCATTCAATAATGGATGAATAACAAATCAAAACCATGGGTAAAATTCTGACTACTGACAGTGAATACAAAGTTTGCAAAAAAGCCCATCATGGGAACCAAGCTACAGGAACCTTCAAGTTTTCCTCACTTGACGACTTCATTCTTGAAGTCCAAATAGCATGCATATTTTTATGCAGCCTTGGGGGAATATTTTTATTTTGATGCATGCAACAAACACAACCATTATTTAATTTGATTCAAGTTGATCATTTGCATTTTCTTGATTATATAAAACCCCGAGTTCATGCCTTCAGACTTGTCGCCTTCCAATCTATAAAATTGTTTGGAGTGATGAGAATTTTAAAGTGCTTGAGATTATAAGTGAGCTTGTACTATTCTAGATATTAAAATTGAAAAAACTCATTTACATTGGTGTTGTTCGATACCAAAAACAATTGCAAAAATTGTAACATAAAATACCGAGAAAAAGAGGAAAGAATGTACACAAACATACACACTTTCCCCTATTTAATTTGAAAGGAATCATGGCATGAGGGGCAAGCTAAAAAAGTGGAAAAATACCATTCCTTTGTTTTGTATAAAGGATGTCAATTCATAGGAAAAGTTCTAGAATTTTTATTTATGAATGTCTCCAATCAAATGGCTCATTAGATGAGTTACACCTGTTTGGGATTTATGTGAAACCCCAAAAACGTAATAGCTTTCATTTTTTCAAAATTAAGAACTCTAAACAGATGGACCAATGTGTTTGAACTACTTGATAGTCATTTGGGTATTATTTTGAAAATCTGTGACCATTTGATATTTATGTGAAAATCCAAAACCGTAATAGCATTGATTTTTTTGAAAATCAAGAAACCATAAACATATTCATCAATATGTTTAAAGGACTTGATAGTCATTTGGGTGTTCTTTTGAGAATCTATGATACTCATTGCCCTTTTCTTTCACAAATCGAAATCTTCAATATGTTTTTCTTTTAGAAATTAAAAAAAAATTGTAATCAAATGATTTGTAGTCCAACAGTGTAGCGTGGATAATAAATAAAAGGCCTCACCATCCACGTAGATAAAAATCCTAGGAAATACCAAAAAAGGATTAAGGGATTGATCTGATTGTTTCCAACCTACATTACAAAAAAATTCCAAATAAATATTTGAATCCAAGCTTACTCTTCCCATGAAGCTTTTCTTGTAGTCTTTGGAATTCTTGATACAATTATTATTATTGAATAAATCTTTTACAAGTCTTACCAATTCCCCCAAATCTCCCATCATTGAATCTTTTACAAGTCTTACTAATTCCCCCAAATCTCCCATCACTCGATTTGATATTGAAATGTCTTATAATGCTTAAACTAAATATACCAAATGCATCTGAATAGGTGGAAGGTGGAAATTTGGCGAAGGTAGGGTTTTATTGGATGTATGTTGTTCTATCTAACTAAAAGAGTTCATTGCATATATATTTTGGCTTAATTCATCAGTAAATGAGCTCTCATTATAACATCTAGGATTTTATTTTTTGATGTTGCGTCCATAGTTTTACCATATATCCCAATACACATTAAACTTAAAGAATCTTGCATTAGTAAGCTAACATAAGGTTTTTGATCCTAGCATTTCTTAATCGATGATGAATTAAAACTAGCCCTTCAGATTTGACTATGGTTTCACACTGACACTATCATGATTATGTGGCTCTTATTCAAACGCTACTATCCCATGTTCCTCACTGCTGTTTATTTTTTGTTGAAATTTGCTTTTCATATGCATGATATCAAATATCAGAAAATATACCATGTTGTTTTGACACCATATCTACTTAACTATAAGTCTGGAAGTTCGGCAGTTTACAGGAAGAAAGAAAAGAAGGGAAATGTTATCTGTGAATGTTGAAGCTCCTATGGTATTGGGTGCTTTGTCCAATATGCCTCCAATCCTAAACAGGTCTGTTGAATATAACTTTGATTTTTAAAATTGTTTTCTACAACTATTCCTATATTCATTGACATTTAAACCAAAATCTACTTCCTTCATTGGTAATTTTTTGTTGTCTCCAAAAAATTATTTGTTGAGTGAGGTTATGGGTTTCCTTTCACAGCCTGCAAGCCAAGTTTGGAATGAGTTATTAAAGATTTATGAATATGGGGCTCATTCTTAAGATTTGTAAATATGGGTCATATTTTTTTCAGATTTGTAAAGATGGGTTACATTAGAGACTTCAAATTTCACAATCTGTTATGTTAAGTAATCAAGTTTTGGAGAGAAAACACTATGTATAGAAATTTTGGGTTTTGTGGGCCATTGATGAATGAATGATAACATTACAAAATGGAGATCCTTATATAGATAGCTCTAAATTACATCATGAAGTGGGTCATGTTTTGAAGATTGTAAGTGTGAGTTAGGTTGTTACTTAGTTTCTAAACCACAACCTTGCCACTTCTTGGCTGGAGTTAGCAAGGACCTTATTGAAATGAAGGGGATTCAAGCATACGTTACACTCTTGTAAGTGCCCTAATTACCATTAAACTGCAGATCCTTGGGTTGTCATTCATGAATTTTATGCAGTTTGGGAATGACAATTTTTGGTAACTAAATTTACACGTTTCGCTGCCTAAAGATATACAATGCAAAATTTAGGTTATTCATATGAAATGTCCTAGGTAATTGCAACTTGACACAATTTTCCTCCTTTAATTTATGGCTTGGACATGAGATAAGGAATGGACTTAAATGCATTTAACCGCACAACTTGCATTTTGATGTGTTTAGACCTAGCCCTTCACTCCCCCTTTAATTAGTGGATTTAGCGAGCACAATGGAAGTATACCGGTAGGGACTAGAAAAGAAGAATGAAATTGAGAAACACATGCTCAATGTTGATAGCGGAGTGCCTTAAAGATGCGAGACAACTATACCCACGAGAAAAGGCTTCCTTGGTGAAATTCCCACGAGTTTTTAGGCTATTGTCAAGTCAAAAGGTAACATAAAACATTATGAATATAACTCGCTTTTTACAAATCTCTTGCAATGTCATTTCTTTCAATGTACACATCTTGTTCTCCTCAGTATGTAACCATGAATGCAGGGTGAGCTCTAGAATGAAAAGCTCACAGGCCTTTGAAAATAAGACTGGAGCTTCTGCACTTATCATTTACTCATCAATTATTTGTTATTGAGACAAATCCTAACATCAAGATTAAAATCATCAGCAAGGCATAAATTAAGGGAGGTCTAGGATGATCCTACCTTTACTTCTTCATTAGATTTCATGATCTTCTTTATCCTTGCAAGAGGAAGTTGATGCTCCTTGAATTCTACCAAGGAAAGAAAAGGAAAACCTGAATGAGTTTATGAGTGATGAGACTGTATTGAACATATAGACTCTACTTTTGCATCCATGTACAAATGTTATAAGGGAAGAAACTCCATGGAATTGGTCCAATCATGCAGAGAAAGGAAATTCAATGCATTATTTAGAATTATGAATGGCAAAGGAAAACGAGATTACTGCGATTTGTCTCATATCCTACACTTGTTGCCAAAACCTTTGAAGATTTTTTTTTTTTTTTTGGATTTGCATGGAACGGAGATTAAAGTTGATAGATCCTATAGAAGGAGATTTCAAAATAAGTGGGGATCAACATTTGAGCCATGAACCTCACTAAATAAAAACTAAAATAATGAAACACATAGAATAAACCAAATGTATTGTTTGTCCATATCTCAATACCACATGATTTTGCAAATCTCTACTTAGTATGACAACTATAAAACCTACTGAAGAAATTCTCTACAGTTGAGCTTTGAACTTAGACATCCTAATAAGCATGGGTAACATTTAAAACATAAGCCTAACCAAGAAAAAATGAAAATCAAGTAAAATTCCCCCATAACCATCGATATTGTATCTTGATATCTTCATATATATTCCAACACTTCCACTATCAATCACACCCCTTATCAACATGTTATCGACAGTACAAAAATGGATTTTTCAACAGCCAACCAACCAAACAACCGATGTAACCATTGTCTCAAACACGTTGCAACACAAACACAATTTCCCCCAAATAATTACAAACCACATTAACTACAAAAGTAATTAACTATCACTCATGATATAAGATTTGCAAATGTATATGTACAAATTTGTAACAAATTTGAAATGTAGAGATATAACCTTTAAATGTAATGCTTCATCTATATTCCTACACTTACAAAATCAATCACACCCCTTATAAACATCAACTACAAAAGTAATAATTATCCCTCTAAATCAAATAACATATATCGTTCGGCATTCACATTGCATTTTACACATGCGATTGCTAGTTATAATCATTCTAAGCATTTTAATTATATGGACTTGCCCAACATTAAACTTGAGCTCTACAATTTTATTTTATTTTTAATAAATTTGTTAAATCAATCCAAATATATATATATAACAAAAACTCGAGTGAACTTCCTCCAATTCAAAATTACATACACCTCTTCGTAGGCGCAGCATCTTCGTTGAGTGGAAGTGTAGCGTCGGAGACAAGATCTTCGCAAAATCTTCTTGACCACAATATTTGACGGAGGTGGAAAAAATATTAAGGGTCCCACCATCCACCACCTACTTGTTTGCTTGTGCATTTGCGTCACGTCCTTTTTAAAGAATAAACACCATTTCCTTCGGTGGGTTGTCGCGAAAGTTATTCCCAACACAAAACACTTTATCTTTTGGAAATAAGTGACGACCTTTATCTTTTGCAAAATAATGTTTCGCCCATTAATTTAGTCATAAATTCGATACCTTGTTCCATCAAACTTTTCTATTAATGGTGTTTTGTTTTGTAGGTTTGATCGCATCAAACTTTTGGCAGCATTTGTTTTTTTTTGGGTTGTTTTTAGTTATTACGATGGCTACCTAATTGTTCATTTGGTAGTGGCAACTTGCAAGAGCTCATTGTGATGTCAAAAGGTGGTTTTCTAGTTTGTGGGGGTTCCATGTTGCTTATTATTTTAGTTTGTTTTTTTACGGTTATTCTGAATACGTGGTGTATGTGGATTTTAGGTTGTTTAAGGTTTTAAGGACTTTCGGTAGTCTAAGGTTTCAAGGATTTTTTTATGATTACGGAAGGTTATATACACTTTTTGAGAACTTTGCATGGCATAACCCAATAAAAATGTATTAAGGGGATGAATTTGTTTTACATTCTACTAATTTTTTTGAGCAACAATAATATTATCTATGAAGTTGAACTATAGTATCACGTTGGTTGTTTTTTAATTATTGTAGACATCTAATTTTTGGTACCAAACTAATTAATTGTTTTGTTGTAAGTATATTTATGTGTTTCATAATTATTGGTTCAACAAAAGTTTTTATTGGTGCATGTTCCTTGTGTTGTACAACTTCTAACATATTTCCCTTGTGTTATATATGAATGTCGACATTTTCTACTTAGCATTGTCCATTTCAACTCTATTACTACTATAGTTTGAGAAAAGTGTGTTGCTCGTTAGGTTAAATTTGATAAACGATCATCAATTTTTAGTGTATTCAATTTAATTTGTGGGAAAAGTACATCACTTTTTCAATGCAAAAATGACATTATTAGATATTTTCATAGCATCACTTTTTGTGCTAGATTTGCATCAAAGTTGTATTGGATTTGGGTTAAATTTGTTTGCCTACTTTGCCTCGAATTAACCTCGCGTAAGAAAATAAAATTAAAAACACTTCTCAAGGATATGGCATTGCAAAATACAACTACCTATCTTCTACTTTGCAAGTATTGACCTCTAGGCAAGAAACAACTCAAAGATTTGACTTAGCGCCACTTCTTTTATACGATCACTTGAAATGTAAAGGCTAAAACTAGTATATAATGCATGTACGTAAAAATTAATATAAATAAGAGATAAGGTGGAGTTGAACTTTATACATCTTTGTATTCGGTGAATTCACAACAAACTTTGACCAACACAATTACATTTATAGTTTGATTGATAGCATTGGATGGTATTACCATTGTTGTGGATGGTAAATTCTACCATAGAAATGTTATCCACCTTCATGGAAATGCCATCAACCACCAAAAAAATTTTGGGTTATATTCTTTAATTGGATTTATGTAAATACAAAACAAAGTTGAAGTAAATTTATCAACTCACTCAAATTGACACAAAAAAATGTATTTTTAGTGGTGTAAATTTGAAGCTCTTTGCATCGGGATTGTATTGGATTTACATCGGCTCAAAAAAATGACATGGTGGTGCAAAATTGACCCACTTACCAAAATGTTTCAAATATTTTCACAACACATATTAATGTATCCTTTTCTTGTCAACTCTTTCTTATTCTTTTTTGACCCTATCTAATTCCATTTTATGTTTCTCACTTTTCCTTGATAATTCTAAAACATCACATTTTACTTATCTTGGACCCTTATTAATGCCACCAATCAACTCAAAACACCCAAAAAAAACCTACAAAATGACTATATTTTCCTTGTCGACCTTGAATGCTCCCAAAATTCAAAAACAATATTTTCCATTATTCTAGTCATTTTATCAATTGTGTATAGAAGTTGGAAATTTCATACCTATGAAACTAATCAAGTCTCTACGAAAGTCATAATGGGGGTTTTAGTCTTTTTCAAAAATAAGTCTCTTGCTTTATTTTTAGCAATTAAACTACATTGCCCTTGTTTTCTCATCCTTCACATGGTTTTCATGGTTTATTTTGGATGATTTATTCGCAAAGGCTTATGTCAATATAAAGGGGTCAAAAATCCCAAAAATGTCATAAAATGGCTAATTGTTGGAGCATCTAGACCTCGGTGGAATTCCGGAGATAACAAGAACATATGCAAGTTGCATGCAAATTACTCTCCAAACTATGGTTCCAACCATAGTCCTTTCCTATGATCATTATACTTTTAGGAGGTAGAAGCACATGTGTATTTTCGATGTAAATTGTTTCTGAAGTTTGGATCCCAAAAGTATCAAAAAGTAGTGTTTGTCAAACTTTTGGAACTTATAAGAACTTTTGATCTGGAGGATACACATAGGTCATATTGTCTATAAAATATCTAATTTTCTAAAAAATAGTTGCATATGGAATATCTCATTGATATCTTACCAACACCTTTTGAATGGAGAAAAATGGACATCGTATGTAGAAGATACAGTTCACTAAAATTTCTCTCCAATTGGTAAAATAATGGGACAAGTTGCATAGAGATGATGTGGCATGTTGTGAGAACAAAAAGTGGACAAATGTGGCGGTGACAATTGGTAGAGTTTGATCATGAAAAATTTAGTTTGTAGCCTCTGGTCTTCAATGGTTGATGTGGGGCCCATATGATATGTCGACTGGGGACCCAAGAACTGGTGGGGTCCACTCTTTTTCAAGATGGGGACCTTGCCACCTTTATTCACATTGCATTATATGGGTTTTTCCTTACAAACCCTCTAAGAAAGACCCAATTCTTATGCTTGCAAGATAATTCCCATGTTATTTCTAAATATCCACAACTAGCTCGAAATTTGAAGGATGAGTCATGTCGAGCTAACTCATCATGGTCGAGCTCAACTTAACTAACACAACCAAGATAAGCATCGATTCAAAGGGGAAAATAAACATAAAAATCATTAACTATCCACTGCAACCTCGAGTTACAACTAATGTAGAGTCAGGGCAAGTCCAATGATGGGTTCAACATTTCAACAAAACAACACAAGACGTGGCCTAAGCCACAAGTTAATCACCCGACCACAAAGGCTATCATAAGCCTTGGTAAACCTCCCCATGGGTAATGTGGGACAAACACCCACTAAAAAAATTAAAATGTGTCATAGGTGCTTTGGCCTTAACCAAAATACTACGTGGAGGTGGGGATTTGATCCCCTCACCCCACGCACCCATTTTTGGGTCTTTACCACCATACCACACCCACTTTTAAGGGGCTAAATATAAGTTAAATATTTTATCCTTTAAATTTTAGGATTAAAACCCAAAACCTAGGCATATGTATGGGGACTCGACCCCTTTCTCGAACAAATAAAATATAAGGATCCAGACCATCAAGTTAGGAGCTCAAAAACATTATAAGGGGAAAATTATTATTTAAAGAACTATTTTTTTGAATGGTAGGCCCAATTTTGGAGAGTTGGAGAGCATTTTTGGAAAATGTATCTGCATTAAGCCTTTCGAGATTGAATTAAAAGGATTCCTAAAGTTGTGGAGTGAATATATGTAGGACAAACCAAACGTTATAATGAATTTATACTTGTAAAAGTGATGTTTGTCATAATAGAGTACTTACAGAGCCTTTCCGATCCCAGAGACATATCCTTAATTGGGTGCAATCCATTATCATGTTGTTTTTCATGCGATCTACATTTTTTTCTCCTTTTTACTCATTGTTTATCAATTTAAAATGTGATTTTTTTAAGTTTTAAAACCAATTTTAATTTGTTATGAGAATTCAAAATTACTTTGTAAACTATTTGAAACTAATAAACTGGATAATTGAGGCACTTCAGATGTTTTCCATGATTAGTTTGAAGTTCATAATTTAGTTATAATATGGATTTTGAAAAATTAAGCCAATTTTTATGTTTTACGATAAAATAACCGAAGATTGAGAAATGATGGATATGTATGCAAAATTGATGAAATAGAGTTGTAATGCATCTCGAATTAATTTCATATCATTTTTTATGCCAAATTATAATTTAGTACTTTGATTTGAGATTGAATTATAAGTATCCATAAAAATAGAGAACTAAGTCAATTGTTTTTAGCCCATTTTTAGATCAAATTTTGCATGCAAATTGCTTGCATCCTCCCAAATCCCAAAATCCCGAGAAAGACCATGGTGGATTTTCCAAGTGAAAAATCAATTCAAAATCTCATTGAAGAATACATTATACTTTTGGAATGTGTATACATGTCAAAAGTTCACGAAGAATGAAGGCGTAAAAATTACCTACTCAAGCAACCTAAAACCTCATAAAATATGTTGGTGGGGAAACCATGTGTAAGAGAAACACAAAATTCTACAAGATGTTATGCCGAGATAAATCTCATGTAAAAACAACTCAAAAATCCACAAGACACTATGATGGTGATTCCATATGCATAAACTAGCTATAATCCTACCTAGGTCTACAATAAGGAATTGAGGTGTAAATACATGTCAAAACCCCACATAAATTATGTCATGGAATCGATGTACAAATGTAAATAAAAACCCCACTAAAGACTAAGTTAGGGAAATCATGTGCAAGTGTAATGAAAATAACCACCCATATCTATGGTGAGGAATTGGTGTGCAAATGTAAGTCAAAACCCCACAATAGACCAAGGAAGAGATTTCATGTGTATGTTCATGTTAAAACTTCATAGAGGTCAAGGGTGGGAAATGGAGAAATCAAAACGTTCCATGTGGCATAATGAGGGAAAATGGGAGAGGACTATGTTTTGGGTTCCTTTTTGAACTAGTGCTCTTGGAGGGAAGAAGTACGACCTAGATGAGACTGGATTGCAATTATGTGTGCACGATTTGAAGGCTAAAGAAGAGAATGAAAATTTGAGGACTTATTGAAGACATGAGAGAAAGAGTTTAGAGCCATGGAAAGTTGAGAATGAAGAAGAAAGAGAAAGATTGAAGACCTAGGGTTTGTGAGTGAATAAGTGATCTCATCACTTGTGGAAGCGAAATATCGAGAGATTAAACATTTTCAAGTGGTTGAGTTTGTGCTTAGTCACCCTAGGGGTTGTATCTTCCTTGTGGAGTGGTTTATTCACTAAATTAGGTGTTGGTGCTCCTTGTAGGTTTAGTGCACTACTAAACTAGGGGTTGGTGCTCCTTGTGGGGTTGGTGTCTCACTAAATTTGAAACATGGAAATATAATGTTTTTGTTTCGGTGGTTTTCTTCCCCTTGAGGGTTTCCCACTTAAATTTGGTGTCTTGTGTACTCTCTTGCTCTTGATCTTGCTTATGGTTGTTTATATGCTTAAGTAAACACACATATGGTTCATGGTTGAATGAATGGTTATATGAATGATAAAAAATGATGAATGGTAAATGAATTGAAAGTTTTGTAGGACTGATTCAGCCCCCTCTCAATCCATTGTGCTTCCAACATTCATGATCCACAAAATCATCACACCATTATACCCAAAGTGACAATAAAGGCGGAATTAAACTTATTTACATAATCCAATATTTCATAAGTGTGTAAAAGCGGGGGTAAAGGGAGAGGGCCTAATAGATAATTCATTGGGCTTGACCCTCCCTATATATACAATTCAATGAGAATGCAACTCGAATCGGTATCTGGGGACTCCACTACTAGACACGAGATACGACTAGATTCCACTTTGCCTACGAAGAGAATCTCCCTACTTATAGATATGGGCTCTATTTTTTCCGACATAATAATGTGTAAATATCTTCACCAAAACTCTTACACATGGAAAATTTGAGGCATACAAATAACCTCTCACTTGTTCACTTGAGATCATGTTAAGGGGGAATGGTAGAATTAAAATAATTTAAGCTAATTTTTATAATTTAATTCATCATTAGTCTCAATAAAGAACATGTGTTTAGTTTGATGATTGGGTGATAATTTTAAAGTGTTGTACTTGCACTGAGGATATTGTGTCATCTTTTTTTATTTGAATAGGACTATATACTTTCAATTTCCGTCATTCTATTTTGGGTAATTTTGACACTTGTAGAAATGTTGTTTTAGTGTTGTTGTAAACAACCTATAAATTTATTGCCTAATATCTATAATTATTAAAACATTTTTATTAATGAAATCCTTATTTTTGTGCAAAATATGTTTATGTTCATGTGTACTTTTGTGTTTGTATTAATTTTTATTTGCATCACATTTGTGTCACTTTGTTAAGCCATAGTAGTGCCACCAAGTGACATTAACCAATATTTACACAACTATTTGTGTCATCTTTTTCCATTATGTTTTTTAAAAGCATTATTCTTATAATTAAATATTAAAAATAAAATATTGAGGCTTACTTGCACAAGGTGGGATGAGGACTTGGAAAATAATCTAAAATTTTATGTGATATGTCCTATCATAAATGCAACCTTGGGTTCTTTTTATCTCCCGTTCTAAACATGCTCCAACACATTCTACGCATCTCATGACTCGGACATCAATTTTCCTCGACTTTGGCCTTATTTCTTCACTTTTAATCTCACCAATTTTTCCACCCCACTTTGGGTTTTTCGTGACATCCAATGGTTTGTATTATTATTTATCCTTGTTAACATATCTCTATACATCTATAGACTTCTCATGGCCTTTATCTCCTCCCTAGTACCCTTCACGCACTTCAATTTGGGCTTCATAGACTCAAGTTAGTTATTGCCAATGACTCAACATCCTTGAAAACCAACAAAGAAAATGAAGCCTTGCATGGAATGTAGTGCATAGGATTTCAAAAAGATGTCATTATTTGTATTAACGCATCTTTCTTATAGAATCTCAACTTTTTATGTCTTAGGTTGTAGTTAGGTTTAAGCTCAAATCCACCTCCTAACCCATCATTTCGCAACCGCTATCACTTCATATAACCCTTGAACCATATCGACCCATCCCGACCCATCATTTTGCCACCACTATCACTTCATGCCACACTTGAACCATCTCAACCCCATACTTTACGTTAAATTTTCTTTAGGCTCCGAAGGATTTCTACTCTAAGTTGATGTTATAACAAAATGGTTGGCCTCATTAGATTTCCATGCTCATGTCCTTAGGTCATACTCAAGTTATTCACATCATGTGTATATATCCTACTATATTGTGACTTGCCTCATAATTTTATCATACGTTTGTGTTGGGGTTAGCACAAGGTTATACGGATAATTTATCAAATATAAGCATACATGTAATAAAAGTGGATATTCTACCAGAATAAATATACAAAACAAGAGATATAAATCAACACCATTTAACGTGGTTCACCCAAAGTGTGGGCTACATCCACCAAGAAACAAGTCAATCTATTATCCAAATCTTTTAGAAGATATACAATTGAAGATCTACAATCTTCTACACCTCTCAGATGTACAGTACTTTCTTTCTCTCAAGCTTCTCCTTCTTCTCTAAGAATTCTCTCTCTCACAATTATTCTCACAATAATAATCAATTCTTATAATCCTCTCACTTCTAAACCCTAGCTTTTATGCTTATATAGGCATATATAAACTTAGGGCACTTAACCATGTAATTACAATCAATAGATATGATTTAATACTAAAATTAGATCTAATTCCCATGAGTTCAATAAAACACCCACACATAAGTAACCGACATCGGTTAGCTCTAATTGATGTCGGTTCCTCCTTTCTTGACTGATGTTGGTCATAGGTGACCGATGTCGGTACCTCCATAACTGATGTCGGTTACTATGCTTTCCTGCAAGTTTAATATAACATGTTAATCTAAAGTAATTGAGCTCCACAACTCAACAATATCCCACTTATAGATAAATTATTGTAGTATACATGTAATACATCATTCTTGGATCCTTTCCTTAGCTTTGTTTTTTCCTCTTCAAGTCTCAAACTCGAAGACCAACAGAAGTGGAGTGTAGCTCCAACTTCTCTTTTGATAATGGCTTCATTAGCATATCTGCAGGGTTTTCACTCGTATGAATCTTCTCCAGTTTCAGTTGTCCATCCTCCAATACCTATCATATGAAGTGATACCTCAATTTAATGTGTTTCATTCTAGAATGAAACAGTAAGTTCTTTGACAAATGAATTGCACTCTAACTATCATTGAACAATTTATAATCATCCTGCTCCTTTCCCAAATCTTCCATGAACCTGGTCATCCATATCATCTCTTTACTAGCCTATGTAACTTCACAACATACTTTACCTCTCAGTAGTATACAAAGCCACAACCTTCTGCAATCTCAAAATCCGTGTAATTGTCGTTCCCACCTATTGTGAAAATATATCCAAAGAGTGCTCCTTCTACCATCCAAATATCCAGCCATATCCGAATCAACATAGCCACATACGAAATATCTCCAGAACCTCCATAGCATAATTACATGCTAAAAGTCCCTATCAAATACACGAGAATCCATTAGATTGCTTTTTACAATGCTCTTTACCTAGATTAGACATAAATCTACTCACAACTCCCATTGCTGTGTAATGTCTGGTCTGGTACAAACCATAGCATACATGAGACTCCCAACTGCTTGAAGCATATGGTACTCGTGTCATGTATTTGACCTCCTCATGTGATGAAGGACACTGATCTTTTCTCAATTTGAAGTGTCTAGCCATAGGTGTACTCATCGGTTTTGAATCTTGCATGTTAAACCTTTCCAACACCTTATTGATATAAGTCTCCTAAGACAAATACAATTTCTTTTTCTTCTTGTCTCTGCATATTTGCATACCAAAGATTTTTTTGCAACTCTTAAATCCTTCATAAAAAATTTGTGAGCTAGCTTTCCTTTAAGCTCACCAATGTCTTGCATACTATATCCTATAATAAGCATATCATCCACATACAGTAACAAAATAATATAGCTCCCATTTTCAAGCTTCTTGAAATAAACAGAATGGTCATATTCATATCTCAAATAACCATGCTCATGCATGAAACTATCAAACCTCATGTACCATTACCTTGGAGCTTGTTTGAGCCCATATAGACTCTTTCTCAACCTCGCACACTAATTTCTCCTTACTCGGACCCAGTTCTTTGCATATAAATATCTTCATCCAAATCACCATGAAGGAAAGTTGTATTCACATCTAGTTTCTCTAAATGCAAATCATGTACTACAACTATACTCAACACAATACGTATAGAAGTCATTTTAACAACAGGAGAAAATATTTCACCAAAGTCAATACCTGCTTTCTATGTAAATCCCTTTACTATAAGTCTTGCCTTGTATCTTTTCTATCCACCCTCTTCTTCCTTGATCTTATAAACCCACTTGTTCTGCAATGTCCTCTTACCTACTGAAAACTTAACCAAATCCCAAGTCTGATTTTGTTCCAAGGATTCCATCTCCTCATCCATGTCATGCTCCCACTGCACATGGGTCTTATCCTGAATTACTTCTTCAAAACTTTTTGGTTCACCATTATCAGTCAATAATAAATAAGATAAAGAAGGTGTAAATCTTTCGGTTTACTTATCATTTATGACCTTCTCACGTGAAGTTTGGGGTACTGGAGGTTCATTCTAGACCTTACGGACATTTGTTTCACTTCGACAATGACCGACGCCGGTCACTGCAACCAACATCGATTACGCTAACCGATGTCGATCGAAGGGTCAACTAACACTTTGATTCTATGTAACCACAGTCGGTATTATTTTTAAATCTAAGAGTTCATTTTCATTCACAAACTTCTCAACCAGGTTCATCCTTGGGTACCAAAATTTGATCCATGTACATTCTCTTTTCATTCCATTCAATGTCACAACTCCTAATAATTTTAGAATTCTCTAAATCCCAAAAATAGAATTTGAAATCACTAGATCCATAACCAATGAAAGTGCATCTCTTAGATTTTGCATCCAAAATTTTCCTATTTTCCTTATCAATATGCACAAAAGATTACAACCAAAAACTTTAAGAAAAGAAAGATCTACCTCTTTTCTGGTTCAAGCTTCCTCTGGTATTTCCTCTATCTAGTGAACTTGAAGGCCCATGGTTAATCAAATAAAATGTTGTATCCACTACTTCTGCCCAAAACTTTAAGGGCAATCCAACATATATTCTCATACTTCTAGCATGTTCCATGATTATCATGTTCATTCTTTCTGCAACACCATTCTCTTGTGGTGTTCTTGGAATTGTCCTTTCTCTACGTATTCCATTCACTAAACAATAATAATTGAAATCATTGCTACAATATTCACCACCATTGTTAGATCTAAGGCACTTTAATTTTGAATTTGATTCATTCTCAACAAGGGCTTTCCATCTTTTAAAAGTATCAAAAACATCAAATTTATGTTTAATATAATAAACTCATACCTTTCTTGTAGCATCATCAATGAAAGTAACATAATACTGAGGATCCTCCATGAGAAACTACTTGGGCTGGTCCCCACACATCTGAGTGTACAAGCTCCAATTTCAGCTCCTTCTTAGTTGCCCCAACTTTGAGAAATCTCACTCTCTTTTACTTTCCAAAGATCTGATGCTCACAAAAATCAAGATCTAAATCTTACAAATATGATAACTTACCCTTAGCATTTAAGATCTACATTCATTTTTACTCATATGGCCCACCGATTATGCCACATGCATGCATCTAAATCTGAAGTAGATAACACGGAAAAATAATCAATAACACAGGTAGATAAATATAATGTTCATACCTTCTTACCTCTTGCCACAAATAAAGCACCCTTGGTGACTTTCCAAGAGTTTCTTGTGAATGTAACCATGCGAACCACTTCACCTAGTTGTCTTGCGAAATAAGATTCCTCTTAAGGCTTGACACATGGCTCACATCTTTCAATACACATATATTTCCATTCTACAATTTTAGATGAACTTAGCATTTACCGGTAATAATGTAAAGTTTATCATCACCTAAATAAACATGCCCAAAATTTTCCTAGACATAATTTCGAAATAACTCTTATTAGGGGTTGTATGGAAAGAAACTCTTAAATCTAAAACCCATGATTCTATTTTATTATCCAGAGAAAGAATAAGAGCATCTTGCATTACCTTTGTTGCAATATCTGCCTCTTATTTGACTCTTTACCTTTTCTACAGTGTTGGTTCTCTTTATCCTTTGATCAACAATCTTTCTTTGCATGTCCTTTCTTTCCACATTTCCAACAGGTAATTCCCTTACCTATGGATTTATATCTGCCATCCCTTGACTTTGATTTCTCAT
The DNA here is from genome assembly GCA_018340775.1 of Taxus wallichiana var. yunnanensis. Lineage (NCBI taxonomy): Eukaryota > Viridiplantae > Streptophyta > Pinopsida > Cupressales > Taxaceae > Taxus > Taxus wallichiana. Next base: position 755,303,247 of record CM031243.1, read on the forward strand.
TATTCTTACTCTTGGATCTCTCCTTCTACCTACCTCTTCTTTCTACATTCAAAGCATTCCTAGATGATGATTCCTCTCGTATTTTCCCCCGTGAATTCCTTCATTCAAGATTATACTAACCACATCATCAAACTTCAAAATATTATTAGCAGATGTTGTATTACTAACAGTCATTACCAAGTTATCCCAACTATCAGGCAAAGAACATAAGAATAAGAGTGCTTTCACTTCATCATCAAATGGAATATCAACCGATTTTAATCGATTTATAATAGATCGAAAATCATTCAAATAATTAGATGCACATCCATTTTCATGCATTTTAGAACTAAATAGTTTCTTCATTAAATAAAATTTATTTGAAGCACTAGGTTTTCATATAAATTAGCAAAATATTTCATTAACTCTACCGTAGAAGATGCTTCAGTAATATTGGAAGCCATGGATGCTATCAAACTCAATCTTATAGATCCCAAAGCCTTTACGTAAAGAATCTTTCATTCTTTATTAGTCATCTTCGTAGTCCTGGACTTTTTATCCAACAAGTAAGTACAAATCTCTTTGATATAGATAACCCTCAATCAAGATCTTCCATAATTGATAATTTCGGTCGTCAAACTTCTATACCATGTATTTGTTTTCTTACCATATTGTTGTAGCTCACACTCAATTAGAAAACCCTTTGTGAGTAAATCGACAACACATAAAACCCTTAAACAAAGCTATGATACCGATTGTTGGGGTCAATTGACAAGATTGGACAAATAATATATCAGATCTAAGCATACATGCAATAAAAGCATATATTCTACTAGAAGAAATATATAGAACAAGAGATATAAATCAACACCAGATTTAACGTGGTTCACCCAGTGTGGGCTACATCCACCAAGAAACAAGCCAATCTATTATCCAAAGCTTTTAGAAGATATACAATTGAAGATCTACAATCTTCCACACCTCTTAAATGTACAATACTTTCTTTCTCTCAAGCTTCTCCTTCTTCTCGAAGAATTCTCTCTCACAATTATTCTCACAATAATCATCAATTCTTATAATCCTCTCACTTCTAAACCCTAGCTTTTATGCTTATATAAGCATATACAAACTTAGGGCACTTAACTATACAATTACAATAAATAGATCTACTTTAATACTAAAATTAGATCTAATTCCTGCGACTTAAATAAAACACCCACGCACAGATAACCGTCGTCAGTTAACCTTAACCGATGTCGGTTCCTCTTTGCTGACCGATGTCAGTTATTGTGCTTTCCTACAATTTTAATATAGCATACTAATATGAATTAATTGAGCTTCACAACTCAACAGGTTTGAAAGTTCTCAATGTCCTACCTCGGTGTGTCCACAACTTAAGTTGTTGTGTGCATTACTTTAAAAACCAACTCTAAAATTTGAGAACTTGTACACACTTTAGAAAATATAAGTGATAAAAATATAATTATTAACTTTTTAAAGGTAGTGCAAAAGTGACACAAAATATTTGTATTACATTGATGTCACTTGAGAAAAAATAAAATACAAATAAAATGATGCAAAGTTGACTCAAGTATTGCACTTTATGTACTATTGACTTTATTAGCTTCACTATTTCATGCGCTAGTGGATGGAGTTCTTATTTCCATGGTGTCTAAAAACTTGAAAGCAAAATGGGATCAAAAGCTTTGTACTATGTTTGTACATCTTTCACACAATTATGTGGCGCTTAATATCTCCTAATGCCTTTTACATCAATGCTCCCCACATGTCAAAAAAAGATATTCATAGAGACGTCTATTTTGAAATCTTCAAATCTTACATAAAATACAAAACTACTTCCAAACAGAGAAGATGGATGTATTACTAGCAATCGCATGTGAGGGGTGCGATGATAACGCTTGAAAGAGAGGTTGGGTAACAAGGAGAAAGGAAGTAGAGAAGAAGAATGCATTTGTGAAAGGATAAAAGAAATGAAAAAGGGAAAAGGAAATGGAGGAGGGAAAGAGAAGAGGTAAAACGAAGGAAAGTGGAGAGTGTTAAAAACCAATATATCTCGTAAATGCAAGTAATGGTAGGAGTCAAAAAAGGAAAAGTAGTGGAGCAAATATAAAAGAATGGATAATAAAATGAAATTTAACGTATATCAGAGTAGAAGATTATATAGTGTGGTGGGGATATGGTCAAATTAAGAAAAATGTGAAAAAAACATAAGCAACAAGATCTTGAGCATTAAATATAAAAGAATAATAGCGAGGTATAAAAAATCCATTAGTTATATTAGACTGGTTAGAAGTAGAGTGCAGGAAGAAACTTTGAACATATTTGTAAACAAACATAGATCAAATATGGTGTTTAAACTAGTTGCAGATAATACAAAAACGAACCGAAAGGGGTTATCGACACAAAGTACACGCGATATACACATGCATGACTGTTATAAAGAAGGTATGGCACCATGATTGCATGATCGCTATAAGGAGCTAAGACGAGGGCTGGGAGAAGAACCTCGGGCTTCAACTGATCATCTTTGGTATCGCCATATCTCTTGGCTTGGAACTTTGCGTTGTGGAATCCTAATTTGCGTCAGTTCTCTTCTCTTGCTCAGAGCTGAAATAATTCTCTACTCGGAAGATACTGATCTCAGTGTCCTTCGTCACGCTCTTGCTGAAAGAGATTTGCTTCTCCAACCCTTTTACAAATGTATTGTTTGTATTCCCACTGCCTGCTTCAATGGAAGGTCGATGTACCGCTTGGCAAGAATCACTTCCAGAGAGAAAGGAAGAAAATGAAACACTTCTATCACAAGCCTTGAAATCTCCATTGAATACATCAATACTGATTCCATTGAGCCCCGGGACAATCCTCGCACTCCTTCCACCTTTGTTGGACGTACTCATTTGTATTTTTCCAGTCTACGAACAATGAAATAGGTTAGTTAGGAATCATTACACGAAAATTCTAATCTCTATTGTCTTTGGTGGCTTGACTATTCACAGGACCACCCTGTATTCTTCATAACGGAAAACAATTCTACTTAAAGATAATCATTTTTCGCCAACAGAACTGAAATTACTACTCCACAATCTATTATTAGCGATGATGGAAGTTAAGGTTACCAATATATTTCTTCGGTATTGAACATGTAGAATTTACTAAGTTTCAGATACAATCTGTTGTTCTTCAAAATTCTGTGGTTCATCTGAAATCAGTGTGCGATCTCCAACCAAAAATTGTATCCCGCCCAACCATGAGAAAAAATACAAAGTCAGTTCAAGATACCCATTAAAGGAAATTTGAAGAAAAGACACAACAATTACAGGAAAATGTTGAACAGAGGCTTCTAACATACCAAAGTTCTTAAGATTGGACAACCGAGAAATGCGATGATCCGTATCTGGTTTCTTTCCAATAAATTGCTACTCAAAGGAAATTGCTTCGGACATAAATTTCAAAGGCCAATAGAACCAAAAATCTCGCCGACATGTTTCTAAGACTTTATGTTCTGGCAAAACATTCTCTCCTTACCTACCTAGAAACTTCGAATCAGAACATACATTTTCATTATTTTGTGCGAGCCAAAGATCTTGGTAGCAGCACTAATAACCGGGTAGAAGGCGATTTATATTTTAGAAAAACTATAAAAATGTAACCATGCACAACATTGAGGGCAGATTGGACTAAATGTAATGCAAGCTAGATTAATGCAATTTGTATTAGTTTTCTCTGTTGCAGCTCTATTTTTTATAACAGCAAACTTTTTTTCAGTATTTACGCTTCTTTAACCTCATGTAGGCAGAGGAATACTCATTCACAGTCCATAGCATTATGCAAGTTTATGTAAATTGTAGCCAAATGGCTTCATTAGCTTCAAAAACACTCAAATTCGAGATCAAAGCAGCACTACCTCACTCAATAAAACCTGATTGAGATCAACCAATAATCAAATAAATTCATTTGTTTTGACATCCACCTCATAAAGGCTAAACAGCCAGAGTCATTTGAAGTATAATTATAGATAAAGATGACTATTATTTTTCGAAAAGCTAGAATTTGATCTAGCTTTAGTAATACATGGCGATACAGTCCCTTGACAGGGCAATTCAAGGAGAGCACTAAGTTACCCGTAGCCGTAATGCACTGCATTGCAGAAACTACAAAGAAAGGATGTAATGTCTTGTTGTTTGTCATGTCTTGTTGTTTGTCAGAAGGGGTCGGGCTTTCCCACATAATTCACGTCTTTCGGTGTAAATATAAAATCGAGTCAAAAAGTAATTATTCTTGTTCTTGTATGCGTCCTTATAAAAGCACAGTTTTTTTTCTCGATGTATGCCCTTAACCCCCAAAAGGTTAAAACTGAAACAGGTAAGAGCTCCACGAAATGGGATGAATAGTGGTAAAATACTGGGGCTTCTAAAAGAGAACCCCCAGATTTAAATCCCCAGGAGACATGATAAGGTGCTGAAATTGTGTAAAATAACAAATCCAACTCACTGAGTGCAGCGTAATCCCAACAGACGAGGTGGGTGGAAGTTTCGGGTATATTATAAGGAAGATATAACCATTTATCAGGGCATCTAAACCAAAGGTCACCCCATTTAATCGAATCGAAAAAAAAAAGGACGAGCACTAAAAAAGAACGCCTGACAACTTAAATGGCATTGATCTTAAGAGAATCTCAGAATGAGCTGTTGTTTCTTTCACAAAAATGCTTAGGTAGGGGCCGCTTGAAATTCAATACAGCAATTTTACATGCGAAGAGATCAACCATGTTTCAAGCACTTCGACATTTCCATGATATATAGATACCCGAGAACTATATAAAGCATCTCTAGAAATGAGGTCTTACATTTTCAAAGAACGCTGCAGGGTTGCAAACTTCATGATGAGCTATGCCTCTACTCATCTGACCCCCCAGAGAATTTGCAGCAATGTTAGGGCGCCCAGTAACCTGATTACTTAAAATCCTTTCCTGCCCATTTCCAAACTCAGGTCTGGCACTACAACACCTGGGAATAAACATGCAGAGACGGTAAAAAATAAATTCAAAGTGAATATTACCCACGAGAAATTGAAAATTCCTAAAAAATTAGATAGAAAAAAATATGATGGAAAGTTACCCCTGAGACTTTAGGCCTTTTCTTTGGAATGAAGAAACCGAATGGGAAGGCAGAAAACAAGATATGTTTTCACCACTAGCTCGGCCCGTTGAAAAAATGGACACAGAGCTAACAGTCTTCATCTTTACCAGACTCTAGAATTCAAAATGAAATGGAAAAAATAAGACTTACATAATATTACATGCATGTTGCTTTCAAAAAAATATATTACATGCATATTACAGTAACTTACATAACAAAGATTTCTGGGTACCTTGAGCAAATCTTTCTTAATTATTGCAGGCGAAACACAATGGACTGGTTCTGGAATAGATGAAAAAGAAAATGACGATATCGTCATACGACAAAACACCATCAACTGCTTGTGAGAAATATTATGCTCCTTCAGAGGGTAAACCAAACTCTCTGAAACTTATGTTGAAGCTTGTGTTGAAATTAGACGCCCTTGGTTTACAACAAGCATCAACTAAACCCGGCTTCAAACTTATAATAGGGACGATATCCTTACTGGTAATTTCATCATTGAAATGCATGGAACAAGCTGGTGCCATCTGGCTAAATATAACCCAGTCCCTCTGCTCTCTAACCATTAACTCTGTATTTTTCAACACAACTTCTGATATTAAATGACGAGAGGACACACAGTTAAATGACATAAAAATGAACGATTTCACTGTCATTCCCTCCTGAAATATGCAAATTTCCAAATCTGTACGTGGATTCTTGGATCTATCCCGCTCATTTTCAGTCGCACCTTCAAATCCCGATTAGGAAAAATCCACTAGATTTTCACCCGCACCTGTTTTGCAATAAACATATCTGTGAAATTAACCAAATAAAGAATAAGCGTCCAATTTTATGAGTAAAGTTTCAATGAGCAGGAAAAAAAGGAAATTGTACATATATTTACTAACAGAAAGAAATGCAAATTAAATAAAAATGGAGTCAAGAAAGACGCGCTAAGATCAGCCAAATTCGAAACTAAAATGCACACGAAAATAGGCTTTTCAGAATAATCCAAGAAAGAACCCAAAAAGCATTGTCAAAATAGTCGGCCCCGAAACATTCTGTCAAAGCCAAAAATAAAAGACGCCACTATTTACGGGAAAAACCAGCTCGGCAATAAGCGGTTTTCAGAGCGAAAAACGAAATTTCATTGATATGGTGCGATTTCGACATAGAGTAGCGCACACGCCCCCCAAATAGAGAATCGTCGCGCAAATACACGCAAGAAAATAAAAGCACAACGCTACTCACGTCTTATCAGCAAGCTATTTCAGCCATAATAAACCGAAATTCATCAAGATATATCGAAATTTAGGCATAATCTTCAACTACATCCAGAGATTCGTCCAATGCAAGCAAGTCCAGTAGAGACAGACGTGAATTCACAAACTCAGGCTCGGAGCGATCGAATTTATAAATTTGTTTGTTCTATTATAATGAAAATGTCCGATCCTTCAAAATAAATATCCGCATAATTTCGCGAATGAACAGAAAATGGAAAACGACACCGACAAATCTGAAGAGAGATTTCAAAACATTTTATCCGCGTTCTGTACCGCACAAATTGGAAAACAGTGAAGCGCACAAAAAACACAAAAGATCAAAACTAAACAGTAGGTAGGTAAGTATTAAGAATGCACACATGCTCGAACGCCTTGGAGAAGTCTGGAACGTAAGGCTTCATCTCCATCTTCAAAAGATTGACGACCACCAGAGACCCCACATATTTTAGCTGCTCGGAATAAGGGAGAACCAGCGGAGCCAATGAGGTTAGGTGGGCGCGCAGGCCTTCAACTGCAACTTTGATGAGGTCCTTGGTGAGCCTGATCCCCACGATACTCACAAATGACTCTGCTTCGTTCGTTGAACTCAGGAATTTTAATTGCTTTGGATGCAGAACCTGTCCTCCATTTCTGACTCACGGAATGCTTCTCCCTCTGTCGCGCATGGTGCAGGGGTCTCCTCCTTACAAGTTTTCGTCCCTGGTCAGTCCGGAGGATTTCAAAAATAAATCAACGAATTTTGACCCTGTTGCCTGCCACATGTACGGTCCAGGATAATCCGTGCATCGTCGACCAACTAATCGTGATCGTTCATGTCTTGTTGTTTGTCAGATAGAGTAGGGCTTTCCCACATAGTTCACGCCTTACGGCGTAATTACTTAAAAGTGCTAGAGTTTTTTTTTTGGATATATTACTAAGGTCTTTTTGGTTTGAAATTTCTTATAAGTACACTCCCCATAATCATTAGAGAAATGACCCCACACAAAATTAACCTTATTAAAATTTATTATGAAGATTAATGATGTACACCTTCATTCATAAAAAAATGATGACCCACACAAAATTGATATTACAAAAAGTCAAGAGCACCAATTTTTTAATTTTATCTTTATGTTTATGATTACCACATGGACAATAATTTATATATTCATATCAATATTATCCAAAGCTATCCTATTGATTAAAAATGACCTTTGTCATATTCATCTCATCTAAAGTTATCCTCTTACAAGAGTCATTTTAAAAAATAAATTGCAAAAATACTTTTGGATTTGTATTTTATATAATGTTTTTTTTTTTTTATATTTGAAAAAAAAATAGTTGCGTTTAATGTAATATGTTTTTAAGATAAATATTTGCAAAAGTAGTTTTGTATTTAATATAACTACAAGAAGAACAAGGCCATGATATGGCAAATATTACCGAAGGTAATGGTTTCTGAGATTGGGAGAAAAGTTATATATGTAAAACTCTTAAACATATGCAAAAGCAAATTGTCATCTTAAGGTTTTTGAATATGTCTTACATTTACAATATTGTTTATGACATTTAGACAATAATTCATGTCACTATTGAAAATACATTGTAGAGATCTATTTGATTCTCGACACACAAGTTTAAAAATTGTATTGCTCATGAGTTTCATTTCATTTGCGAATGTGATGTTTTTTTTTAAACCATTGTAAGCATATATTATAAATGTTTAACTGAATTAATTGAAGAATATGATTGAACCAAAATGTCAGATTTACAAAAAAAAAAAAGTTTAGGATGTAGAGAAAATTAAAAAAACAATATAACTATTTATCTATACAAAGACCTTATGAAAAGGCACTTGACTCTACTCAAATATCGAGGACACGTTTTTTCACAGCAGAATGTGCACGAATGCATCAAAGGCCTTATATTTCTAAGGAGGAAATTAACCTCAATATCTATCTAGTTTTTATTTGTTATTGCTAATAAACGAGAGGCAACATCCTATGTGGGGCATGATTCCATGTAGAAACAAAGATCAACAACAAATAAAAGTGGTCAACTATTGTAGGCCTTGTGGTACTATCAGCAGAAATGTTCAACCGAGGTCATTGGATAAACCCCTTACCCAAAGACCAAGCTAGCGTCAAAGGGTGAAGCCTTCATCATATGGGGATGCAGTGGACGTAGCAGTTACATCTGCTCATATTGCAAACAGAAATTGGACCATCTAAATATCCTCATCTTCTTTGCTAGAATCACTATTTATGTTACAGTCTTAAAAAAATTTAGGCATTTCCATGCCCGTCTTTGTAAAATGTTAACATACATTGCCAACTACAAGTGTTCGAACTATAGTTGACAACATAAATGACCTTTTCAGAGAGTTTTTGCTACTATAATGTTCACCCAAATTCAAGCCCCACCGCACATCCTCACATGCTCCATGTTCACCCAAATTTGAAAAACTCCATGTCACAAACAAATATTTTGACGAAATTAAATTTCCAATGGTTTTGAGGAGGCTTTTCATGTAAATGGCCCATGTTTACCATATTGTGAGCTTGGGATTAATATGTGCAAAGCAACGGTTAACATTGCCACTATTGAACCTACTAAATAACTTGTCTCTAAAGCAATGCAAAACCACTCAAGTCTATAAAAAAGGAGTACATGTGGCGGTAATCGAACAAGCTGTGTCATGGGCCAGGGCTAACCAAACCCAACATGAAATGGGGTCCTCCCCAAGCACCCAACATGGAACCCCACAACTCTCCTCCTTTGGCTTCCGTATAAAGAGAACCATTTTTATTCTCCTTAACTCCACGTTGAGCTTCTACTTGATGGAGCTTCCCCATTATCAATGTGTTCAATGTTCATATAGCTTTGCGCATGTTGTAGTTCACTATTATTGGCCCATTCTTCCATTGAAACAAACCAAGACCAACTAGTGTTAGAAAATTATTGAAATAAAAAAATTTAAGCTCTTTCCAAGTTTTTTTCTCTATGATTAAATAGTGGTGTGGAAGCAAGAGCAATTCAATAAATTTCTAATATTCTTGTTTTGTGTGTTTATAAAGATGGAGGTTTCAGCACTTCATAAATTCACTTGTTCGGGATGGAGTTCGTGTACTATTTATTTCTTACCACTATTAACATTTCCATTCCAGTCCAAATTATTATGTGTGAATTGAATATTATACAAGATTTATTGCCAAAACACCAATAGTAAAAATTACAGAAAAAAATAGAAGGTGGAACTCTTTGCCTTGAAAACATACCTCAAATCTGTCCTACAGAACAATTTGGCATAATAGTCACCATTTAAATTATCTTCAAAACCCCAAATTTTAATAATTATAGAAGAAAACAGAAGAGGATGGAACACATTTCCTTTAAAAATCTTACAGTATCTCTTATCCGGTGTACAGAACAAAATACAGAAAGGGCAACATTTCAGCGGAAAGATACACCATTTAAAAATATTCTCAAAACCCAAAACAATAAAAAAGAAGAGGAACATCTCTGAAGCCGTGTAGAGAATGAAGCTTGTTCCATTTTTTATGTATCGACATGTTTATAGTCATAACATAGTACTTTGAAATATTAAATCAAAACAATAGAGGGAAAATAACCGCCATTTTTCACTCCAGAAATTTTCTTAAGGAATTGTACTTTACAATCGAGTTCATCATTTATGGGGCTGCCAAGAGACAAATCTTTATGGGCTACCAAGAAACAGTTATTCATTCGTAAAGACAAAAACCCTCTTGCAAAAAGCATGTTTTAAATTTTGTTCATAGATGGACACCCGAATAAACATTTCTACATACTTTTATAATTTTTCCAAATCAATTTGGCCTCTGAAAAAAAACAAATTACAAAACCAAACCTTTGCAGTGAGTTCATCTCCAAAAGATTCATCAGCCGGGAAAAAGAAACTACTACACAACAGAAACATAATACTACACCTGAAAATTGTTATTTGAGCTCCTTCCTTTCCATGGAATTTTTCATTTTATTTTTCGTTGTGTATGCAAAGGCATTAAAAACTATAAAATGTCGAACCATTCTAATTTCTGACAGTAATTAAAATGAATGACTAAACATTGTCATACAATGCTGTCAATCAGTCATTTAGTTCCCCGCGCCCCCAAATAATGTGAAGTTTTAATACTATAGTTTACAGGCAAATATTTGTTGCCTCGAATTTCGTGGTAAAATAGCCAGCTACTTTTCTAAACATTAGGCCGCATATCCATCAAATCCATGTTGTACAGTTTAACTTTTTAATGAAAAGAGGCCATTTTTTTGCACAGTGAAGAATAAAGGCTCTGACCAATAGAATTGAAGCAAAAGAAAAAATTGCACTATGAAACTTTAGTAAAATGTTTTTTAAATACAGGTGACATTATTTGATTGGATTTTGTTAAAGTGAGTATTTGTTGTTGTGAAACCAATATACTTGCCTTCGGCAGTATAATAAAACTTTGTGATATTATAATTTCATACTACTGATATGCTCTGTTCTTTGTTCATGGTTCGAAGTCAGTGACTATCCTTGGAATGAATTCATTATATCTCTCTGAACAACCCCCTCTCCGCAGCTAAAATAATTTTTGATGTTTTTAGAAAATTTGAACCCTATCAAAATCTGTCCACCACGTTAAATCGATTTTTTATACTAATCAAAACACAGAGCTCAAAGCTTTTTTCCTCATATTTTCGTATCTTCATATCTGAAAATGTCGAGGTGATTAAAATAATTCACAGAATAAACAATGTAAGCAAATTTGTCACGCGATGTATTACAGTAAGCAATGCCAGAATACAATCTACATTGAAGCATTTTTCATTTCAATAAATGCCACCGGCAGTTTCCAGCCTCCATGGCGCAGAATAATCCCCTCAATAAACGCCTCTTGACTCACAATATCCGAGGTAATGGCCGCAGCGTCTTCAAACCCTACGAATTGTCTAAAATCCACAAAATCGTCCTCAAAATGCCAGTTCTCAACAAAGCCCTTGCGCTCTGCATTCTCCGAAAAATCCAGAAGAGAAGCGGCGCTGCCGATCTTTACAGAAGAAGAAGAAGCGTGCTGGCCTTCTGAATTGAGAAGAGGGCTAGGCGGTAATCCAAGCTCATCGTCCGAGGCTCCAAGGAGATAATCCACATCAATCCCGCACTCAGGGGTTCCATAGCCGCTGGTCTTATCAGACGCCGCGGAACCATCCCTGGTTAATCCGGAGGAACCTCCGGAAGCCTCATCAGACGTGGAACAAGCCAAGCCAATTTCTTCCTGGAGGCTTCTCATAAACCTGATAACCAGGTCCTCGCTTTCAACGCACTCTTCTTGCGGTTGACTTTTCTCTAGGGTTTCACTGTCTTCCAACAGTAGGAGAATTTGTTGCTCTGTTTCTCCTTGAAAACGCTTGGGAGAATCCTGCAGAGTGTCAGACTCACGGCTGCATTTCTTCAGCAGGCCAGACATTATGATATTCCAGGTAGGAAAGGCTCGCAAGATCTGGATGAAGATCTGACAGGGGTATTGCTGCGGACGAGGTTATGAACTTCAAAGGAAACAAAGGTACATATATAAAATGTGTATATGTCGCAAAGAAAAGTTGGAACGGTCTAGCAGATGGCAAGCATGCCTCATGCATCTCTGCAATTTCCGGATTTAAATAGGATGTCTTTCAATGCTGGGATTTCTATCCAATTCCCGTTCCACTGCAGAGGCTTTCGGGAAACGAATTCCACGTCAGCCTGTAAATACGCATAACTAAAGGCAGTGATCCGTTTTTATTAACGGAAAGCATATACGCATAACTAAAGGCAGTGATCCGTTATGATTAGAGTGGGTTTCCAGGTGGCAGTTGGATGTAAACTTGTCTTCAATTGGGGAAGGTATCGAAAGAGGGCGCTGTTTCCGTTTCCAAATTCCAACCGTTCAGCGGCGATTACGGACGGTAGGCCCATCACAAACACTAGTTAGTAGTTAGTGGTACAGCTGTACTTCCACTCTTAGTATTTAGATTAGATATTAATGTCTTAGACTCAACTTTTTACTTATGCGTAGGTCCTAGTTCCTCTTGAGAAAACTGGAGGGTTTGCAATTAATTGCCATGATTCTCAATCAATGTTTAATTAATTCGCCGGAAGGTGTTTACTTTGAAGAAGGCTTTGCTGGAAAGTGTCAAATTCCGGCAACATTTTCCGGCTTAACCTTTCCGGCTATCCACTTTGCTGTCTTATTTGCCTGAAATTGTTATACCACTACTAAAATACAAATCCAATTAACTATAAAAAAGATGATATTTCCGACTGAATTCAATCCTTAAAGTAAATTGGAGAGGGGTAATACTTCGCAGCATGCTACCCTTGTTTCAAAAGGACATACTGTCAAGTAATTTCACTACTTGGCATTTAGCAATTCATATAATCCGCAAAGGAAAACTGTCACCTCACAATAAAACTGTCCATGTGTCCATCTCGTTACAATCAGATGAAGTACTCGCACAATTTTCAGAACAAACCAACATTTGGAGGTGGTATGGTGATGGCTATGTTAAGTCTCCTATTTGTGCCGACTATAGAGATGAATACTTCGAAAACTGTGTATTTATGCTCAGTGGTACCCAGGCAGAGTCCACCGACCCTGCCAGCCGCCTGCTTCACAGTCACATCTGTCCCGCCAATTCAAAAATGAACTATATCATATCAATCTTCAGTCCACCGCTTTGCAATAAATACAATTGGAAACTGCACACTGTGTATGCATCAGCAGAATAGGAACGGGATACATACTGAAACTGAGGGAAAACAGATTTGTATAATATAAAAGCTTGTAAATGAAATATACGTGCAATTTTGTAACAGTGCATAGCTGATGTAAGAAACAGGTAACAAACAGGCAATACATACAGCTGGTGCGATATTTAGAGCAGTAATTGCATTTCTTATAGAGTCGGTCATTGCTATCTACCTGTTGTCCTTCTCTTACAGGCCTGCTTAAACTATCTCTGTCTATAAATACACCCCTGCATTTTTAAATTTACATCCTGCACCATCTCCACTTGATTGTTATAGCCAGCGCTTGCAACACCCTCTCGCCTCATATACGCCACAGTTCAGAGATATAACAGGTTTGCAAATTATTGTTTTGTTGCTATGCCATTGTTGCTATGCCAACTTCTTCCTGGATGAGACCTTTTTCTTTGGCTCCCACCGGCCTGCTGTTTTTATGCGTGAAAAGCGTCTATATAAGAAAAGATTGATACTCATTTTGCATTAGATGTTCTCTGCTCTCCCTGGTGTCGAGTTCAGAGTATAAGTTTTATTGGGTCATAAGTTTTTTTAGTGTTAGTAATGGCTCAGGCAGTTGCTGGTGCAATTGTGAGCTATGTTGTAAAAACCCTTTTGGATGAAGATTGCACCATTGGTGAAACTCTAGTAAAGACTTGGACAGACTTTTATGGATATGTTGCTACCATGGAGAACAAGCCTTTCATGTTACGTGCTCTGTAATTTTTGCATGAGTAGGTGGTACTAACAGCTATGTTTTTCATCAGCACAATCACAACTTACAACATAAAATGCTATGCGGCTAGGAGACTATAGAATGCGCAGTTGAAATATCATCATCCTGCTTATTGTCATTTCTGATTCATAAGTTGATCTTTCTTGTAAGATATTAATTTCTAATCTATAGACATTTAAATGAATGAATGAATATATTATTCGATTTAGGTATCTCTTTAGTCTGTAATGATGCATTCTTAATTACTTTTGTGTAATTTTCATTATTTCTCCCTATTTATAAATAAATTTATGCTTATTTACTATGTATTCTTATGTGTATCTCATTCTGTACAGTAACAAGGGATATGGCCAACTTATAAAACTTTGGGCGAGTGTACATGGGACATCTTTTTCCGTTTGTAGCCTAAATGCATATTTTTATTTATTATGTTTTGAGTCAGCATTATGTGTGCTACTGCTGTGTTTTTCTTCTACTTATCTTATTTCATTGCTTATGACTTTGTTCTTTTGTGCTCTATTTTCCAGAACTGTTGTCTTCTCCTTTGGCAAATGCTCTATTCTTCTCAAATTCTTCTGCTGCTGCTTCAGCTTTGTGCTATTTTTTAAATTGCACAACACGAAAATATTGAAGCCAAAGTACTTAACTGACTTTTAGCTTCAATGTCTTTTAAACAATACCCAAAATCAAATGAAACTACTGAGGCCAGAGTACTTGACTGATAGGAACTCGAAAGAAGTAATCTTCAAAATTTGCATGCACAATCTTTCCACGTATTTCCTGCAGAGGATATATTGAGCTCTCTTTAATCTTCTCCATATCTTTGCGACTATGATCTAACAGCTACTGTTGTGTTTTTCTTCTACTTATCTTATTTCATTGCTTATGACTTTGTTCTTTTGTGCTCTATTTTCCAGAACTGTTGTCTTCTCCTTTGGCAAATGCTCTATTCTTCTCAAATTCTTCTGACTGCTTCAGCTTTGTGCTATTTTTTAAATTGCACAACACGAAAATATTGAAGCCAAAGTACTTAACTGACTTTTTGCTTCAATGTCTTTTAAACAATACCCAAAATCAAATGAAACTACAGAGGCCAGAGTACTTGACTGATAGGAACTCGAAAGAAGTAATCTTCAAATACCAATCCACGGGTTAGGTTTCAAATGATCATTGATAATCTTTATGTAAGATCTGCTGAAAACTACAATGAGCATGTCTGACATTTCCATAGTTGCATACAGAGAATTATGGATGAAATATATGATATATGAATTATGGATGTAGTTGCAATTTCAGTTTCAGCGAGCCAATGTTTTTTGCAATGTTTAGAATTCTTCAGCACTTCTCTAACTGAAAGGAATGTACAGATCATTTTTCCTTTTGGAATGTTGTTTTAACTACATCTCCATCTCAATTGCATGACATTCACTAAATATCATGGTTCTGTCTTTGGCCTAACCATTATCCGTGACATATATATGTATATGTATTTCTGTACTTGTCAGTAGAAGCTAAATTTATACTAAACAAAGTTGGTTGCTTTTTTCAGGTATTATGGCCACTCCAAATGGAAGTCCATCCATTATCACAATATCTGATGATACCTCTGGTGCCATTGTCGGGAGCCCTCCTATTGAACTGGTAGCTTCAAATGGGACCCCTCAGTCATATGCAACCCAAGCAACCACCAACGAAAGCTCAATACAAAGTGTCCAACCACCGCTTGCGACTTCTGTCCATTCTTTGGCTACTTCTGTTTCAGCTACATGCTCAACCATTTTTGGTAGGATTTCGAGTCTCTCATCCCATCAACAATGATTCTCGATAGTGATTTAACCACTGTCTTAGACATGATGCACAAGGTAGATGCAACGTACCTTAGGCTTGACGCATTGTACACTTTCCTTCGTTCGCTCAGCTATGACCAGTACTACTCTGGCGGCGAGGAACACTCCATTAGAGCTGCATTCAAAGCTTATCTTGCGTCCCTATAATTTTAGTCCCTACCTCACCCCTACTACGACTTTGCACTGCTCATACATATGCCCACCTCTTTTATTCTACCCCACAGTAACCTCTTTTTGAAGGACTAACTTGATAAACCTATACTTGCATAAATATGTTGTACATGTTCCATTTTGAAACCGTCGTCAGAAGTTTTGTATAATTCCTATCACGATATATACATTATAGTTGTTGTACATATGTTTCGTACTTTACTTTGAATGAGCATGGAAACTGTTGTGTTATATAAACATCTTCCCCACTGTACATATCTTTACGTGCTTATTCTCTAAAAAAACACTTTACGTGGGCCATAACTTGGTTTCCCCACTTTATGGTTTAGCGCATGCTCCCTCATACTTTACGTTACCCCATTTGCTAATTCATTTCCATTTTATTTTATTGTTTAGGAACCACCAACATCGCAGACTCCATTGCCCCCAACGTTGTGCCTCCCCAACTGGCCGTACACATGCCAACATCCCGCACAGATACTTTGGCGTGACTACTCATGAAGGTCGTCCTGTAGACTGCATGCAACTCACGCCAATAAAATCATTAAATCCTTACCAAAGCCTTTGGACTATTGAAGGCAGGGTCATCAAAAAAGGCAACCTAAACAACTATAGCACGGAAAAACGCACAGGGCAGGTATTTTCAGCTTCGACATTATCGACAAAAGCAGTTCAGATATAGTGGTGACTTCTTTTGACCTAGCTGCAACTTCTTACTACAACCAAATACAACTAGGTAAAACATACACAATCAAAGGAGGCACCTTGCAGACTGCAAAAAAAGATTACAACAACTCCACAACTCCTTGGGACATCATCCTAGACTTGGACTCCTCTGTAAAGCTTAGTACAAACCAATAAACATACCGCAATATCTTTTCCGTTTCAAAACAATAGCAGAAATCAACTCCTCCTCGCCAAATCCACCATTGACCTACTAGCTATTGCACTATCCATTACTGCCCCCTCCACTATCAGGAAAAGTGATAGTACTTTCAACCACAAACGCACAATCGTTTAAGTGATAACTCGGCACTATGTATTGAGGCAACGTTATGGGGTGCTTTTAGTGACAATGAGGGCAAACTTCTAAGTGAACTATGTGCTACACAGACATCAATCAGACCAGTTCTTGCAATTAAGAGAGCAAAAACTACAACTTTCAAAGGAACAACATTAGCCACAGGCCCTAATACACAAATCTTCATAGATCCTGATATAACTGAGGCTCATGCACTGCGTGCATGGTTTACTTCGCTCGCCTCTACAACTGCATACCCTTCAGTGAGTATTGGAAAAATTGAGAAAACCGATATCGCAGGCATAAAATCCTCCTCGCAGCTAGGTAAACCACTCACCTTCTCCACCATAACAACAATTATACACATGAATATGTCCTCATTTAGCTATCCAACATGCACATCAATTGTTAACAACCAACCAATGCAAGAAAAAACTTGATCTAACTGCAAACTCCTCTTGGTATTGCCAAAAATGCAAGCATGATGTCTCTCATTGCGACTACAAATATGCATTACACTTCATCATTGAGGATGGCACATCAACAACATGGGTAACTGCTTTTGATGAGGTTGCTACATCAATCATGGGTATATCAGCACAAGAGCTACAACTTCTTGCACCAACACCTGACAAGTTTTGGCCTGTTGTTAAGCCAATTCTGTTCCACCGCTACATGTTCACAATATCCGCGAAGCTAGAGGTCTACAGGTCAGAAGAGAAAGCCCAGTGCACTGTTGTCGCTGCAGTTAAGGACATGACTTCCAACATGCAGGAATCCCCACTAGATGCATTCCTCGCATCCCCTTAACTATGTATTGATGAAAAAGATCCTGCACTACCTCAGAAAACATATTATACTGTACCCACACAATGTTAGGAACTTACAAATACATACTTACCATACCACCTACTCCACATATAGGTTTTTGCATTCATAAGTTATATAACCTTTAATATTAATGCATGTTGTGCTCAAGTTTTCCTATATTTATATATCACTCTGTGTTCTTAATATGTCTTTATAATACACATATTCGGGTGCAATCAAAGTCACTTTATACTAGCAATGCAAACACTGTCGACATTATTAAACAAAAAATGATGTTTAGACATACATTGTTACACTTCACTCCAATCAAACAAAAGAACTTTTCTTTTTGCATGCATTAACTACCTTCTATACCTAATTACTGTTACCTTTTTAACTCATTTTTTGTAGGCCTAACACAGACTGAGAAAAATGCAAAGGCTCGGTTGAGGTATGCAGCCAACAAAAACAACCTCAATGAGCATCGTCACCATATAGCTTGCATGAAACTGACAAAAGCTGAACACACAGTGCCAGTCTATATAGCCAACCATGTCAACCTACTCGAAGATCGCACACCAAATACGCATTCACTCCAAGATACACAACGCCAATTCCGCCAAAGATTAGATCACCTCCCACCTCCAAACACATGTTCATGTTGTAATGAATTATATGTTGGGCTACGTACAAGGGTTTACAAAGGTGCCAATACCTGTCACAGATGCATTGTTGAAAAAGATGATCGCCGCTTCTCAAGTTGGAATAACATGGACCCGGGCCCACAACCTAAGGTGTTATCTTCACTTACACAAGTTGAGGAAATGTTGATAGCAAGGGTCAACCCAATATTGCAAGTGACTCACGCTAGTAGGTGGCCAATACAAATATAGGGGCCACACCATATGCTTCCCCCAAGATGTTTCATCCATAACTAAACACTTGCCTCGGCGCGTCGAAGACTTGGACATCTTAATCATCCGAAGAATCGGAGCAACAAATAAAGCTTACGATTGCTTTGTAAGTAGATCTCGTGTTTTGGCTGCATTGCAATTCAAAATAGCTCATGACCCTTACTACAAGGATGTTGTCCTAGACCACCCTGCATTGCATTCCCTACCACCTCACAGTACTGATATATCTACTTCCCTACCACACTTCAATTCAACTATCCTAGACAATGCTGAAGCAAAATCAGAAGCAGACCTTCCCCAAGTTCCCCACCAAATACCCATGAGCGACAACCATCATCTTTTGTGTCCTCCCTCCCTCCAGCCACTTCAGAAGTTGACCAAATAACAAATTTCATCGAAGGCAGAAAACAAACTCCGCTACAGTCAATTGAGTGGCCACACATTGGTTCATCCGCAACGAATACAACACTGAGGGTTTGCTCTCTATGGCTTTTCCAACATTGTTCCCTACAGGGATTGCATTGTTCCACCAAGCACGGATCAAAAGGGTTCACATGCATGAATACGCATTGCACCTAATACGTTACCATGATAACAGATTTGGAAGCCATCCGCGCTTTCGCTACTTCATTCTCAACATTATGTTGCCACAGAAGCCAATCAACATCTGTTGTTTTCACAAAAAAATATAGGGGACAACTTGCCTACCACGGTTTCGATGTTACGCCAGCAACTTGCACACTACCCAGACGCCCACATTGCAGAGCAACTAATGCGCTTTGGGTCCAATTTGCGAGGAACTAAATCATTTTGGTGCAAGCGCAGACATGAACTCACAGATATGATAACCCAACTAGAAAGCCCTACACTTTTCTTCACTTTAAGTGCAACAGATACTAAATGGCCAGATTTACACAAAGCAATGCCAGGAACCCCGACGCCACCCTCAACAACTAGCCAGCAATGGAGAAACGTGAACTTGAACATGCACCCCCATATCGTCTCTGCATACATGGAAAAAAGATTTACAATATTTTGCGAGGAGGTGCTTAAAAAAATGCATTGCACCGACTACTGGTACAGGTGAGCTCACTACCACTTAGATTTTAATACAATACCACCCCTACCCCATTTACCAAGCTGGATCCTCTTTGTGCAAAATACAGGTACGAATGGCAACACCGAGGCTCGGCTCATATCCACGGATTTATATGGCTTCCAAATGCACCAAACATGGAGGTCCTAAACTGGGACAACCCCCGTGAACTTGATGCGGCAAAGACTTACTTCGACCAATTAGTAACTGCATGGAATCCAAGGGGCCCTGAGAGTGGAAAACCTGGGATACATCGTTCACAGGAAGATGACCCGTGCTTGTTAGACACATACGGGATACTTACAAACAACCCAGTAGCTGACTATAAAACTTGTTGAACCGCGTGCAACGCCACACAAAATGTAGTGAGGCAACCTGCTTGCAGAAAAAAATGGGACACTTCAATGTAGATATAAAGCCCCTTGGCCACTCCAAGAGTATTCGAGCTTGGGCTTAGATGAAACAGGTAAAAAAAAGTACACCCCTGCACGCAATGATGCACGGGTCAACATACACAACTCAGACATGCTAGCACTATGGCGAGCCAATGTTGACTGTCAGCCCGTTGTGTCACGACATGCGGTCTTACAATACATTGCAAAATATGCAGCCAAGGCAGAGAAGAAATCAGAAAGCTACCATCACATGTTGACAAGGATATCTAATGAAGTTAGCGTCGATCACCCTGCAAAGGCGGCCTACAGCAAATTCCTCTCAGAAACTATTGTCGACCGGGACATTGGTGCACAAGAAACATGCCACATGTTACAAAAACTCCCCCTTTCCAGTTGTAGTCGAACATTTATTACCCTATCCGTCGGTAAGCAGGTATTCAAACGTGTCCTCACAGACCTAGGAAACACATTCCAATTCCCTTCATTCATAGATGCATACATAAAACGCCCTTCACAATTAGAGAACACCTCCCTCTTTGAAGCTGCTCGTTCCTGGTCCTACAACAACCAAAGGAAAGTTACTCAATGGCTACAAAGAAGAACCCCTGCTGTCGTCCGCGTATTCCCCCGATACAGTGATGTCCCCACCCCAGATGCGATACACTATGAGGATTTCTGCTGGACAGAGCTTCTACTTTATAAACCCTTTCGACATATCCAAACAGACATTGGCATCTCTACATCTGAAATAACTAACCAATGGGAAAAATTGAAAAACTCCTACATCCCTTTACATGTTAATAGAGCCACTACTCTAGAAGAAACTGCAACTGGGACAAGTAGTGACGACAATGACTCACAGGGATCTAATCCACTGCATGCAAAACTATTTGAATGGGAGCATATATCACGCATGCACCCAACACTCAATACAACAATTGATGATGTAGACATGATAGGCCTTCGTGACTTTGACATTAACCACGATTGGAAGGTTCATTCAATCCCTGTTGCCTTACAAAAAAGTGCACCTAAATTCATAGACCTTGCCCGCACTGAAAATTCACCACCACTTGTTACTCCACCTACCCAATTAGACGCTCTGCAACTATCATCAAAACAACACCTTGCATACTCAATTGTACTTTCCCATGCAACTCAACAAGGGAAACACCCACCATTGAAGATGATCATTCAGGGAACCGCTGGTACAGGAAAATCATACCTCATACAATGCATAAGAAATGGGCTTGAAAATATGACTGGCAAATTTAAATCTTCCCTCCTTGTACTAGCCCCAACAGGTATTGCTGCATTCAATATAAAATCATCTACTATACATTCTTCCCTCCGAATACCCATATCCGACATGAAACCTCTTGAAGGCCAAGCCCTAGCAATCTTTCAAGAGCGTATGAGTGTCGTACATTACATACTCATAGATGAAATGAGCTTTATAGGTCCTACAATGTTACACAACATCAACAAAAGACTTCGTGAGGCATTCCCCCAACATAGTAACCACGCATTCGGTAACTGTTCAATGATTTTGGTGGGTGACTTAGGCCAGCTCCCTCCGGTCAACGATGTACCATTATATGCAGGCAACAAAGTAGGAAGCTCCCTTTGGCATGCTTTTGATACCGTGATCACCTTGGACACAAACTTTAGGCAACAAGGATTAAACTCGACACAACTTGAATTCAGAGAAATGTTGACCAACATCAGAAATGTAGAAGCAACCGTTAAGGATTGGTCTCTTCTCATGTCACGTACAAAGTCGTGCATGTCTACCTCAGAGCAATCCATGTTCATGACTGAGAAGCACCTATTTGCAACAAAGGACCTAGCAAACAAGCACAATAAACAAATGCTAAAATCCTTACACGTACCAATTGCAATGAGCATCACAGAACAAAGCAAACATAACTCTGACTCAAACATCAACGACACTCAACTAGACCCAGTAGTTTTCCTATGCACCAGACAAGAGGTCATGTTGACATCTAACTTATGGGTTAGCTCAGGATTGGTTAATGGTGCACTCGGGCAAGTGATAGATGTCGTGTACAACCCAGAAACACAACCACCAGACTTGCCATCCTTTGTTGTTTTCAACTTCAAACACTACCAAGGGCCCCATGGGACATACTCAACCCAACCCACTTGCCCCTACCTCCTATCACACGTGGAAATCATCGCCAAATCCCACTAAAAATGTCTTGGGGCCTCACCATCCACAAATCACAAGGCCTAACTCTTGACAAGGCCACAATAGACATCGGAAATGTTGACCGTCAAGGACTAACATTCACAGCAATGTCAAGAGTTCGTGCCATCAAAGATCTACAAATCCTACCAGCTTTTACGTTTGAACGCTACGCAAGAATGAGATATACAAAGAACGTAAAAGCACGCAAGGAGGAGGAGAAAAGACTTTGCAACACAGAATTGGCACACAGCGTACAAGGCATGTGCATACTCCTTCCCCCATCATGCTCACAATAGTGTACCAGGATCTAGGATCCATTAGTAATCTCCGACATTAAATAAGTTAAGTGTTGTACATATATATACGCAAACCCCACTTGTAATGCAATACAAATACAATTCACCTTCACTTTGTATCCAAACTATATTGTATACAAAAAACTCAATCCCTCTCCGGCGTAACTTGCAACTCATTTGCAATTGCTAGTTAATTATTGTTTTCCTTTATTATTAAAATTTTCCGCTCGTTTGGCTTATTAATTTTTTTGGGATATGTTTTTCTATTTTGTCAAATAATTTGTGATATTTCCATAGGGGACTCTTCATTGTGTAATAGTGTATCTTTCAATCAAAAGTATAAGTAGAATATGGGAAATAAAATCATAAATGCTTGCCAATATGTTCGATGACCGGTGAAAGAATACTTATTTGAAAACCGTGTATACTCACTTTGGAGTGGGGGAATCATGTCTTTCTTTTGATATAATTGAAATTAGAAATTAGGTAATATTGTTCAAATTGTTAGTTTTGGGAGTTGTACAATTGGTTATGTGACTTCCATTCATCTATGTTAATGTTAATATAGTGAAATAATTAATATATTTCAATGTACATTTTATTCTTAAATAACTTTACATAAAATTGAAACTTTTGTTGTATATTGTTGTAGTTGATATCAAACAACACATTATAACCGATGTTAATACAAAGATAAATTTACATACATATAGTCTTACAACTTATTGACAAATTTCACCACCTTCTCCTTAGAGCAAAACATTATTGTAGGTGCCCCTTTTCTTTCTCATTGAATGTAAGTTGCAATAGTCCATAAATATTTCGTGTATGATGTGTTATATTTTATTATTTTTAAGTGTTTCATTGAATGTTCTACAACCATAGTTTCGCAAGCTAGGATTGTCCTTTGAGCCACCATCCTAGGCCTCGTGGTTTAGGTTAATGCTATTCATCATAAACTTTTTATGGTGTCAATTACTAAGTTAGTATATAACCCTTCATGTTCATTCTTGTGTTGTGTTGCCATGATCCATATCATGCATATATATTTAGGGAAAATCATATGCTTTGCTCAAGCTCTTCATTATTATATTTTTATGGCCTAATGACACAATGTTATGATAGTTTAACAAGTATAATTGTTATGATTAACATACTCTATGTTGCAATATAGAATTGTGTATATGTTTTTCAAAATCTATACTAGTAAGAGTCATTAGGCATAGCATAGATACAAACTAAGATGTGCATAATGTAACACCCTTTATTCCTCATATCTAGAAAATTAAAACATTGCTTACTATGATAAATCCACCATTGAAATACCAATGTGCACCCTCTACCCATTCAAAAAAATATTAATTTTATCATTGACTCGTCTAATTCCTCAACTTCAACTCTAAGCTCCTTTTTAGCTTAACCCTTACAAAAAATACTAACCTCATTCAAATTCACAACAAGTGTTTATGAATAACATTGAAATCTATAATATTTTTCTCTTGATTTTCCAGCATTTTGTTGCCAACATATTTTGTCGTAGGTAAAATATGCCACTTTGATAATGGTGTGTGGGACAAAGTCTCCCTCTATTGTAAGGAGAGGTGCCTTTTATTGAAAAACCAAAGCAAAATAAGAAAGAATATGTACAATATCTACAAAAGAACTAACTTATAGGGATGATACATTACTCCTAAAGAAAGAAATATAAAATTAAAAAGAGAAGAAAGGAATGAAGAATTGTGAGAGATGGTGAGGAAAACTTGAATTTTGAAATTCACAAAACTTAGATTTTGTTCTAGTTTTCAAGGAGGTCATTTAATGTCGAAACACTTTTGATTGGAATCGTGCATGGCACGGAAAGAATGAAGAAAGGAAAACAACTAACATAAGAACACATGTTATCACCAAAGAGACCATGACACAAAATTCGAGAAAATCTCATTATAGTTCTTCGCGAGGATGAATAAAATGTTTCATACATTCTTTTCTTCTCAAACAAGATCTTATACAAAATTCTAGACAACAAAAGTATCTCCAAAAATCCCTAATTGTCTCAGCATTCAAATTTCCAAAAGCCTCAAGTGTTAAAATTCCATTTGATATTTTGGACAACATAAATTATTTCCAAAGATCCATGAAGAAATCCCCTAAAGAAGACTCTCAAAATAGTCTCTCCAATAAGTAAAAATCTCCAACTATGTAAAAGTCCAAGATGACAATAAGGTGAGTATTTATATCCAACATGAATAAAGTAGATACAAGAACCACATTTTCTACAAATTACATAACTTCAAAAGTCACTTTTTTAAAAGTGGGAGATTTTAAGTGAAAATACGATTTTTTTGAAAAGTGGCATTTTACAACGAACAAAAGGCAAAAAATAAAAATTGAAAATATGATCACATGAAAATGTATATTAAAAGAATTACATATTGATCGCTTTGTTTCACAACCACCAATTGGGTGATGCCTTCAAATTTTTACCTGTCTACTAGTGTGGTTTCCCAAATAATTATATATTATCATTTTTTTTATTATGGAAGTGGGGGTTTAGGGGATTCATCCCCTACGGGGTTGAGGAGGATGCCCTTGCAGGATTTGGAATCCATGAAAAAATGATCTTCACATGGCCTTTGAAATATGATGTTTTTCGGCATCTTTGTGTAAAATATTTGCATTTTAGGATTCATGGATCGGGATGCAATTTACATTTATTTTGCGCTTTTTCTCAAATTCAATGGAATAAAAAATATACTAGTCATAAATTACCCCTACTCTAATAGTTAAAGTCTTTGTTGCATGAGCTTATAGATATTTTTGCACTTGTAATGTCCACCATGAAAAAAGATTCATTTTTTTAATAGAAAATTTTGCCTCAATGATTGGAACTAGTCCGGTGGTCAAAAATTATGATATGGGATTTCAAGATTGTTTTGCAGGTCCAAAACTCCATCGTGGGAACTTAGAAATCATTTTGTATTCAAAAGTCAACTCTAAAAACTCAAAGATGCTTTTGTAGTCCAAAATTCTACTTGAGCTCAAAGCTACTTTTGAAGTCCAAAACATTGTCATGGAAAAAATATCTTGGTTAAATGTAGTAGAAAGTTTTGTTAGTTGGGAAATTCGAGATCATAATTTGAGTTACAATTTGTGAAAAAATTGCTTCTTTACTAAGAAACCTCAAAATTCCATTGCAAAGTAGGGATTGAGATCCTTTAGGTAGTGCTAACTTTTTTTCTACCTGAAACATCTAAAATTATAGTTTATCCTATTTATTTCAACACTCAACTAAATTTTGTTTTCTCACGTCCTGTAGACTTATAAGATTCATTTCACAACTTTGAATTGATGGAATTTTATCAATTGCCAAAAAAATTACTTAGAGGACTCAAATACTCACCTAAGTTCAAATTGGGGGACAACACATTCACAGAACCAAGAAAGAAAATTAATTGAACATGTAACAACACAAAAAGAGGGTATAGATCATTGAATTTAAGCACACAATTGTTGTTTCCATGAATTGCACTTAAGAGGAAAACGTAACAATTCAAAAAATAACAAACCTTTTTAAAAATGTGTGTTTTCTATACACTATGTGTATGTATGTGTATGGGTATATGTATATGTATATGTATATTTACATGTACATGTACATGTACATGTATATGTATATGTGTATGCCCTTGTCATGTTAGTTAACTAATGAAGGTTCATGGGATTATAGAATCTTCATACTTGTGAGTGGTAAATGCATTAATATCATCACAAATGATGTCAATGATACATGTTTCCCTCATAATAGATATAGATGCATATATTTATCTTAAATTACCACATATGTAGATTCCTTCATGGCATGGAACCCTCGTCATATTTTGAAGTGAAAATGAAAGGAGGTTTAAAAATAGTCTTAAAAGGGGTTCCAAGAAATTAAACACTTTCCATCTCAAACAAGTGGCAAAGATATGGTTTAAAAGAGATAAATATGCATGAATAAGGTCAATTATGTATTTATAGACCATCTATGAAAAAAGAAAAAAAATGTGTAATTTTCAAGTCCCTCAGACCAAATTTAGGGTACTACAGATTCCCCCTCTTAATAGTGTATTGAGAAATGCAATATTATTAAAAGGCAAAGGAAATGCAATCCACGTAGATATTGATCATATACTATTATGATGAAAACCATAATTTTTTCCACGCGTAAATGCTTGAAAACACAAAGTGAAAGTATATTTAAGCTTGATAAAGATCTATACAATTGAAATTTGAAATTTTCCATAATTTGAAATATTGAAAACTTAAAATGATTGAGCGTGATAAAGAATTCACACCTAATCAATATAAAGAACCACATGCCACAATTGTAAATTCATTTAAAGAGTGTCATGGTGTGCACATTCCTCAACATGATTATTTTCAAAACATCTAGTAGTGAATGATTTGAAACTAAAATTAATAATAAATGTGTAAATCGTTTAGGAAATCATGAAGGAATAATTAAGTAACCAGATTATATAAATTAATATACATATTTAGAAACTAGGTTTTTATTCATGAACATTTGACTAATTGAGCAAGAGAGAATTAAGGTTAGTATAACCACCTAATTGGTTCGAGATGGATATCTAGGTGTGAAAAAGGGATAAATTATCTAGAAAAATCTTACGGATGCTTCATCTTTGATTTTTGGAGTTGTATTATACACAAGGATAAAATAATTTGTCTTGTTCCAAACCATTTTGCTGATTAGTCCTGTTGGAAAAGTTAGTTTAGGCTGTAAATGAAACTTTGTAACACATAGGACTTCTACGAACCACGATATGTGACTTTTTATAAAATATTGGGTCTCCACAATGTGTGAAACCCTTTAAAATCAATCAACTTGGCCTAAAACCCTAACCTAGGGTAAAACCCCTACAAAAATGTTAGTGGTTGGGTTGAAGAAAAATCTATACACTACTGTTGATGGCGAATCGCAAAGCACCCTTCAATGTCCGTAACTCGATGGTTTGAGACTCTCGGTGCGATTGCATAACATGGAGCTTTTCCCAAGTGTGGACCTTGCGAAATCGGAAAAGCTCTCCTGGATGAAGGCCGGTTCCTATTCCTCTTTTCAGATGCACACGTAAAATGCAGAGGGTTTACTCTAAACCTAAACTAACTTTCCAAGGAGACAGGGTAAGAAGATGCATAAAATAGAACCTAAACTACAAAGGTGATGCACCGAGGAATGAAGAACACCTGTCTCCGCCAATAAACACAGACCATTAAAATGCAATGCAAGATCATGCACAGATAGCTAGATTCACAGTGAAAGATCAGGAGGATGTAAATGAACATAGAGAGGGTTGAGAATCATCCACAGACATGCATTAATTTGCTCCAAAGATTGATACAACACACTGCAAAATGCCAAGAGGCAAGGTTGCATTACAGTTTCAAATGGGAGGTTTTAACTCCACAAGTTCACCTACCAAAGAGAAGAAGGGAGGGGCAAAAAAAAGTCAACCTTTAGAAAGAATCCCTCCTTACAATTTATAGGAGGAAAAAGAGAGGGAGAAGAGAGGAATTTGAAATCTGCCCCAACCACCTCCAGAATGCACTTAACTCATCTCATTATGGTGGTAGGTGAGAACCCTAGCAAACCCAAAAAGTGGCGAATTGTATTTTGCATTTTTAAGAACTTGTTCCCACCCAATTAAATATATCCAGTTGTAGTTGGATAGAGGACCTTGTAAGCTTTCTGAAAAGTCCAACCTTGCATGAATCCGAGCTCCTGTCCAAAAGTTATGGCCATTTGAATATCTCGTGCCTGTGGTTCTTGTCTTGCGCTCAAAATGTTGCGCCTCCTGAAGGTGCGCCATAGGCGCATCCATATCTGTGTCGACATCCTCTTGCATGCACCAAGGCGCAACTTTTACCCTGTCGACACTCTGTGTCATGCGCCAAGGCGCAACTTTTCCGTGTCGACACTCCATGTCATGCGCCATTTCGCGCGCCAAGGGTGCGCAACTTTTTTCTCGTGTCGACACTCCGTGTCGTGCGCCATTTCTGTGCGCCAAGGCGCAACTTTTTCTATGTCGACACTCCGTGTCATGCGCCATTTCTGTGCGCCAAGGCGCGCAACTTTTTCTGTGTCGACACTCCGTGTCATGCGCCATTTCTGTGCGCCTTCTGAAGGTGCGCCATAATTATCGGGTTTTGAGTTCCTTTGATTTCCAGATTCTTCTGCTTGTCTATATCTACCCGGGGGGAAAGATATATACAACACTACCTATGTTGGCACTAATTTAAAGAGGTCTCAAATCATATGTAATTATCTGCTAGAGATGTAACAATACTTCATGGATGTAACTACATTTGATAACACGATAACTTGATAATGCTTCATAATGACTTGGCTTGCGTATATTTGATTTTTTAGGGATCTTGATTTTGGAATCTTGACTGCTCAACATGGTTTGGGTTTCTTCAAACTTGTGTGAGATTTGTTTCTAATGTCTTCTCTGCTTTAGGGAATTATATGAGAGCTTTTGTTCCTTTCGAGTGATATTTTCTAGGGGACCTCTTGAAAGTACTAGGTGACTAAATAAGTACATTAAAATTTCTTATATAGAGTTTGTTAGTGCAAAATCACAACACCCCGAACGGACCGGGTGTGGAGTGGGGCATTCGGTGTGATTGCATGACATAGGACCATCTCACAAGTTGTGGGACTTGCAAAACATGAGATGGACCTCCATAGAAATTCGGTTCTTGCTTCCTAATCTACTGCAATGCTACTCCAAAGTGAAGGTAGAACCTAATCTATCCTAATCTAACCACCCAAGGGGACAAAGAGAGAGAGAGAGAGGGAGGGGCGAAAGAGCCTACACTAAGTAGTGATACACTAGAAAAGGAAGTGGATGATCACAAACCCGACTACCCGAAGTGGAGGGAGTTGAGCGAGAGGAGAGGGTGGACAAGATGCACCACGGACCGAGAGATAGATTTCATACAGACACCACTTGAAACCCCTTAAACACATCTCCCAGGGATCTGCAGCGAACATCAAAATATGCATAGTATACCCTGCAACGATGAAAGGAAAGAAGAGATGATAAAATAAAGAAGGATGGACAAATGCATCACAAAACAAATTTTATTGCTTCATGAGTTCACACAGACATCATCACCGGGTAGGAGGCAAGAAAATTCCATTACGAGCCATGGGAGGAGGCTTAGACTCTACATTCTACCCTAAGGAAGAAAGAGAGAGAGGGCGGCAGAAAGGATCAACAACCTTTGAATATGCCCCTCATTACAATATATAAGAAGAATAAGAGAGAGAGAGAGAGAAGGAAGAATTTGAATCCTGCTTCAACCACCTCCGCAATGCATTGAATCATACTTTGAACGCTCAACCACCATCAACCAATGCCCCTCTCAAATCCACCCCAAATCTATCATGTCTGGTTCCCTGTCTACTTGGCATGCTAAGGAAGAAGAACGATGGATCAAATCAAATCCAATCCGGTTATTGGAGCAAATCAAATTATGTATTAATGGCCTGGGAGACATTTTCCTACTTCTCATCCACCTGACCCTGTTAAGAATTATATTTTATGTTTCCATGAACTAGAGGGTATTGAGACGTTTCCAAAAAGTCTTCTCCCACCCAAATCTATTTTTCCCTTGCAAAAGATATGGCCATTTTAAGATTAGGGACGCGCGCGTGCAATATTTGAAGAGTCTCTGTCCATACAGGGTCCACATGGCAGCCTCGCGCATCTTGGAGATTCAGCCCCTTCCTTTCGCTCTTGAAATCACACTAGAATGACACGTGGCGACTTCTGCGGTTCCTTGGGATCCTTTGTATTGTGCTCGAGTCTCTTTTCTTTTCGGGGGGCCAAAAGTCAGACCCTGGACACGTGGAGACTTGGTGCTTGTTTGGAAAGCCCACTCCAAATTTTACCTTTGAAATAGTGCCGTGTTGACACTTGGCTCCCTCCACTGGCCTGCCTCTACTTTGACTATTCAACCCCAACTCTGTCCCTTTTTGGACTCTGGGACACGTGGAAGGCCCGCGCTCTTTTGAAAACCCGCTCAGGACTTTACCTTTGAAGGAGTGTCATTAAGACACATGGCACTTTCCGCCTGCACTCTATACTTAACCAATTTTGGGCCCGCTTTGTCCCACTTTTTACTTTGGACTACATGGCGAGGCTGCACTCATTTGAGTCTCCACCCAGGATCCTACTTTTGAATGTGCGTCATTAAGACACTTGGCACCCTTCGTTGAGTTGAAGACTTTTCAACGGTTGGTTGGTGCAAATTTTGGTGCTCTAGGCACGCATGGAAGCCCGGCGCTTGTTTGGGTCTCCGGCAGGGGATTTAATCTTTGGAGGTACATCGTTTGGACACTTGGTAACTTCCGTTATCTCCTCCATACTTAGCCAACTTAGACCCACTTTTGAATTTGACCTCTGTTGACCATTGGCCACGTGGAGGGTGGCGCGAAGTTGAGTCCGCCCTTTTGAGCTTAATCTTTAGAGATGCGCCAATGAGGCACATGGAGGCTTCCACCGATTCCTCCATACTTAGTCGATTTCGGGCTGCTTACGAGTCATTTCTGCAAATCCTGAAAACTTTGAGCCTTCGTTGTTTCTTTTCCTTTTAGCCCCGGTTCCTTTGACACTATTTGCTCCTCCCCCGACCTCGCTATTCCATTGTAGAGCCTACCTGCAACTTGTCTCGTTGGATTTGAAGCACGAGATCGTCTAATGGGCCGTTTATTGAACCTCTTCTTGCACAACATCGTGTTTGATCAATTTTGCTAGGGGGCAAAATTGAGATGACAAAGTTTCATGGATATAATTTCACATTAAGGCCAAACCATAGTGATATTACCAACCCATAAAGATATAAGAAATTAACTATTGGGTGGCCCAAAATAAGATTGAACTTAGGACCAAACCATTGGATGGATTGGTCCATAAGGAAAATACAATGCTATAAACTTTTGTGTATGACAATTAGGATAAGTGGATTGTTGTTTCCTAATGTAAGCATTTCTTTAAATGAATGAGAATTGTAAAGAGGAGAGTAATTATTGTAATAGGACTAAGGATGGAATAGGATATATTATTTATGATCAAAATAGGTGCAAAAGTCATGATTTAAGGGATTAACCAATACTGACATTATCATGTGATAATTATAAAATTTAGGCATGGGTCGCAGATTGGAAGCAGGATGAATGGTAGCAAAAATTGGAATAGGTAATGTTATGGTTGGATCTAGATTGCAATGTTGGAATGGTGTGCTATCAGTTGTTGAGCCTCATATTCAAATCCCTCATGTAGGAATCTAATACATCGGTGAACTGTAGAAGACATTGTTTGCATACGATGAAGCCATGGCCGACCAAGTAAGCAATTATGGAAGTGGGATATCAATGACAAAAATGGAATTTGAATAGTCTTTGGCCCAACTATGAGTGGAAAGGTGATAATCCCTAAGAATGGACGCATAGTAGAATCATATGCTCAAACAAAAATAGATGTTGGGTTAAGAATAGATATGGGGGCCTATAGCCTGAATGAATGATAAAGGGAAAAGATTGAGCTCGAGATCCAAAGATTGACTAAAGTGCGCTAAGTTATTAACATAGACTCGTATATATAAAGGAGGATCATTTTCGTATACAGGGAGATTTTTAGCTATAACAAATGGACAACTAATATGTTGAGAAAATGCATTGAAATGTTTGATAAACAACATCTAGATGAGTAGCGGAAGGGATACGAGTAGTATCCAAAAGATTAATGATTTTAGCACAACACTCGGGATTGGCTAGCAAGAAATCATGAATAGAAATATCCATGATGAGAAGATCCTAGGAAAATAAAAGCAATAAAATTATGAGGACCCTAAGAGTGTTCAAACAAGTCAGTTCACCAAATGATTAAGCAAATATTGAAATAAATAAATACTAAATCTAAAATATGTACTAGTGCATATATGAACAATTAAGTACAAATTTGACCCAAGCAAATAAGCAATTTAAATTTGAAACCCTAGTTGCAAATGAAGAGATAAAAGACTTAGTTGATTCACGAGATGCCGAAGATATGTAGAGTTGGAAAACTGATGGAGCAGAGAAGCATGAAGTCATAATCGGACCCGAGAAAATTGCAGGAGTGTTGGAAATGCTAGGACCAGGGTGCCTACGCAGTTCTATGGTGCTTTAGAGACTGTTGCAGGCACCTATTACTTCTCAAAAGATGTGAAACTCGGTTTTGCATGGTCAAGATATTCACTGTTTGTCGCTTTTGATCACATGCACTTTCTTTAGACCTTGTTGTTATTTGCTTGAAACCTACAATAAGACAAAGTACCGCGGAACCCCAAAACACATCAAATCATAAAAATAAAAGATGCAAATGGGCGAGTTAATCCCGACCTCGCGATCCACCGACCGAGTGAACATACGATATGGGCATTGCACTACATTTCAGACTCCATGTAGTTTTTTTTTGTGTGTGTGTAGAATCGTGCCCTAGGTGGCTCTTGTGTGAGTCACACTTGATAGCGAGCAATAGCTAGATGTAGAAAATGTAGATAGATGTGTGCATGGAAAAATGAACTTCCCCTCCTATGAAGTGTATACAAAAAAATGCAATCCCTTGCCCTTGTTTGGTTGCTTGAATGCTCTTATAATAGCCTTTTGATGCAACCTTAGGTGGTGATAGTAGATGCTTAGTGTTTGTTCCTTTACTATGATCACATAGCTTTGTATTTATATGATTCCTTTGGTTTAATTTCGTAATTAACCACTAAAAGGACGACTAGTAAAAAGTAAGATGCCTAAAAGGTTAGAAAAGACCCAAAATATGCGAGCAAAGTACAAATAGGTTAGGGACACCTAGAGGGAACGAGGGTGCCCGACATTAGCATCTTGGTTGGGCATTGTTGTCAAAAGTAGTACAAAAGTGACACAAAGTAATAAAAATATAATTATTAACTTTTTAAAGGTAGTGCAAAAGTGACACAAAATATTTGTATTACATTGATGTCACTAGAAAAAATGAAATACAAATAAAATGATGCAAAGTTGACTCAAGTATTGCACTTTATGTACTATTGACTTTGTTAGCTTCACTATTTACCCTAGTGGATGGAGTTCTTATTTCCATGGTGTCTAAAAACTTGAAAGCAAAATGGGATCAAAAGCACTTTGGTACTATGTTTGTACATCTTTCACACAATTGTGTGGCGCTTAATATCTCCTAATGCCTTTTACATCAATGCTTCCCACATTGCAAAAGAGATATTCATAGAGACGTCTATTTTGAAATCTTCAAATCTTACATAAAATACAAAACTACTTCCAAATAGAAGATAGAAGATGGATGTATTATTACTTAGAAGTACTAGGGTTTTTCTTGGAATGTATTATTAAGGTCTTTTTTGGTTTGAAATTTCTTATAGATATACTCTCCGATAATCATTAGAGAAATGACCCCACACAAAATTAACCTTATTAAAATTTATTATGAAGATTAATGATGTACACCTTCATTCATCAAAAAAATGATGACCCGACACAAAATTGATATTACAAAAAGTCAAGAGCACCAATTTTTTAATTTTATCTTTATGTTTATGATTACCACATGGACAATAATTTATATATTCATATCAATATTATCCAAAGCTATCCTATTGATTAAAAATGACCTATGTCATATTCATCTCATCCAAAGTTCTCCTCTTACAAGAGCCATTTAAAAAAATAAATTGCAAAAATACTTTTGGATTTGTATTTAATATAATGTTTTTTTTAAATATTTGGAAAAAAATAGTTGTTTTTAATGTAATATGTTTTTTTAGATAAATATTTGCAAAAGTAGTTTTGTATTTAATATAAAATACAAGAAGAATAAAACTTTGTGATATTATATTTTCGGATCTTCATATCTGAAATTGTCGAGGTGATTAAAATAATTCACAGAATAAACAATGTAAGCAAATTTGTCACGCATGAATTACAGTAAGCAATGCCAGAATACAATCTACATTGAAGCATTTTTCATTTCAATAAATGCCACCGGCAGTTTCCAGCCTCCATGGCGCAGAATAATCCCCCTCAATAAACGTCTCTTGGCTCACAATATCCGAGGTAATGGCCGCAGCGTCTTCAAACCCTACGAATTGTCTAAAATCCACAAAATCGTCCTCAAAATGCCAGTTCTCAACAAAGCCCTTGCGCTCTGCATTCTCCGAAAAATCCAGAAGAGAAGCGGCGCAGCCGAATCTTTACAGAAGAAGAAGAAGCGTGCTGGCCTTCTGAATTGAGAAGAGGGCTAGGCGGTAATCCAAGCTCATCGTCCGAGGCTCCAAGGAGATAATCCACATCAATCCCGCACTCAGGGTTCCATAGCCGCTGGTCTTATCAGACGCCGCGGAACCATCCCTGGTTAATCCGGAGGAACCTCCGGAAGCCTCATCAGATGTGGAACAAGCCAAGCCAATTTCTTCCTGGAGGCTTCTCATAAACCTGATAACCAGGTCCTCGCTTTCAACGCACTCTTCTTGCGGTTGACTTTTCTCTAGGGTTTCACTGTCTTCCAACAGTAGGAGAATTTGTTGCTCTGTTTCTCCATGAAAACGCTTGGGAGAATCCTGCAGAGAGTCAGACTCACGGCTGCGTTTCTTCAGCAGGCCAGACATTATGATACTCCAGGTAAAAGGCTCGCAAGATCTGGATGAAGATCTGACAGGGGTATTGCTGCGGACGAGGTTATGAACTTCAAAGGAAACAAAGGTACATATATAAAATGTGTATATGTCGCAAAGAAAAGTTGGAACGGTCTAGCAGATGGCAGGCATGCCTCATGCATCTCTGCAATTTCCGGATTTAAATAGGATGTCTTTCAATGCTGGGATTTCTATCCAATTCCCGTTCCACTGCAGAGGCTTTCGGGAAACGAATTCCACGTCAGCCTGTAAATACGCATAACTAAAGGCAGTGATCCGTTTTTATTAACGGAAAGCATATACGCATAACTAAAGGCAGTGATCCGTTATGATTAGAGTGGGTTTCCAGGTGGCAGTTGGATGTAAACTTGTCTTCAATTGGGGAAGGTATCGAAAGAGTGCGCTGTTTCAGTTTCCAAATGCCAACCGTTCAGCAGGTGATTACGGACGGTAGGCCCATCACAAACACTAGTTAGTGGTTAGTGGTACAGCTGTACTTACACTCTTACTAGGGTATTTGATTTAATTTATATTAGATATTAATGTCTAGATTCAACTTTTTACTTATGGGGTTTGCAATTAGTAAAAATTGCAATGATTCCCAATTGATGTTTAATTAATTAATTATTATTACGCCGAAGGCGTTCCCCCTATGGTAGAGGACCTCCGGACGTTTCTACGACTGTCCTAAATTTGACAGCCTTTTAGACGTTTTTTGACAGCTGTTTGCATGTCATTTTTACTTTGCATGCAATTTTTGAGTTTCTATTTTTAAAATCCTATTTTTAACTCCTCTTTTTTAGATTCCGCCCTGTTTTATAAATAAGGAGTTTGTATTGGTTATTTCATCAAATAATCAGTTCGTTTTCGTGAAAGAGGGATCCGATATCTTTTATTTTATTGAAAGATCGCCGTTTCTGTTCCGCAGTGGAAGAACGCCCGTCTTTTATTGGAAGAACGATCGCCGTTTCTGTTCCGCCGTTTCTGTTCCGCAGAGGTTAGAAATTTCTGTTTTGGATTTACTCAAATAATAGATTTAAGTCTGAGTTTTTCCTGGTGTTGATACGTTTCTGTAAGGATAAAAACCGCCTCTACCGTATTTACATTAACAACGCAAATTTATGCCCGTAATTAATACATTGCATCTTTTTTACGTTTATTCTTCGACTGAACTTACATTTGTACGGAAATATCTGGAGGCCCATCTTCTCAAATATATCAGAGGAATCTCGAATATATCAGTTTTAAAATTAAAGTAAAAGACCCTTCTTCTCAAATGAAAGCGGTATATTGTCACAAGAGTCTGCTCATGTTTGTCTATAAACAAGAGCAATTTTGTAATTTTCATGTAGGCCTGTACTTACAAAGGTGAGATTTGTGTGCACTTTATGATAGGAAATCTCAAATCTCTTATCAGATCATGAATTGTCAATATGAGTGTATTTGAGAAAATCAACCACATGCAGATCAGTTGTGCAGTATTTGCAAATGAAATCAGGAGGAAGTTTGCATAGTGCTTGAAATCTGGAGTATTGTATTGGCAAAGTGTACGTTTTGTTTATATCGCTTTTAAGCAGTGCTTGTATAGTTCCAAAAAAAATAAGTGTGGAACTGAAATTGCAATAAGTAAAAAGGCCCAATAGCCTGATATGCAAATAAAGGATATCCATGATGCACATGACAAGTCATGCATGTTTCCATCATGCAGAAAATAGTTTTAAAACCTCTGAAAAGGAATTCCTGTTATCCTAAGTCGAAATGTCTTCATTCAACCAAGGAAATAGCAAATGATAGTTTCCCTTTTTAGGAAAGGAGTGATGACAGTTAATAGATTAGGAGGTTGTTTGGCAAATTCAATGAAGTTTTTCATTGAGATAGATAAGTTATGGTTGTTACACAAAGAGAACTACTACGGTAATTTTGATGTTTTGGATAACATAAATTCCATCAGTACAAACAAAAGAATAAGAAATTGTGCATGTCACTCTATTTGTAAAGGAGAAGAAAGCCGTTGCCATTTGCATTGATGTGGGAAGAGAAGGAGTGGTCCAAGTTAATGGCAGCATCTCCAAGCAGTCTAGAGTCAACACACCTCAATGGACACACACATGAACATGGCATACCAAGATTTTGAGACCAAAACTCAGACTTTATTGCACCTATGACCGTGAACATGGCATACTCAGATTTTCCACCCCTAAAATTAATAATCCAATATTAATTTTAAGGTTTTTAATCTTAGATTAGATTATATTGATGAATGATTTTATCACTTTCTTCATAATTTTTTTATTCATTAGTGATAAATACCATCAATTTCAATATATCATTATGTCAAAATTTAAAATAATCTTTCCAAAAAAATACAGTAGAAATGGAGATTTACAGATCAAAAGATTTTAAAGAACTATACAATAAAATCCACTATCATATCGTGATAATGAATATACATATTGGGATGTTTTAAATGTTCTATCTCTACATTTCTAACTTGTTACAAATTCATGCATATACATTTACCAATTTTATATCATGAGTGGTAGCGTTATGTAGTGAATATGACATTGGCAGTGTAGATATATTTAGTTTTATTAACTTATTTTTCACTTTTTTGTAGGTTATTTGTGATTCTCATTCTCCCGCGGTAAAGAAGAGCGTCGTCTCTAAACAAACTTGAGGTGGGTTTTAATATTGATTCAAGTGCTTATTCATTTGTTTCGTTTATTGCATGCTATGGTTTAAAAAATTATTGTAGAGAGCTTTCATGTTATATTCTTTTGATTGTTACATTTATATTTAGACTCCAATCCTTTTTCCGAAGTGACATGTGGGGGCACGTGCCTTCGTCAATGACATGATTCGTTATGTGCTGAGGGGTTCGTTCCCCAATGAGGCCATTTCGAAGCGTCCCAAGTTGGACGTTAGACTGATCAGCGACAAGGCTTTTAAAGCTGCCCGTCATACCTAAGAACATCTTGGTGGACTAACATACTTATTTTCCCTCTCCAGTTTAATATGATGCAGACTAGAAACACAATTCCCCTCCCCACAACGGGATTGACATTAACTACGCCTCACTTGCAGAGGGAGGAAAATTTTAAGCGTATTCAATGTGTTGTTAATGTTTTGCATTGTAGGCAACCGAAACCACCTAAAACAGTGATAGCTGAAATGATCAGAGATCGCCTCCACCTGATGCCAACATCCCCAATTTTTCTCTCCAAAATCCGAACGATTGCGAGATCATTCACGAGGCTTTTGCTTGATTTATGATTCGAACGAAGATGCACTGAAATATGAACCACCCCACAAATTGAGGAGAATGGGAATTCCAATCGAGGCATCTGCAACTGGACAAAACTACAAGAAACGTGCAAAGAAAATTGCACAAGCAAAAAGCAAGAAATTTGATTTTAAAAAATAGCTTGTAGTGGTTAGTTTATAAGTGTTTGTTTATAAGTATTTTTGAAATAAACTGTAACTCGTTCCAAATATTCCATGTATGTATTGTCGCAGTATATATCCGACGGAGAATCAAACTTATCAAACACATGTTCAGTTTTTGTTATCCAACAACTATGCTTTCCTAATTTCTTTATCTTTGTGTTTCCATACAAATACCTATAGTCTTCTCACTTCAAGTGTACATATTGTTCTTATTGTATTCCATTATGTTTGCTTAACATAATAATATGTAATTCATTTCAAATAAATGCATGTATATATTGCGGCGGAACATATGGGGCACAGAATCTAACTTTTCAACAAACAACAACAACAACAACACATTTTTAATGAGTTATTCATTATATCTTTCCTTTATACAATTGCTCGCTTCTTTATGTAAACCAACGACACATTTTTAATGTGTACTTCATAATATTTGCACACAAATACATATAGTTTTAAAATGCCGACAAACAACCATACAAATTTTAGTTGTTTTCAACCAAAGCTTTGTACATTATATCACTTTTTTGCATATTGAATTGTTAAAGGGTTAGACTTCATGTTTGCACTTTTTAGAAAATATGAAATAATAAGGAAGTCAACTTTAAAGGTTCTCATTCTTTACAAATGCATGATTTCCTGAACAAATCCTTCATTTCATGATTGACTGCCCTACAAGTTTACATTTTCCACCATATATTTGCAGAATTCTCACAATCTCGAGCACCTTTTAGTTGCCATGGAAATAACTCTGACACACGAAGGCATTTCTCAATTGATTGAGGGTGGTTCCAATGTTGACCCCACATTTCAGATACTGCACTTGAGCTCTCTAAGGTCCATTCTCAACACGGGAGCCCAACATCGTGTTGACCTTTCAGATGGGATACATTTTCAGACAGCACTTCTACCCTCCAAATTTGCAAGTCGTGTAACCGACAATTCAATACAAGAAGGCTCCATCGTGTGCTTACACAAATCCCTCGTTAGAATGATCAAAAGTGAACTGTAAGCTTCATCTCTTGCTCAATTACCAATGTACATAAACTCGCTATATCAATTAAAATTTAATTCTATTTATTTTTTCCATCCCTTGCTCAGTTCTAATTATATCCTGTTTTTCTTTTCCATTGCAGCACCGTTCTTATCATTGAAATGGATGTTGTTGTTGAAACACATTTGGTAATCGGTGCTCCAATCCAACTACCAACAAATGCTCTCAAACACAGTCAGTTGCCACAAACAGATGCAAGTGCAAATCGGGTAACAAATATTTTACGAGAACACCAACTAAAATAAGTGCTTTGAATACATCTATGCACATGTGGTCCGTAGAGGGCCGTGCCCTAGCAAAAACAACCCTTCGCCAATATCACAATGCAAGGGGAAATGGATCCGTGTTTGGGTTTGATTTTGTTGATCAGGAAGGAGGAGAAATCCACATCACTTGTTTCAACGAGGCCGCGGAAGCATTCTATGAGCAGATTGAGAATGGGAAGCTATATACAATTTCCAATGGGAGGATTGCGAGGATTGCTGATGCAAAGCTATGTTATAACCATTTGAACAATGCTTTGGAGATTTTCCTGCAACCTTCCTCAACCATATCTCCACTCATAGCAAATGAAGATACAATACCTTCCCATAACTTTCACTTCACCAAAATCAAGGAATTACTGCAAGCGTTGAAGGTTCTACAGTTGATTTGATTGGAATTGTTGTTACGATGTCACCATGCTCAACAATTCATCGGTATGACAAGTCTGAAACAAAGAGAAGAACACTGCAGTTAAAGGACATGTCGGGTTTCAGTGTAAGTGTCACATTGTGGGGACATCACTTAGATGATATAAGCAACGAACTTGAAGACATGCTTTGTATACCGCCTCTTCCGGTCCTCGCCTTGAAAGCTGCCCGCGTCTCCAGTTTCAATGGAAGCTCAGTGGACACTATTTCAAGAACCAAATGTTACGTCAACCCTAAAATTTTAGAAACAAATACACTTCATGGCTGGGTTGATTCCGATGACTACTTCCTTCCGCGCCTCTATCACAACCCAATTTCTAGGCCCTCCAAAAAGCATGACCTCTGTAACGACGATTTCGAGGTACTAAATATGGGGAACACTGAGAGAAATGAATGGGCCATGGTTACTGCAGAAATCACGAATATTAGCATGGACAACTT
Source organism: Taxus wallichiana var. yunnanensis (assembly GCA_018340775.1). Taxonomy (NCBI): domain Eukaryota; kingdom Viridiplantae; phylum Streptophyta; class Pinopsida; order Cupressales; family Taxaceae; genus Taxus; species Taxus wallichiana. Next base: position 755,344,316 of record CM031243.1, read on the forward strand.
TTTTTACAAGGCATGTCCTCTTCAAAAAGGTGACAAACAATGCAGGAAAAAGGTGAAAGAGAATGGTAATGGTTCATGGTTATGTTCAAGTTGCAACAGACAAGTGCAAAACTATGATTATAGATATGCACTCAGGATCGATCTAAAGGACCCAACAGGAGAACTTCAATCAGTTACCACTTTTGATGAGATAGTTGAGTTAATCATGGGTGTTGCAGCTAGCGACCTCCATATATTGACTATAGACGAAGATGCGACTAGTGAAATTATAAGTAATGTCATCGGAAACGAATACTGCTTCACACTTTCACTGAAAAAAGAGACATATTGCGGAAACAACAGATTGAAATGTGTCATCCTCAGTTCAAAGAAAGCAGAAAATAGTGCAACTGCTCCATAACCTTTACGCAAGGATTTCCAACCCACCCATCCCTTCAAACATTACACCCTCACTCATCCCATTCTATACTTTGCACTATGACTGCTATGTTTCTTATTTCATATCTATGTTTCACTTTTTTCCCTGCTTCAAAAGAAAACTGTTGAATTCCCTTATACACTGATATACTATTGTCTCCTTCTATTATGCGGATTGTTAGTACTTTTAAGAAAATAAATACAAAAAATATTCAATTTTGTTATGTACGTATTTACATCCTTCTGTAGTATGTGAACACATTTTATGTTTCTATATATCTAATACTCTTTTCCTTAATAAAAAAGTAGTTTCTCAAAACTCAAATTGTTACCTCTTATACGTATTTCCCATTGGTACTCCACATGCATTACAATTGAATTTAGTTTTACATTTTCACTTATTTCTGTATTTGTTTGTCATCAAACTATGTATCGTTCCTTGCTAACCCAAAATGATCTTTATCCAACAGGTGGTACTCCATAATCCTGTGACTTCGCAATCATGTCGACTCCTGCAAAACGAGCCCAACGAAGAGAAAACTACGCAAAAAATAAAGTACACATAACTGCTGAGCAACGGCGTCGTAAATTAGAGCATAGAACAACGAAAATCTCTAACATCTTTCAACTTACAACGACCAACAACCTACGATCCCCCAACATTCCAATCTTTCCATCAAATACAACTACTGAAGAATTGCCAACCAACATTCCGCATGTAACTTCCATGGAAAAAACCTTTCAAGAGCATGCCACTTCCTTCCGTATGAACCCATCTTTGCTAGCAACTGTCACTTTGCCCCAAATGTCAGGGATGCCACATGAAACTGTCTCAAGTACTGACCTCTCTTCAGTTCATCCCACATATACAACCGGTTTCTCCTCTCCTTCAGACTGCTTTCCACCTTGCAATCCACAAATGACTGAAACAGAACACCCCACCCCTTCTAATACACAGAGATTTCCCATATCCCCGCTCTCTTCACTGAATTTAGAAGCCCAACGTCGGTTTCGCAAAAGAATAGATTTGTTGGCGAACATCCAAACTTGCTCAATCTGTTTGGAAAATTACCCTGGAATTAAAACAATTTTTTCCGAAGGCTTTCCCTCGTGTAACAGATGCAAAAGTGAAAAACAAGGCCACCGCTTCTCTTCATGGAACAACATGGACCCTGAAAAACAACCTATCGTTCTTGCGTCTTTAACCCAAATCGAGGAGATGCTTATCGCACGAGTTAATCCATTCATGCAAGTCGCCCAAGTACGTGGCGGGCAATACAAATACTCAGGACACACCATAAGCTTCCCACAAAACATTACTTCAATAGCAAAGACCCTACCCCGCCGCCTTGGAGATTTGGACATAGTTCTCATACAAAGGGAAGGATCTAATTTAAAAAATTATGATTTCTACGTCAGTAGATCTCGTGTTTGTGCAGCCTTGCAATATAAAATCCAACACGACCCCTATTACAAAGATGTCTTAATCGACGATGACGCCCTTTCCTCACTACCATCTGAATCGTCAAATGTTTCCTCCTCTCTCAACACAGCCACAATGGAACTTCCCCAAATGCAAACTTGCTCTACAACTCATGGTAGTGGTGTTCCCACCCACTTTGATGAAACATATGAACACTCATCGTCTTTCGTGCCAACACCTCACAATACAGGAACAGAAGAAGAGGAAATCGAACAGTTCTTGCTCAACCACGATGGTAACACTCCATTTACCATGCCATGGCCAGAGCTTGGGCTTTCGCCAATAAATGAATATAATACGGAAGGCCTATTCTCAATGGCTTTCCCAACTTTATTTCCGACAGGAAAAGCAATGTGGCAACAACCCCGCATTAAAGAAGTTCCAATGCATGAATACGCACTTCATTTGATGCGTTACCATGATGGGCGTTTCGGTTCCCACCCAAGATTTCGTTACTTCCTTCTAAACCTCATAATGCGACACAGAAGCCAGTCCACGGCAGCAGTTTTTATGAAACAAAACACCGAATCTGGAATCCCTCCAACAATTAGAGAGCTACGAAGACAACTACTGGAATGCCCCAAAGACAACCTCCCAGATAGCTTAATGCGCTTTGGATCGAGCCTTCGAGGGACACGTTCATTCTGGGCAAAAAGTAGAAGCGAGCTTTCAGATATGGTGGAACAATTAGGGACACCAACCTTATTCTTCACTCTAAGTGCTGCAGACACTAAATGGCCAGATCTCCACAATATTATGTCTGGTGAATGCCCAACAGATCCTCGAGCCGCCCAACGTTGGAGAACACTTAACATTGTCTCTAACCCTCATCGAGTATCGATACCCGCATCACCAGATTCACAATATATTTCGGGAAGAAATATTGCGAAGAACTTGGAGCAAGAGACTTTTGAGTACGAGTAATCAAATCTACTTATTTTAAAGTTTTTCCCAAACTACATATCTAATATTTATGTTCCCTCATCTCGCAGGTACGAATGGCAACATAGAGGCTCTGCACATGTCCACGGTTTATTGTGGCTCGAGAATGCACCAAAGGTAGACGAACTGGACTGGGAGGACACAACAGTTATTGAGGCGACAAAACAATACTTTGATAAGTTCGTGTCTTCCTGGAACCCTCGCCCGGCTTGCAACCGCTTGGATTTCGTTCGCAGGTCACTCCTAGATGACCCTTGCTTGCTAGATACAACACAAATTCTATCCACCTCCCCGCATGCGGACCTTGAAGAACTACTTAATCGAGTTCAGCGCCACACTAAATGTTCAGAGCAGACATGCCTGCGTAGAAAGCAATCACAGCTGCAGTGCAGGTACAACGCTCCTTGGGCCATGCAACCTACTTCTTCCTTACACATTGAAGGTGACAGGAAAATAAAGTACCTCCCTTCCAGAAACGATGACAGATTGAACATCCACAATCGAACAATGATATACATATGGAGAGCAAATGTCGATTGCCAACCGGTACTTTCCCGCCATGCCGTTCTTAAGTATATTGCAAAATATGCTTCAAAAGCCGAGCAACGTTCAGAAACATATCACCAAATGCTATCCAGAGTTTCAAGAGATGCAGACGCAGATTCTCCAGCACATATCGCGATCCGTAAAATGCTCACAGAAAGTGTTGTTGAACATGACATAAGCGCACAAGAAACATGCCACATGCTGCAAAAAATGCCACTTGTTATGTGCAGCCGTCCATTTGTATCATTAAATGTTGGAAAAAGATTCTGAGACGTGTCGTTGAAAGTGACGCCGATGCACAACAAACCACCGCTTTCTTGGATGCATATAAAGTTCGTCCAACAACCATGGAACACCTACCACTTATTCAAGTTGCTCGAGATTGGAGCTACAACAAGCACCGTAAAGGTGATAAATGGAAAAAATGACCGATACAAGCAATTGTACGGGTCCACCCGAGATTTGTGGATGTCCCTGCTCAAGAATCAACGTCATATGACCTTTTCTGTTGGTCAGAACTCCTATTATACAAGCCTTTCAGAAATATCACGTTTGAATTTGGCTCAACCCCACATGACATCAATGTCACTTGGGACATGTACAAGCACAACTACAGACCGTGGCATGTTCTACGCACTACCGCAGACACAGGACTTGCAACAGATGTTAGTTCTGACTCAGAGCCCGAATGCAGTATTCAACAAGAACCATTACAAGAATGGCAGGTCTTTGCACAACTTCGCCCCGGAAACAACACGGGTCTAGACAGTCTTGAAATGTTGGGGAAACGAGATTTTGACATACACAATAATTGGACCATACACGGCGTTCCCCATGATTTGCAAATAACTGGTTCATCATTCATCGAGAGAGAGAAGGCAGACACAATTAACAACAACATACATGCCACACCACCATCTTCCACACTTCCTTTGTCTCCAGAACAACAAATAGCTCTTGATACCATACTACACCATTCAGCAAACAAATCCCTTCTACCTCCACTAAGATTGATAATTCAAGGAACGGCTGGCACAGGAAAATCATTTTTGATAAATAAAATCCGAATTCATTCACAGCATTGACCATATCTCCCTCTCCTCTACTTGTGCTCGCCCCTACCGGTGTTTCAGCATTCAACATCTCTGCATCCACAATCCACGCAGCCATGCGTATTCCAATCAAAGAACTAAAACCCCTTGAAGGTAGTGCATTATCGTCTTTTCAAGAATCGCTGAAACATATAGAATATGTTCTTATTGATGAAATGAGTTTCATCGGGCCAAAGTTGCTAAGCAAAATTGACAGTAGGCTCATGAAGCTTTCCCACACTCAAGAACATCTGAATTTGGGAACAGATCAGTCATCCTCCTCGGTGACCTCGGGCAATTACCGCCGGTTTTGGACAGTCCTCTTTACGCAAGTAATTCCTACGGAGCAACCCTTTGGAAGGGATTTCAATCTTCCATTACATTGCGAACAATATTTCGGCAACAAGGAACAACCAATGCACAGGTTTCATTCCGGAATTTACTGCTCCACATGCGAGATTCGACCCCTCTAATTGAGGATTGGGAACTCTTGATGTCTCGCACAGACACACACCTAACTCAGCAGGAGCTCAACATTTTTAAGGATGCACCACATTTGTTTGCAAAAAATGATCAAGTGGCATGCCACAACCTACAGATGTTGAAGGCATTGAACGTTCCGATCGCCCAATCCATTGCTGAAAGTAACAGGCGGATTGGACCAGGAAATCCTGATGATGATCAGTTGCAACACAACGTTCTATTATGCAAACAACAAAAAATCATGCTTATTGCAAATCTATGGGTTGATGCAGGCCTCGTGAATGGTGCCACAGGAACAATCACAGACATTGTCTATGACGCATCAATCTGACCACCAAAGCATTACCTTTATTTGTTGTTGTAAAATTTGATAGATACAACGGCCCATGTTGGGATCCCTCCAACCCCTTACATATTCCCATACCCCCTATTTCCAGAGGGAATCGAAGACAGTTGCCGATTAAAATGGCCTGGGGATTAACTATCCACAAGTCGCAGGGACTTACTTTGCACAGAGCAACCGTCGACATTGGAACCACTGAAAGGCAGGGTCTGACATTCACACCTTTCTCCAGTACCCTCGCTTGCAAATCTACGCATTTCACCCGCTTTTTCATTCGAGAGATACTCAAATATGGCGCACGTACCAGCACTCGAAGCAAGAAGAAAGGAGGAAGCAAGACTACTATCACTCAACCCATCGTAAATACTAGCTTCTGCTTTCATAGCACCTCAAATACTACTATACTCAACATTTCTTCTATCGAAAGCGGCAAGGTCATTCAAGGGATATCAAATGTAATCAAGTTTATTGAAACTAAAATTTCCCACTAAATGCTACCACTCATGATATAAATACTGCAAACGTATACATGTCTCATTACGTGTACGTATACCTACATTTATTTTTTGTTTGCAAATATGGTATGCAACTTTAAAAGTACAAACCTGTAACATAATTAAATGTACACATACAACATTACAATGTAATGTTTCAACTAAAGTCCTACACTACAACTATCAATCACACACATTATCAATTGTATAATAAATGTTTCTCCAACAAAACACCAACTGAACAACCAATGCACAACTAACAACATCAACTATAAAATTGATTAACTATCGAAAACGATATCACAAGTAATCATGTACGAATTTATAACAAGTTTGAAATGTAGAAACAACCTTCAGATTAAGTGGATCAATAATAACTGTACCTCTAAATCAAATAACATATACCGTTCGGCGTTCACATCTCATGAAACACATGCGATTGCTAGTTTTAATTTATTATTAAAAAATTCTCCCTCCTTTGGCATATATATATATATATATATATTTATATATATATATATTTGGATATGTTTTTCTATTTTGTCAAATAATTTGTGTTATATATTTCCATGGGGGCTCTTATCTTTCAATCAAAAGTATAAGTAGAATATGGGAAATAGAATTATGGTTACTTGATATGTTTAATGATTGAATTTAACATATCGGTAAAAAATACTTATTTTGAAAACTCTGTGTATCTCTCTATACTCACTTTAGAGTGGGGGAATTATGTATTTCTTTTGATATAATCGAAATTGCTAGTTTGGAAGTTGCCTCATTTGGTTATGTGACTTCTATTCATCTATTTTAATGTTAATATAGTGAAATAATCAAAATCTTTCAATGTACATGTTTTATTCTTAAACAACTTTACATAAAATTGAAAGTTTTGTTGTCTATTGTTGTAGTTGATATCAAACAACACATCATCAACTGATGTTAATACAAAGATAAATTTACATACATATATAGTCTTACAACTTATTGACAAATCTCATCACCTTCTCCTTGAGCGAAACATTATTGTAGGTGCCCCTTTTCTTTCTCATTAAATGTAAGTTGCAATAGTCTATTTCGTGTATGATGTGTTATATTTTATTATTTTTAAGTGTTTCATTGAATCTTCTACAACCCATAGCTTGCAAGCTAGGATTGTCCTTTGAGCCACCATCCTAGGCCTCGTGGTTTAGGTTAATGTTATTCATTATAAACTTTTTATGGTACACAATTACTAAGTTAGTAAATCACCCTTCGTGTTCATTCTTGTGTTGTGTTTCCATGATCCATATCATGCATATATTTTTAGGGGAAAATCATATGCTTTGCTCAAACTCTTCATTATTATATTTTTGTGGCCTAATGATACAATGTTATGATAGTTTAATGGTGTTTTGTTATGATTAGCATACTCTATGTTGAATATATTATTTTGTATATATGTTTTTTCAAAATCTATACTAGTAAGAGTCATTAGGTATAACATAGATAAAAAAACTAAGACGTGCATAATGTAACACCCTTTATTCCTCATATCTAGAAAATTAAAACATTGCTTACTATGATAAATCCACCATTGAAATACCAATGTACACCCTCTACCCATTCAAAAATATTAATTTTATCTTTGACTCGTCTAATTCCTCAACTTCAACTCTAAGCTCCTTTTTAACTTAACCCTTATCAAAAATACCAACCTCATTCAAATTCACAACAAGTGTTTATGAATAAAATTGAAATCTATAATGTTTTTCTCTTGATCTTCCATTTGTTTCCAATATATTTTGTCATAGGTAAAATATGGCACTTTGATAATGGTGTATGGGACAAAGTCCCCCTCTATCAGTAAGGAGAGGTGCCTTGTATTGAAAAGCCAAAGCCAAATAAGAATAATATGTACAATATCTACTCACATTACTAACTTATAGGGGTGATACATTACTCTTAAAGAAAGAAATATAAACTAAAAAGAGAGAAGAAAGGAATGAAGAATTGTGAGAGATGGAGAGGAAAACTTGAATTTTGAAATCTACAAAACTTAGATTTTATTCCAATTTTCAAGGAGGTCATTTAATGTAAGAAATACTTGATTGGAATCTTGCATGTCACAAAAATAATGAAGAAAGGAAAACATCTAACATAAGAACACATGTTATCACCAAAGAGACCATTACACAAAATTCAGAAAATCTCATTATAGTTCTTCGCGAGGATGAATAAAAATTTCATACATTCTTTTATTCCCAAACAAGATCTTGTACAAAATTCTAGAGAAAAGAAAAAGTATCTCCAAAAATCCCTAATTGTCTCTAGCAAAAAATTTCCAAAAGCTTCAAGAAGTGTTAAAAATTCCATTTACAAGATTTTGGACAACATAAATTCTTTCCAAAGATCCCTGAAGAAATCCCCTAAAGAAGTCTCTCAAAATAGTCCCTCCAATAAGTAAAAATCTCCAACTATGTAAAAGTCCAAGATCTGATGACAATAAGGTAAGTATTTATGTCCAACATAAATAAAATAGATACAAGAACCACATTTTCTACAAATTACATAACTTCAAAAGTCACTTTTTAAAAGTGGGAGATTTTAAGTGAAAATATGATTTTTTGAAAAGTGGCATTTTACAACGAACAAAAGGCAAAAGATAAAAAATTGAAAATATGATCACATGAAAATGTATATTGAAAGAATTACATATTGATCGCTTTGTTTCACAACCACCAATTGATTGATGCCTTCAATTTTTTGACCTATTTTACCATTGTAGTTTCCCCCAAATAATTATATATTATCATTTTTATTATGGAAGTGGGGGTTTAGGGGATTCATTCCCCTACGGGGTTGAGGAGAATGCCCATGCGGGATTTGGAATCCATGAAAATTTGATCTTCACATGGCCTTTGAAATATGATGTTTTTCGGCATCTTAGTGTAAAATATTTACATTTTGGGATTCATGGATCGGGATGCAATTTACATTTATTTTGGACTTTTGCTCAAGTTCAATGGAATAAAAAATATACTAGTAAAAATTACCCCTACTCTAATAGTTAAAATCTTTGTTGCATGAGCTTATAGATATTTTTGCACTTGTAATGTCCACCATGAAAAAGACTCATTTTTTTAATAGAAATTTTTGCCTCAATGATTGGAACTAGTCTTGTGGTCAAAAATTATGATATGGGATTTCAAAATTGTTTTGTAGTCCAAAACTCTATCGTGGGAACTTAGAAATTATTTTGTATTCAAAATGTCAACTCAAAACTCAAAGATGCTTTTGTAGTCCAAAATTATACTTCAAGAGCTCAAAGCTACTTTTGAAGTCCAAAATATTGTCACGAAAAAAATATCTAGGTTAAATGTAGTAGAAAGTTTTGTTAGTTGGGAAATCCGAGATCATAATTTGAGTTACAATTTGTGAAAAATTACTTCTTTACTAAGAAACCTCAAAATTCCATTACAAAGTAGGGATTGAGATCTTTTAGGTAGTCTTGACTTTTTTCTACTACAAACATCTAAAATTATAGTTTATCCTATTTCTTTCGACACTCAACTAAATTTTGTTTTCTCAAGTCCTGTAGACTTATAAGATTCATTTCACAACTTTGAATTGATGGAATTTTATCAATTGCAAAAAAACTTACTTGGAGGACTCAAATATTCACCTAAGTTCAAATTTGGGGACAATACATTCACAAGAACCAAGAAAGAAAATTAATTGAACATGTAAACATGTAACAACACAAAAAAGAGGGTATAGATCATTGAATTTAAACACATAATTGTTGTTTCCATGAATTGCACTTAAGAGGAAAACATAACAATTCAAAAATAACAAACCTTTTTAAAATGTGTGTTTTCTATACACTATGTGTATGGGTATATGCATATGTATATTTACATGTACATGTACATGCCCTTGTCATGTTAGTTAACTAATGAAGGTTCATGGGACAATATTCATACTTGTGAGTGGTGTGAGTGGTAAATGCATTAATATCATCACAAATGATGTCAATGATACATGTTTCCCTCATAATAGTTATAGATGCATATATTTATCTTAAATTACCACATATGTAGATTCCTTCATGGTATGGAATCCTCATCATATTTTGACGTGACAATGAAAGGAGGTTTAAAAATAGTCTTAAAAGGGGTTCCAAGAAATTAGACACTTTTCATCTCGAGATTCTCATAAGAGAACACCTACAAGATAATACACAAATATTAGAAACTTGTAGAGTTTCTAATAAGTGAATAAGAAATTGTTTTGGTTATTAATTGTCCACATTGTATGTTTGTGTATGCATAAAATTATATAAATAGAGTAATGTAGTTTACTAATGGGTGGTTCAAATAGTCTCGAGTTATAGGAATATTGAGATTTGAATGTTCTTCATTAGTCTAAAAATAGAAATACATTAAGTAAAACACATAAATGGAACAAACTTTCCGAGTTAAGTTTGTAGATAATGAAAAATATGTTCAAATAATGAAAAAAGAAGAAAAAAATCATTAAGGAACACATTAAAATTTAGGGGTTGGCAATGTAAAATGTGATCTACATAGGCTAAAAAAGAAGACAATTTTGAGTTCATTTTCATTTAAGAAGATTATATCATGATATAACCTATATGGATGCTACTAGCCTATTTGGATCCAAATATGTGAAGTCTAAGTATTTTGTGTAGGTTCACATAGATCTATACGTCTATTTTCCGACACTAGGATATTGTGATGAATATGTGACGTACTTGAATTTCCTTCTTAGTTGTCAAACCATAGTTTGGCTTGCCTTGAAGGTAAGAAACCTTAACAGGGTTATTTTCTTGTGTCGACTAACTCCAATCACTACACAAATGGTTGAGTATTGTTTTCATTTCACCAATCCAAAGATATCTCATATCCATGTAATTCTACCACAAGCATGTGATGAGATACAACTAGTGATATAAAAGTAAATACACTTATCATGAAACCCTTAATCTGACTTTGAACTTGATAATGTGATGTTTGACCCTTGTATGCATCATATTAATGCATTTGGCTAATCTAGGAGTTCTCTTAGAAGATTTCGATATTTGTGTGCAATGTTTCCAAGTGATGAGGTGTTCTCTAGCTAGTATCTACATGTATTGAATAACTTATGTTTCATATTTTAAAATAGATGACCTTTCATTTGTTTTTATACTCAATCACCCTAAAATCCTACTAATTCCAACTAAGAATGGTTGCCCCTTTGAAATTGTTATTATTATCTACATACAAAGTAGGTTCATGAAATGTGCACAAGTTCGGGCCAAATGTATGTAAGGCCTTAAATCCATACAATGGTCACAGAATTTATAATTAGAATATGTGTGATGTTTTCTTAAAATTCAAGTCAACCTCTATATAGAATAAAAGGGTTCTAGTGATGCTAAACCGGAGAATGATGTCAAACAAGTGGCAAAGATATGGTTTAAAAGAGATAAATATGCATGAATAAGGTCAATTATGTATTTATAGACAATCTATAAAAAGAAAAAAATGTGTAATTTTCAAGTCCCTCGACCAAATTTAGGGTACTACTGATTCCCTCTCTTAATATTGTATTAAAAAATGCAATATTATTAAAAGTCAAAGGAAATGCAATACACGTAGATATTGATCATATACTATTATAATGAAAACCACAAATTTTTTCCACGCGTAAATGCTTGAAAACACAAAGTGGAAGTATATTTAAGCTTGATAAAGATCTATACAATTGAAATTTGAAATTTTCCATAAATTAAAATTTTGAAAACTTAAAATTACTGAGCATGATAACAACTACACCTAATCAATATAAAGAACCACATGCCACAATTGTCAATTCATTTAAAGAGTGTCATGGTGTGCACATTCCCCAACATGATTATTTTTCAAACATCTAGTAGTTAGTGATTTGAAACTAAAATTAATAATAAATACTTATCAATCGTTTAGGAAATCATGAAGGAATAATTGAGTAACCAGATTATATAAATTAATATACTTATTTAGAAACTAGGTTTTTATTCATGAACATTTAACTAATTGAGTAAGAGAGAATTAAGGTTAGTATAACTACCTAGTTGGTTCGAGATGGATATCTAGGTGTGAAAAAGGGATAAATTATCTAGAAAAATCTTACAGATGTTTCGTCTTTGATTTTGGAGTTGTATTGTACACAAGGATAAAATAATTTGTCTTGTTCCAAGCCATTTTACATATTAGTCATGTTGTAAAATTTAGTTTAGGTCAGTAAATGACACTTTGTAACTTATAGGACTTCTACGAACCACCGATATGTGACTTTTTATAAAATATTAGGTCTCCATAATGTGTGAAACCCTTTAAAATCAATCAACTTGGCTTAAAACCCTTACAGGGTAAAACCCCTACAAAAATGTTAGTGGTTGGGTTGAAGAAAAATATATACACTACCTATATCGCACTACTTTAAAGAGGTCTCAAATCATATGTAATTATCTACCTAGAGATGTAACAATACTTAATGGATGTAATCGCATTTGATAACCCGATAACTTGATAATGCTTCATAACGACTTGGCTTGCGTATGTTTGATTTTTTTTTAGGGATCTTGATTTTGGAATCTTGATTGTTCAACATGGTTTGGGTTTCTTCAAACTTGTGTGAGAGTTGTTTCTAATGTCCTCTATTGCTTTAGGGAATTATAGGAGAGCTTTGTGTTCCTTTCGAGTGATATTTTCTAAGGGACCTCTTGAAAGTACTAGGTGACTAAATGAGTACATTAAACTTTCCTATATAGAGTTTCGTGGATATAATTTCACATTAAGGCCAAACCATAGTGATATTACCAACCCATAAAAGATATAAGAAATTAACTATCATGGCCCTAAATAATACCATTCAACTTAGGACCAAACCGTTAGATAGGTTGGTCCATAAGGAAGATACAATGCTATAAATTTTTGTGTATGACAATTAGGATAAGTGGATTGTTTTTTCCTGATGTAAGCATTTCTTTAAATGAATGAAAATTGTAAAGAGGATAGTAATTCTTGTAATAGGACTAAGGATGGAATATGATATATTATTTATGATCAAAATAGGTGCAAAAGTCACAATTTAAGGGATTAACTGATATCGACATTATCGGTGATAATTATAAAATTTAGGCATGGGTCGCAGATTAGTAGCGGGATGAATAATAGTGGAAATTGGAATAAGTAATGTTATGGTTGGATCTATTAGTGCCCGAGCCTCATAGTTGGAAAGCCCTCATGGGAATCTATTACGCTCAAAATAAAATAATAGTCAAAAATCTGTGAACCCACCTTCGGCTATTATTATCGAGATGCAATAATTAAAAAGAAATTCCTGAATGAAATCTCGGATCCAAAGATTGACTAAAGCGCGTTAAGTATTGTTATCCAATTTTGCACACTGCAAGAGATCACACGTAAAATATCGAACCCACCTTCGGAGATGCACCCATATGAAGATCACCGACTCGAAAGGCACCCAGAGTTCTCGGTTCGAGTCGAGCCGATAAAGAACCCGTGTCAAATCGATAGTCATCTCGTAAATCATCTCAAAGGAGACTCTCAACAGTAAGAGCTCGACGATGGTCTTGTTAATGCAAAATATAGCTCGTTGAAAATTGACGAATGAAAGGAATCGCACAAGGATCTCGTGGAGATCGATGCAAAAAGCTCAAGGCCAAGTCGTGAGAGTCAAAGTCAACATAATGCCAGTGTTTAATCCATTGAGACAAAGGTTCACCAAACACTTGGGAGAATTATCTTGTTTGACCGAGATGATATGAAATTATGTAGATATGGGAGGTTCAACATCATTGAATCTCGGCTGTAGATTACATAATGGAAGGACTTCTATCAACCCAGTGAAGAAAGTATAAGCACCATCGAATACCAATGTAAAATTGAGTCAAACCGACATCTTAAAAAGAGTCATGAATTATAATGGTGTTCGACCTTCCTCGCCAAGCATTTGGTGCACAGTGCAAGCAGCTGACATGTCAGCAAAGATAAAGCGGCCTTTTTGAGCGCTTCCAACAAGCGGGTCATCCAACTATGTATTTATCTCGATCAAAGATCGAATGCATCCTCAAATTCGGGATTTTCCTTCAAGATATTTTTATGAAAATCGATTAAGTGACAAAGTGAGAGTGTTACCAGAAACCCGAGGAAATTTATTACAAAAATTCTCTATCGAGATCTTACTCGCTTTTACGATGTAGTTCATGGAAGCGGATCTCATAGAGGTATAACTGTTTCATATCGTAATATTCATGAGGCACAATTTGCTTTGCAATTATATGAGCATCTTCAACAAGTCACTAAGTCATGGTGCATAAATGATTCTCGTTGAAATTATCACACCTTACAAGCTACACTTAAATGTTTGCAGTGAGAGTTAATGTTATCCTCAAATCGATGAATCAAAACTCGGCAGAGGAAAATCGGGAGCACGATCATGGCAGACATCGAGTAGGTAATTCCCGCAAATGGGAAATATTTTACTATCTTGCCAAGGTCATGGCAAAAGCTAAGGCCGGGGCCCGTGAAGTAATTTGGCCGATTCCGACGTGGGAAATAAGGAGCAAGACCGCCAAGTGGAAATTTCGGGATGGAGAGCCATGCCGTTTCACTCCGCGTAGGGGAGAAATTGGATCAAACCGCCAAAAAAGGGGAGAAATCCGGTCAAACCGCCAAGCGTGAAATATTGGTTTGGCAAACCATGATCAAACCTCCACGAGGGGAGAAATCGATCAATCGCCAAGCGGAAATATTACAATGGCAATCCGTCATGAGATTTCCGCACAGCCGCTTAAACGTGGTCCGAGTCTTTGGGCGAGTCACACGCAAGGTAAGTTGGAAAACGTGGAATGAAGCGCAAGTGTTTAATCGGATTAAACGTGGTTGTCCGTCACCGCTTTGTAAATGTAAGGTTGTTTGAAGGAGGTTTTACACATTCCGCATCCACGCATAACATTCTAAGTGGTCGCGAGAAGCTCCCACGCACAGTTGCAGAAAACAAATATTCACTGCCATGCACGATGGATTGGAGTCACGCTGTTCGAGGCTTCATAGAATTTCCATGAACCAGGAGATGAAGGTTTATTACGTGCAGAGCGAAACGATTCATATTGCTCGGCATTGTTTTCCCCTAGAAACGAATTGAATGCGAAGGTCAACTCTGAAGATACCCGGTCAGCCGTTTTGCCTGCTACATCCTTGTTACTCGTAAATGGTCTCTTCAAGAAAATCCGAGAGCAGAGGCAATATTTATACCTTTCCATTATGTGCGTTCAATCAGACAATAAAATATTCTTTTACCAGGTTCAGAGAAGCTCGTTTTTAACAATGGACGATTATATCAGAGTTTCGAAGCTAGGTTTTATCTAGCTTTATTTCTATTAGCTTTGATCCGCGACTAAGGAAGAATTCATATAGTTGTTACTGTACATTTTTTCCAAGGTCCTCTTGGCTGCCCCAGTTGTTCAATGTATTTTTTGAAGAGCTTATTTCACGTGTTGCAAATTGTAACATAAAAGATCTTTTTAGTTTCGAAAAAATGAGTATATTGTATAGCTCACGGCTACCTATGCCATAGGTTCCAATAGTAGCATAATTGTCGATTGGAGCTGAGATTTCCGGGTGCACTGCCAAAATACCAAGGGGCTCTTTGGCCAAAAAATCAGTCTTAGGGTGTCTATCAGACATGTTATGGGCATGAGACTGTGTCATCATCATGGCAGCATTAGGTCTTTATTAATAATGGCATTTTCTCATCGTTTGGAAGGTACAAATTGTGCTTATTATGGCAAAGCTAAACATTCTTACTACAAGTGTTATATGATAAGGAAGAACCGTGAGTATCATTGGGTAAAACCATTCTTAGAGGCGTGAAAATGTGAACATGATCGAACAAATCTTGATATTTCCCGCAGATACAAAGCACAGAATAGCTCAAGAGATCGACCGAATCAAAGAAGAGCTCAATGCATGAGCTAGTGCTTGAGTTTATAACCAATGAGCATAGACCCATTGTTGTTCAGGGAGTAAGGAAATCAGATGTGCAGGATGGTAAATATGAGCTCGGTACATAGACATGTGAGAGTCCGAGTTGAGACCGGGTGCTCGGCCGATATGCAAAACAAAGCCAGTCGAATCACTGGGAGCTCGTGGTGATGTTTCATGAAGTTTGAACGAGGAATGCATAAATGGTTTCGAGTTAACAGAGAGCGAAATGATAAGAATCAATTTTGATAGTCCACCATTCGAGGACTCAATGCAAAAGGGCCCGATTGCCAAGACGAGGAAAGAGTTGGTGCGGGGTCAAAAATCGAGTGCAATACCGAGTTAGAGGATTCGAAGCTCATCAAATTTGGCTATGTGCAGATTCTATCCACATGGACCCCCCTCCTCTTCAAGTCAAACGGGTCAACGGGGGGTCCCAACATTATGTTAATTAAATTAATATTTTTATTTAAATATTTTAATAATAATATTTATTATTATTATTTAAATATTTTATTTAAATATTCTTTTAATTAATTGAGAAGACTTGGTCATCAGGCAATTAATGACCCATGATGGAACCTTCTCAGGTAGTTCAACTAACTGCAATAAATACATCATGGGCCTTCATTTTAGGAATGTAATTATGACCATTTCCTCTTCTTTTTCACATATTCTTCTATAAATGTAAGTTGGAAGCTCATTTCAAAGGGTTCCAAATAGCTGCATAAGTCGATGCTTAGATATCTCAAAGTAGTGTATACTTTTCAAGAATCCTCTCTCTCTACAAGTTGTTCTTGTGTGTTGAGAGAACTTTCAAGCCTCCTCTTCAAGACCGTAAATGGCAAATATTGCCTCTTCTCGAATGTATGATGCATCAGTGCATGTTATCAAGCAATAAAAGTGTGTGTTTTGTGACTAATCTCGGTCCTTTCATCCTTCTATGCTTCTTTGTGCCTTTCTCTCATACTTGCAGTACACCGTGCAAGTTTAAGTTTCTACTGCAGTGTTCTTGAGTTCTGTGTTTATCGAGTGGTGAAGTATCGCATGCGCTTGAGTTGTGGTGTCTGCTCACCCTTCTTGAGTTCATCCTTCTTCACCGGGAAACCGGTATATTTCTGGCCTCGATAAAGTTTAACAAAAGGAACGCGTGTCTCTTAGCCTCGTGGTATCTTGTACCTCTCTAAGTCAGCAGAGGTGAAGTTGACTCGTGGTGCACACACCCTCTTCAAATTAACCCTTCCCGAATCAAGACACCCTTCATTCGGTGCATCACCATCCCTAGTATAGTTTCATTTCTCAGAATCTCTTTCCCTAAAACCCCATGAAAATGTTAGCCTAGGACTAGATAATCATTTTTGTTACACTAGGAGTAGTACAAAGACTTAGTTTAGGAAGAGGAAGCCGGCCTTCTCCGAGGTTCACCTCGAGCCCAAGTCCCACAAAACTGAGAGGTGATCCCATGTGTCCCAATCACACCGAACGTCCTATTCACATCCCGGATATTCGGGGTGCAAGTGATTTGGCGACAACAGCTTTTTTAAACGCCATGTGGGACATCACAGCTTAGAGTTTCATCTTTCGAGGTGTCTCATTATCAAACAAGAATTTTAAGCCACCGTGCGACCACACAACAATGCATCACAGCTTAGCCTTTTTCGAGGCACAAACAAGAATTTAAGGACAGAGTTGGTACTTCTCTTCTCACTTACACGAGTCAAAGTACCCGCGACTCCATATCTCCGGATTCCAAATCTCAAAGCGATAACTTATGCGAAGAATTCAAACAAGAGCTTCTTCAAAGAAAGGAAATTATCAAAGATATCGAACTTTCCTTATCTCCTCCAAAGAGAAGAAGAAGAGGCATTTCCACATCCCCAAATTGCAGATTTACCTACTAGGGGTCATTCAACTCCTCCTTACTAAGATTTCCTCCACCCAGAACAATCAACCTTTCGTCGCTATGGCGAGGAACCAAGTTTTTCCCCTTTCAATGCAAGCAATTCTCTCGTGTTGGCTCAACGTGACCCGATACTGCATGCACTCAAAAGTTTACCCTTCTACACGGGGAAACTCACGCACTCCAAAGGAGCATATCTTTGATGTAGCCAAAGCATATGTGCAAGATAATATCACCGAAGACAACGTCATGCAGCTTAGACTTCGCTACCTCTTTTAAGGGAAAAGCGCTTCAATGGTTTCGTGGGCTAGGTGTCGGCACTATAACCACTGGGACGAGTTGGGAGAAAAGCTATGTAAACACTTGAAGACAAAAGTGATCACCTATCACTTTTGGAACAACTTACTACCATAAAGAGAGCTTCCCAAGAATACATGAGTGATTTCAACTTCCGATTCCACAGACTTGGAATAGGATTCCGCGGCCAGTAAACCTTCCGCACATAATGCATTCTTGTACTATTTCATGAGCCTCAATAGCGATGTAGCAGCTTATGATCCAAATTCTATGGGAGGGACTACACTTCCCGATGCTTACGAAGTTGCCATAAGTGCAGAGAATTCTTTGATTCAAGCCGGAAAGATAGCTCCACGACCACCAATGCCCTTTTCTCCGTATCTTACGAATCATCACCTATCATTGCTCCTATTCCAATGGACTCCAAGAACCACCTCAATCTTCCCCGCCTTTCAAATGACCTATTTGAAGTCAAATCACTACCGCAAAATTTTGGAAATGAGCTCACTGCACTCAAAAGGCAACAATTTCAATACAATCGTCCATATCAGCCACAAAATCAGCAAGATCGCTAACCGCCCTCCTTTTCAAGGAAACAATCAGCCTCAAATCAAACTACAAGTCAAGTTGCAAATGTCGTGCCTTGAACTTTCGTAACCCTCTCGCAGCCTAGCTCATCTAGAGCTATAGTACTGCTCGCAAATAATCTAGTTCAAGACTACGAATGGTGCTATCCTTGCTCTCAACCTCACAATCAAAATCTTTGTCCCAATGGGGTTCTTAAACTGTGCCCTTATGGTTCAAAGTGTATCTTCCCTTCGTAGTTAACAAACAATTCATCTACGCACAAGAAGCAAAGCAGATCAACCGCAGCACCAAGAATCCACGTTACTAAACTCGGCAAGAAGAAGATTTTTGCGGGGTCAATATAGATTCTTCATCAAGCTGGCAGAAACACTGCTCCAAAAAGAGAGCAATGGAGCCTCAAGCTCCCGAATCTGATCTAGCATCCACTTCTCAACATGGATTACAAATGGCGGTTGATAGAAATGAGGGAAAGAAATCACCGTAAACATCGACTAGCCACACCGCAGGAAAGATGGTTCTCCAGCATCACGGTACCCAACAAACATTTTCCAAAGGAGGACCCCAATGCCCAAAAAGGTTTCAATAAAGTTGGAGCGATTCCTTTCAAAGATAGTAGAACAAATGAAGAAAACCAATCTAAGCGCTACCATGTGGGATGCACTCGATTCCTTCTCAAAGAAACCTGTCATGAGAAGCTCAACAGCTTTTAGTAAAACCAACGATCACCAAGCCATGGAGTGACAAATGCTACAAATTTGTGTCAACCTAAGGGAAAATCATTCCTACGGCAAACAAACCACCACCATTCTACATTTCCCGATCATCGGAGACCACCGGTACATAATTGTATGATCGATTCTCGTGCCGTAGCTCACATGCCTAAACAAATTGCAGATGTACTAGGCATACAATATGCGCCAGTTGCAAGAGGGGTTGTTCAGCTAGATGGCACAGCTGTTAAGACTGTTGGGGTTATCAAAGGACTTCAACTTACCATCCACGCATGCCCAAGCTTGTCATTCACCCAAGATATATCAGTCATTGATCTCCCTCCCCTCTTTGCCATCTGCCTATCACGGGATTTCACCGCCAAGATGGGTGGTTACCTATCAGCCGATTGGTCGCATATGATTCTCAGGACTCGATATGGAACCAAAGTAACTATAAGGGCAGAACCAATCTGCCATAATCATGTAGAACCCTACACTTCTAATCCCATAAATGGAAATTACACCATCGGTGATCCAGAAGAGGAAGGTGCCGATCATGAACCAACCACCCTTGTTGAGGAAGTCCCTGATACTCTGCTAGATGAAGCAAGTAGAGATCATCAGTACGATCCCTACGCCGATGTATTGGCAGAAGAAGAAGCTGGTTTGCTGGTCTTGGAAGAAACAGGATTAGGTACCTACTGTATCCATGAAGAAGATACGATCATACCACAACTTGTCAAAACACCAAGTGATTCTAAAGGACTATGGAAATTGTTCTTCGATGGCTCAAGAAGTAAGAATGGATCCGGTGCTGGTGTTATGTTAATTTCTCCAGAGGGAGATAAGTACTTCTCATCTTTCCGGTCAGTAGCTCAACAGCACTAACAATGTCAGAAATACGAGGCTCTTGTGCAAGGAATTCAAATAGCCCAAAGGAAGGGAATCAAGGCCCCGAACTGCTTTTGGAGATAGTGAGTTAGTTGTTCATCAAGTTTCAGCACGTAGTGCATCCAAAATGATCTTTTAAGATCATACAAGAACCGAGTCTCTGGACCCGATCAAGATTTCGAAGCTTTTGGGATCCATGCAATTCCTAGAGGTCAAAATCAAGATGCAGATAGGCTTGCTACAATTGGTTCACAATATAACATACCAGTTGATATCATGAAAGAAGGGCAGCAATTTGTTAAAATGGTGGTTCGACCAGCAGTCCCTGATAATGTGAGTAGTTGGCAAGTGTTCGATAGTGACAACCAAATTGTCCTCTTCCTACAAGAAGAGGCGGAGTTTGCTGCAAAAAATCAAGATAAGTTGCAAGAGTCATATGGTGAACAAATTATTCAATTGAAAAGCAACAAGTTACCAAAAGGTTTAGTCACTTTGGAATCCATTTTCAATTCAGATGACCAAGCCAAAAGACAAAGCCCTAACATGGTGGTCAAAGAAGAATATTTTGAGGAAGTCGAAGTATCAAATGAAAAATTTCTCAAGATCGGAAAAGTGTGTACTTCTGAGGAGAAAGAAGCTTTCATCAAACTTTGTCAAGAGTATCATGACATCTTTGCATGGAGCTATAAAGATCTGCGTGGTTTTGATCCAGTGTCTTGCAAGAACATACCATCGAACTAGATCCTAATGCTAAGCCGCCTGGCACGTAAACAGACCAATTAATCCCAAAATTGAGCCACTAATGAGAAAGGAGCTAACCAAGCTCATCGAGGCTTGTATAATTTTTCCCATCAAGCATTCCTCATGGGTAGCCAATTTGGTGCCCGTGAGGAAGAAGAACGGAGAGATCCGGTTATGCGTAGATTTCAGGGATTTGAATCGTGCGTCATTAAAAGATCATTATCCTCTTCCCTCGATGGAGCAGATCCTTCAAACGGTGGCAGGAGCTCAAAGATTTTCTTTGCTCGATGGATATTCAGGTTACAATCAAATCTTAGTCCAAGAATCCGACCAATTCAAAACGGCTTTCACTACCAAGTGGGGCACATATGCCTACAATAAAATGCCATTCGGATTGTCCAACGCCGGGGCTACTTTCCAAAGAGCCATGGACATGGCATTTAAGGGACTGATCAACGATATTATTTTGGTTTACCTTGATGATATAACTGTATACTCTAAGCATGCAGAAGATCACATCACACATCTAAAGAAAGTTTTCCAAAGGTGTAGGGAATTTGGGGTTTCACTTAACCCCAAGAAATGTATTTTCGCAGTGCACGAGGGAAAATTGTTGGGGCATGTTGTTTCAGCAGAAGGATTATCAATCGATCCAGCCAGGATTCATTCGATTATGTCCTTATCTCTCCCAAGTCACAAGAAGGGCCTCCAGAGCTTTTTGGGAACCATAAATTTTGTGCGGAGATTCATCCCTCAATTTGCATGACATCAAGCTAAACCACCCATCCATGCTAAGGAAAACATGCCATTCTCATGGACAAAGGAAGGACGAGAAGCTTCAAGCCATCAAAACAGCCATTTCCCAAGCTCCCACGCTTGTGAACCCCAGGTTTGACAAAGATTTTATCCTTTATGCTTTTGCAGGTCAAGAGAGCATTTCAAGGATCCTCACCCAACAAAACGACAACCTGATGGAGCAACCAATCGCTTTCTTCACTAATCCTCAAAGACTACGAGTTCAAATACTCATTCATTGAAAAGCAAGTCTTTGCGGTTATTCGAGCTTTGAAGAAATTCAAGCACATGTTGTCCAACAACAAGATTCATCTGATGGTGTCTCATCCAGGTGTCAAGGAGTTTTTGCTGAACAAAGAAATGAACGAAAAGCGTGCTGGATGGATCACGAAGGTAATGGAGTATGACGTGCATATCAAAGTCACTAAACTTGTCAGAGGTAAGGGTTTATGTGAGCAACTTGCTGCAAACATGGAATCAAAAGGTAATGAGGACGTGACACTCCTAAATACTGATGAGGATGTTTATCAAGCTGACTGGTTATCCAAAATGAAGAATTTCATCTTCTCAGGAGCATACCCAACAAACATGGATAAAAACCAAAGACGAACTTTTCGTCTTCAATCTATCCCATATGTTTTGGTAGATAGCGTTCTCTTTCGAAAAGATTTGAACGGTGTTCTCCTTCTGCATAGGACCTGAACAGTAAGTAAGATACTAGAAGAATTTCATAATGGCCTATCTGGAGGACATTATTCTGCACGAACAACAGCTACCAAGATCATGCGAGCCGGCTACTATTGGCCGGATTTATTCAAGGATGCCCATCTCTGGGTAAGGAAATGCAAGGAATGTGCCTTTTTCATGTAAGGTAAGCCGGCAGCTCTTCCACCGCATCCAGCTTCAAGTGGATCAACCCTTTGTTCAATGGGGGTCGACTTCATCTAATGATTAATCCTCCATCCAAAGTGACGGACATAAGTGGGTCTACCGCAATGTATCATTTTACTCGATGGACAGAGGCGGTAGCATTAAAAGAGAGCAATGAAAAGGCAAGCTTCTAGATTTTTCGAGGGTATAATGACGAGGTTTGGTGTTCCATTTACAATCATTTCAGACAACGCGCTAGCTTTTCTTGGTATGAAACTGAGTGAATGGGCTGTTAAAAATGGGGTATACCTCAAAACTTCATCCAATTACTATCCGCAAGGAAACGGATTGGCTGAGTCTAGCAACAAAAACCTCATAAGGATTATTAAGCGCACAATGGAGACTAACAAGAGGACTTGGCATACACAGCTTAAGACCGCCTTATGGGCAGATCGAATCACACCTAAAAGGGCCATCGGAAATTCTCATTTTGTTCTCAGATATGGAAGAGAGGCAAAACTCCCACTCTCACTGAGTTACCTTCTTTGGAGTTAGCTCATCAACTTGAAGTTATAGAGAGTGATCCTCCTGACAAGAAGGTTTGTTAACTCATGGAGTTAGAGGAAGTACGAGACAAGGCTATGAAAACTTTGGAGCAAAGATCGTGCCCAAGTTAAGAAATCTTTTCGACAAGAAGGCATCCGGCGACATTTTCAAGAGGGAGATTTAGTTCTCAAATGGGATGAAGACAGGGCCAAACCAGCAAGCATGCCAAGTTTGACGCTCTCTCGGAGTGGACCATACATCATCACAAGTCAGAAAGAGGCAAATTCATTTCATCTATCTAGGCTCAATGGAGAAGAACTCGCCCATTCATGTGAATGGGATACATCTCAAAGCTTGTTTTTGAGAAGCTGCCCACCCCCCACAGCTTAAATTAGGTGTTTTCCTCCAAGTGCTTATGCACATTGTTGTGTGTTGTTTTTTGCTTTCCTTATTGTTGTGTTTTGTGTTGTTCTCACATTTGTTTCATCATCGAAGGTGTCAAGGTAAAAAGGTTCAAGGTTTCCATAATGCTCAAAATCTGCTTCATTAAATTTTTTGCAGTGTTCCATGGATGTCAAGCATTCAACAGATTCAGTATACTTCATGCTTAGCATTCCAGGGAGATCCAGGATATCAACAATACTCAAGGAGATTTCGGGATGTGTCAAAGAAAATCATACTACTTTCAAGATTCCAACATAGACTCCATGCCCAATGGATGACTTAAGGCTACTGGAATCATGCTTAGCAGCAATCATCCCCGAGAGGTCGCCAAAAATGTTATCCAATTTTGCACACCTGGCAAGATTGGACAACGGGTCCTATCACGCTCAAAATAAAATAATAGTCCTGAACCCACCTTCGTTATTATCGAGATGCAATAATTAAAAATAATTCCTAAATTGCATATGAAGAGATCACCTAAGATCGAAAGGCACCCACTGATCTCGACTCAAGAAGAGTTCAGGTCGAGCTGATAAAGAACCCGTGTCAAATTGATAGTCATCTCGTAAATCATCTCAAAGGAGACTCTCAACAGTAGAGCTCGACGATGGTCTTGTTAATGCAAAATATAGCTCGTTGAAAATTGACGAATGAAAGGAATCATAAGGATCTCTTGGTGGAGATCGATGCAAAAAGCTCAAGGCCAAGTCGTGGAGAGTCAAAGTCAACATAATGCCAGGTTTAATCCATCGAGACAAAGGTTTCAAACCAACTGGGAGAATTATCTTGTTTGACCGAGATGATATGAAATTATGCGCAGATATGGGAGGTTCAACATCATCAATCTCGGGTTTGTAATTACATAATGGAAGGACTTCTATCAACCCAGAAGAAAGTATAAGCACCATCGAATACCAATGTAAAATTGAGTCAAACCGACATCTTAAAAAGAGTCATGAATTATAATGGTGTTCGACTTCCTCGCCAAGCATTCGGTGCACAAAGTGCACATGTCATAAAGATAAAGTAAGCCTTTTTGCGCTTCCAACAAGCGGGTCATCCAACTATGTATTTATCTCGATCAAAGATCGAATGCATCCTCAAATTCGGATTTTCCTTCAAGATATTTTTATGAAAATCGATTAAGTGACAAAGTGAGAGTGTTACCAGAAACCCGAGGAAATTTAATACAAAAATTCTCTATCGAGATCTTACTCGCTTTTACGATGTAGTTCATGGAAGCGGATCTCATAGAGGTATAACTCGTTTCATATCGTAATATTCATGAGGCACAATTTGCTTTCAGAATTATATGAGCATCTTCAACAAGTCACTAAGTTGGCATAAATGATTCTCGTTGAAATTATCACACCTTACAAGCTACAGCTTTAAATGTTTGCATTAGAGAGTTAATGTTATCCTCAAATCTGATGAATCAAAACTCGGCAGAGGAAAATCGGAGCACGATCATGGCAGACTGAGTAGGTAATTCCGCAAATGGGAAATATTTTACTATCTTGCCAAGGTTGCGTGGCAAAGCTAAGGCCGGGGCCCGTGAAGTAATTTGGCCGATTCCGGACGTGGGAAATAAGGAGCAGCACCGCCAAGTGGAAATTTCGGGATGGAGAGCCATGCTGTTCACTCCGCGTAGGGGAGAAATTGGATCAAACTGCCAAAAAAGGGGAGAAATCCGGTCAAACTGCCAAGCGTGGAAATATTGGTTTGGCAAACCATGATCAAACCTCCACGTAGGGGAGAAATCGGATCAATTGCCAAGCGGAAATATTACAATGGCAATCCGTCATGAGATTTCCGCACAGGCCGTTTAAACGTGGTCCGAGTCTTTGGGCGAGTCACACGCAAGGTAAGTTGGAAAACGTGGAATGAAGCAGTTGAAGTGTTTAATCGGATTAAACGTGGTTGTCTGGTCGGCCGTTTTGTAAACAGAAGGTTGTTTGAAGGAGGTTTTACACATTCCGCATCCACGCATAGCATTCGGTGGTCGCGAGAAGCTCCCACGCACAAATGCAGAAAACAAAAACAAATATTCACTGCCATGCACGATGGATTGGAGTCACGCTGTTCGAGGCTTCATAGAATTTCCATGAACCAGGAGATGAAGGTTTATTACGTGCAGAGCGAAACGATTCATATTGCTCGGCATTGTTTTCCCCTAGAAACGAATTGAATGCGAAGGTCAACTCTGAAGATACCCGGTCAGCCGTTTTGCCTGCTACATCCTTGTTACTCGTAAATGGTCTCTTCGAGAAAATCCGAGAGCAGAGGCAATATTTATACCTTTCCATTATGTGCGTTCAATCAGACAATAAAATATTCTTTTACCAGGTTCAGAGAAGCTCGTTTTTAACAATGGACGATTATACTGTAGTTTCGAGCCGGTTTTATCGGCTTATTAGCTTTGATCCACGACTAAGGAAGAATTCATATAGTTGTTACTGTACATTTTTTCCAAGGTCCTCTTGGCTGCCCCAGCTTGTTCAATGTATTTTTTGAAGAGCTTATTTCACGTGTTGCAAATTGTAACATAAAAGATCTTTTTAGTTTCTGAAAAAATGAGTATATTGTATAGCTCACGGCTACCTATGCCATAGGTTCCAATAGTAGCATAATTGTCGATTGGAGCTGAGATTTCCGGGTGCACTGCCAAAATACCAAGGGGCTCTTTGGCCAAAAAATCAGTCTTAGGGTGTCTATCAGACATGTTATGGGCATGAGACTGTGTCATCATCATGGCAGCATTAGGTCTTTATTAATAATGGCATTTTCTCATCGTTTGGAAGGTACAAATTGTGCTTATTATGGCAAAGCTAAACATTCTTACTACAAGTGTTATATGATAAGGAAGAACCGTGAGCATTGTGGTAAAACCATTCTTAGAGGCGTGAAAATGTGAACATGATCGAACAAATCTTGATATTTCCCGCAGATACAAAGCACAGAATAGCTCAAGAGATCGACCGAATCAAAGAAGAGCTCAATGCATGAGCTAGTGCTTGAGTTTATAACCAATGAGCATAGACCCATTGTTGTTCAGGGAGTAAGGAAATCAGATGTGCAGGATGGTAAATATGAGCTCGGTACATAGACATGTGAGAGTCCGAGTTGAGACCGGGTGCTCGGGTTGATATGCAAAACAAAGCCAGGTCGAATCAGTTGGGAGCTCGTGGTGATGTTTCATGAAGTTTGAACGAGGAATGCATAAATGGTTTCGAGTTAACAGAGCGAAATGATAAGAATCAAGTTTGATAGTCCACCATTCGGAGGACTCAATGCAAAAGGGCCCGATTGCCAAGACGAGGAAAGAGTTGGTGCGGGGTCAAAAATCGAGTGCAATACCGAGTTAGAGGATTCGAAGCTCATCAAATTTGGCTATGTGCAGATTCTATCCACATGGACCCCCCTCCTCTTCAAGTCAAACGGGTCAACGGGGGGTCCCAACATTATGTTAATTAAATTAATATTTTTATTTAAATATTTTAATAATAATATTTATTATTATTATTTAAATATTTTATTTAAATATTCTTTTAATTAATTGAGAAGACTTGGTCATCAGGCAATTAATGACCCATGATGGAACCTTCTCAGGTAGTTCAACTAACTGCAATAAATACATCATGGGCCTTCATTTTAGGAATGTAATTATGACCATTTCCTCTTCTTTTCACATATTCTTCTATAAATGTAAGTTGAAGCTCATTTCAAAGGGTTCCAAATAGCCTGCATAAGTCGACAGCTTAGATATCTCAAAGTAGTGTATACTTTTCAAGAATCCTCTCTCTCTACAAGTTGTTCTTGTGTGTTGAGAGAACTTTCAAGCCTCCTCTTCAAGACCGTAATGGCAAATTTGCCTCTTCTCGAATGTATGATGCATCAGTGCATGTTATCAAGCAATAAAAGTGTGTGTTTTGTGACTAATCTCGGTCCTTTCATCCTTCTATGCTTCTTTGTGCCTTTCTCATACTTGCAGTACACCGTGCAAGTTTAAGTTTCTATGCAGTTCTTTGGAGTTCCGTGTTTATCGAGTGGTGAAGTATCGCATGCGCTTGAGTCAGGTGTCTGCTCACCCTTCTTGAGTTCATCCTTCTTCACCGGGAAACCGGTATATTTCTGTCTGATAAAGTTTAACAAAAGGAACGCGTGTGTCTCTTAGCCTCTGTGGTATCTTGTACCCTCTAAGTCAGCAGAGGTGAAGTTGACCATCGTGGTGCACACACCCTCTTCAAATTAACCCTTCCTAATCAAGACACCCTTCATTCTATGTGCATCACCATCCCTAGTATAGTTTCATTTCTGTAAATCTCTTTCCCTAAAACCCCATGAAAATGTTAGCCTAGGACTAGATAATCATTTTTGTTACACTAGGAGTAGTACAGCACTTAGTTTAGGAAGAGGAAGCCGGCCTTCTCCGGAGGTTCACCTCGAGCCCAAGTCCCACAGCTTGAGAGGTGATCCCATGTGTCCCAATCACACCGAACGTCCTATTCACATCCTGGATATTCGGGGTGCAAAGATTTGGCCAACATATTAACATTGAATGTATATATAAAGGAGGATCATTTTCCAATACAAGGAGATTTTTAGCTATAGCCGTAACTGTCCTAATGTTTGATGAACAACATCTAGATGAGTAGCGGAAGGGATACGAGTAGAGCTAAAATATTAATGATTTAAACACAACACTCGTGAGATTCGATAACAAGAAATCATGAATAGAAATATCCATGATGAGAAGATCCTAGGAAAATCAAAGCTAAAATTATGAAGACCCAAAGAGTGTTTGAAGCGAGTCAAACAAATGATTAAAAAATATTGAAATAAATAAATGCAAATCTAAAATATGTAATATATGAACAATTAAGTACATAAATGACCCAAGTAAGTAAAAAAATTTGAAACCCTAGTTGCAAATGAAGAGATAAAAGACCTATTTGATGAGATGTCGAAAGCTATGCAAAGCTGGAAACAGAGAAGCATGAATTCATATCACACCTAGAAAATTGCGGGAGTGTTGGAAATGCTAGGTACTAGGGTGCCCAAGTATTTGAAACCCTAGTCAGGTTCCTATTTGATTCATAGGATGTCGCAAAGACCATTGCAGGAAGCCATATTATTGCTTTGAAATGCTAAGCTATGAAACTTAGTTTTGCCTATGGTTGTAATGATATTCACTTTGTTTGTCACGTTTGATTTCCTACACTTCGCTAGACCTCACCGTTATTTTCTTGAAACCTGCAATAAAAAAGAAGTACATGCAGAACCCCAAAACACATCAAATCCTAAAAATAAAAAGATGCAAATGGGCAATTGAACTGATCCAGGCGGTCACCCGACTAAGTGAACTTACGATCCGGGAACTGCACTACATTTTAGACTCCATGTAGTTCTTTGTGTGTGTATAATTGTTCCCTAGGTGGCTCTTGTGTGAGTCACACTTGATAGCGAGAAATAGCTAGATGTAGAAAATGTAGATAGATGTGTGCATGGAAAAATGAACTTCCCTTCCTATGAAGTGTATGTAAAAAAATGTAGTCCTTTGCCCTTGTTTGGATGCTTGAATGCTCTTGTAATAGCCTTTGGATGTAACCTTAGGTGGTGATAGTAGATGTTTAGTGTTCAGTCCTTTATTATGATCACATAGCTTTGTATTTATATGATTCCTTTGGTTTAATTTCATAATTAACCACTAAAAGGATGACTAGTAAAAATAGAAATGCTCAAAAGGCTAGAAAATACCCAAAATATGTGAGCAAAGTATAAATAAGTCAGGGGCTCTAGAGGGGATGGGGGTGCTCGACATTAGCGTCCCATCTAGGCATTGTTGTCCGTCGAAATGACAAAGTATAAAAAGACAGATCGGGCCGGAAGGAGTGCAAGACCAAAAGAGGAAATAGAAAGCAAGCAAATATGGCCAAAGATAGTGATCAATTAGTACTTTTATCACTTAGGAATCATATGAATAGTGGTATGTGATTAGGACTAGATAGATACCCAAAGTGTGTGATTTAGTGTCCACAATATATAAAGGGTTTGGACCCTAGATTATTATATTATTAAAAAATTCATATATATATATATATATATATATATATGATGATTATAGTTTTGTTGATGATGTGGCCTTTGAGTTATATTGAGTTGCTTATGTGATGTATTTTGATGTGTTGAAAATAATAGCGTAGATGTTAAAATGATGTTAGAAATATGATACTAGATAGGAAAATATAGATAGGCATGTATGTTGAATATGGATTTGACCTTTGATAAAGATAAGCAATAAATAATTGATCAATGTTAATAATCATACTAGTATAGGATAAACGTGAAAGTGTATAGTATGAAATGAATATATGGCCTCTAATGAGAGAGAAGGGATGACTATGCACAAGTGACTCAATGGATGTGATATCCTAAGTATAGGTGTCATAAGATAAACCTAAAGTGATTACAACATCACTAGAAGGATGTGAACCTAATATTGATGAGTGATGCTCCTTCGGGGCCCATGGTGAGGTTCGAACAAGAAGTGAGGTAGATGGCTCATGCATAGTCATAGAAGGAGACAAGATGACCTAAGGAGGATGAGAGGTAGTTAAAGTTGCATAATATGGCGTGCACTTTGTCACATCATGGGAGAAGAAGATATATCAACATGTTGTGTGTGATAGGTAATGATACCTCGGTCCTCAAACAACTTAAGAAAATCATGAAGAGCATAACAATAATTGTCACGATGACCATTGATCCTATGGAAATTATAGAATGGATGGTTACGATTGTGTCATAACCGAGGAAGAGGATGATGCTCATTGAAAGATAAAAGAATCAACTTCTTGTCAAGTAAGGTGTGTTAAACATCATACGGCCTAGAAAAACATGGAAAGTATAATGGTCCATGCTTAGGAAGTGGGTTGAAACGAGTTGGATTCCTACACAAGGGTGGAGAACGTACATGAGTTTATTTAGGAGGAGATGATGGTTGTGAAGCGAGTGTAATGGGTGGTAGAGAAGAAGAAGTGCCATGTGGGGTAGGAATGGAAGAAGTGCTAGGTGGAGTAGGAGTAGAGGAAGTAGAAGCATGTACAACAATATGATCATTAAGCAATTCTTTTTCTAATGCTATAAATTTGAAGCAAAGAAGAGTAAAATATTCACATGTATCATATAAAAACTTTTCTTTCAAAGGACGAATTAAGCCATGAAAAAGATATATTGCATTTCTAGATCAATAGGCTGAAAAATTAAATGATGCATGCAAGACTTGAAACGTAAAATATAATCTTGAATTGGTTCATTCTTTCCTTAATGTAAAGAAGGTAAATGTTAAATGTAACTTTAGGACCATTATTAGAAATAAAGCATCTAATAAAATCCTCTTCCATATCAAGATAAGTACTAATAGATCCATTAGGCAAATGATGAAACCATTGAGAAGCAATATTAGTAAGACTACAAGGAAAATTGTTCAGTAACAATCTATCATTATAAAATGAAGCCATATGTAATCTAAAGTTGTTAAGATACAAGTAAGGATTACTCGTCCCATCAATAAGTGAAAAGGTAGGCATGGAAAAATCCTTAGGAAGGTTGAATTACAATTCTTTTTAGGAATGGGATTTTCATGAAGGGAATTATTATAAGTACTAGCATAGTAGGCCCTACTTTCAAGAGTAAGAATATGAAGATTATTTTTCAAATCACTAACAACATGCATAAGAGAAATAACTTCTTAGGGAGGAATGACATACACATTGAGGGGCTCATTAAGGGGTTGGATTTTTCCATTGTAGGTATCCATATGGACACTATTAGGTTGGAAGTCAATTTTAGGATCAACAAGAGGGTAACTAGTAGTAGGAATGGAAGGAGTCTCAATAGGAAGGGAGGTTTGCACACATTTATCAACAAGCTCAACCAAAGGAGGAGAACAAACAACATGCAAATGTTATTTAACATCATCATTATTTTGTACATTATCTTTAGAAACATCATCAATAATAACACATACATCATGAGTAAAATCAGATTGTAACACATTATGAGAAACAATATGAGCATTGGCAATATGAGAACAAGCAATAGAAAGATCCATGCATGCAGAGAAGAAGAAAGATAAGTCTCTTGAGGCACAATGG
This sequence comes from Taxus wallichiana var. yunnanensis, assembly GCA_018340775.1. Taxonomy (NCBI): domain Eukaryota; kingdom Viridiplantae; phylum Streptophyta; class Pinopsida; order Cupressales; family Taxaceae; genus Taxus; species Taxus wallichiana. Next base: position 755,376,087 of record CM031243.1, read on the forward strand.
TCAACAAACAAGTAGAAGGTGGAGGGGATGGAGAAGGATCTGAAATAGAAAGATCAGCCACAACATGACTAGTCCCAAGGATTTGTGCATATGTAAGGGGAAGAGAAGGAGGAGGAGGAGGAGGGATAGGGCCATAAATGATGGAATTGACAACAAAAGAGATTCAAGAGAAAGAGAAGTGTCATTAGCAAGGCCTTCTTCACTTGACAAATCAACTAGATCTTCAATACATGTCTCATTAGTAGCAATAGACTCACGATCAAAATCACTAGTGGCCTCTATAGGGGTAATAATACAACATTAGGGTCGAGGTTATAAATCTTGGTAAACACACGAGGTATGTCCATATTGTAAGTAGGGTAAGTATGAGACTTGTAATAGAAAGTGGCTTCATCCGCAACATTGGTGAAATAAGGTTGAGCACCAGTCATAGGAATGGAGTCATACTTAGGAGAAATAGACTTGGATAGACGGTTTTACAACATATTTTGGTAGGCCATGAAGAATATAAAAATAAAGGAGCCTAGAGAAAGCTAGGTTGATCAATAAATAGGTTCACCAAATGATTTAATAAAATTAAATCTAATATAAGGGCATTGTTGATTAAATGGATATAACAATAAATAAGCAAGATCAAACAAATGAAATACAAGCACAAGTGATAAATAAGGTTTTGAGAATGACTTAGCTTGCCACCGTAGGTCTAGACTAATTCTAGGAAGGTGAATGATCTGAATAGACATATTCTGGATGTGTAATCTCGATACTCAAACTATCATGAAAAGATCATAAGGATATGAGCACCTAGGAGAGGACACGGGCACTGGCTCTGTCATCTATTCTAGGCACTAGTGTCCACATGACAGATCTAGATTTGGTTATTGTTGTGGTCCTTTCTTATCATTATTAGCTCGTTGTAGGCCACATCATGTTCTCTACACTCCTTCTCTGTCGCACCCGTACATGCAAAATAAACCCTAGCTACTTACGCAAGACTCAAGGGCACATTACATTGAATGAAAATTACAAATGAGAGATTTGGAATAACCCTCACAGTCACCCTAATGTGATCTTGTTGTCGATTGTTGCGCTCCATTTCAGATTCCATGTAGTTCTTGTGGTGTGTGATTAAAATCGTTTCCCTTGAGCTAGGATGCCCTAATGTCAGTCGCATAAAGAATAACAAGCTACAACTACTTTTCCCAATACAATAATGTGTGATATGGAATTCAGAATAGCCTCCCCCTATGCAGTGAATAATGCAACCCAAAATACAAATTCCCTTGTGTTGTTCTTTGTATGTGGTAGATATAGAAAATGATAGCCCAATTGCCCCTTAGAATAATTAGTAGGTTGTGTTTATATATGAGTTCTTTGTTTAAATTTCAGCACATAGTGACACCAAAATATGACCTAGGTCATGAAAAGAATATAATAAAATGCCCAAAGCCAAAGAAAACCAAAAATAGAGAAAATAACGAAATAGCCAATAAGACGAAGTGTCCGTATGACATTAGTTCCCAGGCACTACTTTGTCCCGTAACAAGCAAATAGAAACAGAGTAAAATACTTGAACAAGGATCCTTGTGACTCGACCAAAAATATGCAAATACCGGATAAAGGATGTAAAACCGTTACAAAAGAAAGAAAATAAGGACCAAAGAGGTGTCACCAATGCCTAGTTTCCAAACTTATAAATCATGTATATAACAACATACTAGAGGCGTAATATAATAGTAATAAGTGCATATTTTAGTGACTACAAGACTAAGGCATATAAATTAAGCTTGGAATAGGTGTAGAATTCAATATTTAAGGGATTAAGCCGGTAGTGACATTATCAAGTGATAAAGTACCAAATTTATGTGTCTACAATGAGGCGTTGATTGTCATATACTGCTGAAATTTCACACATGTAATTGAGAGTTGATGTTTATCAAGGAGGTCATACAAGTTGTAGCTAGTATAGAGAGATGGCCTTTACCAAGGAGGTGATGTGAGTTATAATTGGTATAGAGAAATGACATTTATCAAGGAGGAGGTCACAAAGAATTCACATGGAGAAGGGTGGCCTAATAATTGATGAGATCACATTGATAATTGATATATTGAAGATTATGAACCATGCGAAAGGTTACCAAGGCCAAAATAAAATCTCAAGGGCTATAGAGGCCAATTAATTCACTAGGTGGTAGTGAGGAAAAATGACTATGTAGGGTTTAAAATACTATAATCAAATAACCACATAGAGGTTAAAAGGCTAAAATGATTGTGTAGGGAAAAACTATAACAAAAATATAAACATGCAAAGGCTATTAAGGCTAGGGTCTCTTGTTGAAAACGAAGAAAACCTCAAATTTGTAAAACTTAAAAATCATCAATCCATCTCTAAAATTATTAAAATGAGTATATAATAAATACTTTGAAAGATTGGACAAAAACTTTGGAAAAACTTGAATGTGTTGAGAAGGTTAGTAAAAATTTGATAAATTTAGCTATGATTGGTATTGGAAATTTTGAAAGTCATATAGAATGTCACTAGGTTAGATTGTATATAGGTACCATGTCGAAATATTTTTGAATATATGAAATAAGCCCATTGTATGCCTAATTTTGATATGATGGAGGAGGAGCACCTATCTATCATTCATCTCAAAATAAAAAGTTAACTGCACATGTGTTAAGTATATGCAAATAAACCATAAAAGCATGTATGCAATACATGGATTGATTTGTCATAGTAAAAAAATATCATTTGTAAAAAACATGTATGAACACGACATCCAAGGAATAATCGAAAGTAAAAATTAAAAATTGATAAAATTATTCAAAAAAGCACATGATTTAAGCATATTGTATCATCAAGAAAATGCATGGTATAAATCATAGTGCAACATTAGTATAATCATAGTAACATATGCATCTCAAGGAGATATACATGATATAGATCACGAAAACAAGAAAATGTAAAAATTGAAATAAGTACCATGATCAATAAGCACACAAGAAAACATGACTTGACATGAAAAGAGGATAATCCTATTGACCATCTTAACTAACATATATTCTAGTGAACCCAATGTGAATCTTAATCCACCCTTGAGTGAGACATCTTCAAGTTCTTTTTATCTCCAATCACATAATCTTCTTTTATTTTTTTAATCTTAGCTTCCTAGCATTACCAATTGTCAAGTATAACTTGTCCTATTTATTTTCCTTCACTTTAGAACCCCTAAAAGATATTTATTTATTCCTATCATATAACATATTTATAGATTTCTCAAAATATTGATTAAGCATCTTTTCCTCAACTTCATCCCTTATATGCAAATTGCAACATAACCACTTCTAATTATAAGAAAACATTGCCTACTACAATTTCTTATAGGGTTTCCATTATATCTAAACTAAAAACACCTATAATAGACGAGGAATTAGAGTAGGAGGGTGAGGCAAAGGATGAATACACCCTAAAACACAAATATTCCCTTAATGTACCGTAGAATATATAAACATGTGCAAAAAAAAGCATGGATGATCTTTGTGATGAATCTGATCCTCTTCTTAAAACTAATAGATTATCAACCATTGGGAAAAGCCAAAACATGACTCGCCCTTTGTTTTCATCTTCTAAAAATACCTCATCTTCTTCAACCATGGAAAATACTAACCTTAGTAATGCATCTTTTAATCCCAACAATACCAATAAAAATACTCTTTCAGTGCCACAATACTAAAACTAAGGATGATAATAATGGTTATTACACCGAAAGGCATTCCTACAATGGTAGTCGGGTTGTAATAGAGTGAGTTGTTCAATTTTATTCTCGACATTAAATTTGACGTACATTTAACCGTCATGTGACAGTTCATCCATAGATTTGACTTTCATTTGACTACAAGTAAAATACTTTTTCCTTTTCTAAGAGAAATCTATAAAAATAGTAATATTTTGGCCATTTAGTAATGAATGGGATCTTTTTCTTGAATAATTTTTTTAGACCGACACAATCGTGTAGCTAAATGATTTCATTTGCCACATATAAACGAGAAATTTGTAGATAATTTAATGAAGTTATTGATTAAATTGGTATTTGAAAAATCTAAGCTAAGAATATTTAAATTGATATCTATTGATGCATTTTATATAGATACATTTTTATAATATACTTACCATATATTATATTATATTTATTATTATTATTATTGGGTATGCTTATACTACACTAGCGTAGCTAGATAGGTGCCTCGAGTTTGATATCTCTCTGCTTATTTATGTTGAGAGGCATTCATATAATAGAAACAAGGTTGAAAGGAGTGAGTTATTCATTTTTGTTATTGACATTAAATTTGAAATCCATTTGACCGTGACAATTCATCCACATATTGTACTTCCATTCTATTGTCACTTAAATAATTTTTTTCCTTTTTATGGGAGAAGTCAATCTAAGAATAGTAATATATTGACCATATAGTAATGAATAGGCCATTTTTTCTTGAATATTTTTTAGATCGACACGGTTCAAGTAGCTAAATGATTCCATTTGCCACAACAAGAAATTGATAGAGAATTTATAGAAGTTATTGGTTAAAGTGGTATGTGAATAATCTAAGCTAAGAACCTTGAAATTGATATCTATTGGTGTATTTCATATAGATACATTTTCCATGATATATTTATTATATACTATATATATGGTATACTTATACTACAATAACATAGTTAGATAGGTGCCTCAAGATTGATATCTCTCGACATATTTTAGATAGATGTATTTAAGATATCTATAATAGTTATTGCCAATTGAGCTCATTTGGGAAGGGTAAATTTTTCCTCTAGCTAAACTAGATTCGAACATTAATAATTGTAGTGAGGGAATATTCGCATCATTGGGCATCATATATATATGAGGTGATTTATATAGAAAATTTAATCATATTAGAGAGAGTGGAAACACGTTCTACTTATGCCTCACACACATTTTCGCTTTAAATTGTTAGGAACCCACCGATAATTAGAGAGAGTGGAAACACGTTCTACTTAAACCTCACACACATTTTTGCTTTAAATTGTTGAGCACCCACCGATAATTCGCCACAAAAAAGTGCTTAATATGTTAGTGGCCAATTAGTAGTCTATACCACAAACACATGTGATATTTACAATCTTTTGTGGCAACATAAGGATGAGTTAAATATGACCTTGGTAAAAGACTATATATATGAGAGGATGTCCTCATGCAAACCCATGCCTAGAGTATGACATGATGCATATCTCGTACATCTAGTGGGGATACCTAGGTAGAAATTGGAGGTGACTTCGAAAATAAAAGCACATCAAATTCGTCGTTGATGTCACGATGACACACATGAGTGGTTTGAATGTCTTCAATACTTGGTAGACATATGTCAAAACATAGCCAATGATTGGCTCATTAGAGCTAGTGGGGCTTAACGTGCTCTACCTTGATGTTAGTGGTGAATTAATAGTCCAGCACAAAATGCATGTGAGGTTTGCACTCTTATGTGGCAGCATAAGGATGATTTAAATACGAGTCTTGATAAGACTAGATATATGAGAGGATGTCCGCATGCAAGCTTATGCCTAGAGTATGACGTGATACATATCACATCGAATTCAATGTCAATGTCACGACAATACACATGAGTGGTTTGAATGTCTTCAAGATTCGGTAGACATATGCCATAGCATAGTCAATGATAGGCTCACTAAAGTTAATGGTGCTTAAGGTGCTCTACATCGATGCTAACCCACATACACTAGCACATAGATGAGCCATGTGCTAGCTAAAATTCATTGGTTGGACTGGATCATGTACAAGAGTGATGCGCTCGGGATAGGATACATATTTACATATACATACATATATGAAATATAATATCATGATGTATGATGTATGTTGTTACTTAACACATGTTTTCTTTCACGTGTAGGAACTAGACCTAAGATAGCCTTTGAAGTGGTGGAGAGAGATCTCATTGAGTTCTTTTTATTATATGCATTTGATCAACCGAGAGGGTGGTCTACATTGACCTTAATCACGTGAGAGAATGAGATTAATTAATGGAGAAAGAGTAAAAAAACATGTTAAAAGTGGTGGATTGCATTTACCATTAAATAAAAATATCACTAAAAGAATGTCTTCTCATAAAAGTCATCTTAAAATGACTTACCACACATGAATAAAATCTCAAAAAAATAAAACAATATATCCATTTACTTATTATGTTCATTTGGAATCAAATCATTATTATTTTTAACTCACAAATCAAAAAATATGAATTTGATGGACATATACTTTCAAAGTGTTGGTTAATCCCCACATGCTGACATTTAAGTTGGGTCTAAAGGAGATGGATGCTTCCTTGAGATGGTAAAAAAAGGGTTTAAAAGTTTTTCCCACATGGTTTAATTTTTTAGGAACATACTATGACAAATGTCAATTTATAAATGAGTGCATTTGTTTTAAAATTTTATTGCAAATCATAATATAATATTTTAAATATCTCCACTAAAAATTAGAATATATTCTCAACAACTTGTATACCATAAAAATAACCAAAACAACTATTTCACAAAGAACCATTTCAAATGGAAATACTTGTAACTATCTTCTTAACCACTCTAGTTTAGTGTTTTTGTGTGGACATATATCTAAAAAATAATAAATTTGATTTGAATTCAAATTTTATTACATATGTTTAAGTCCAACAAGCCTTAAAAATTGAGTACTAATATAAATCTTTTTAAAATATAATTGTAAGTGACTTGCTAAAAGCTATAATTAAATATTTTGATATAAATTGTAAGACAAGCTAATTTAATGTATTGTGTGGACTTACATTTACAAATTAATTGATATGAGATAAAAATAGAATATGAGATCTAATAATCAAAACAAAACACTAAATATAGTAAATGAGATTTAATTCCAATGTATGTAAACAAACCCCATCTAAAAATAACCATTGAGGACATTAATTTTAGGAAATAAACCTAAGAGCAATGTTAACAAGGCCATGATATGGCAAATCCTGCCGAAGGTTTTGTTTTTTTGTTGTGCTTCATGTATTTGTTCTATGTTTTTTGCGTGGAAATTGTGCTACATTCTGGAATTGTAGCGACTATTTGAGCAGGTGTAATCAAATATTGCAATCCAAAAATGGTAGTGTATTTGTGAATGTTTATTTTGGATAGGATTTTTGTCACATTGGTGTCATGTTGTTTAAGCAATTAGACGAACATATTAGCCGAAATTTGATGCACGACTTCAATTGATTGTTGTGATACATGAATGCGATATGCAGCTTGAGGAAGTTATTAACATCTAGTTCGAGTTTTTATGATTAAAGGGCATTATCGTTTCGCGGAATATAATTTTTTTAATGAAACATATTGTAAATCTGATGACAAGATTGTCAAGAAGCATAAAGTTTACTTAGTATAGAAGGAATATTAAATTCTGAAAAAGAAAAGAGGTAACATGAACATTTATGAAAAATGCCAAAAAAATTGATTGCACAGGGTCAATATTAATTTGAGGAAAATGAAAGTGTAATGGAAATGCATGGCAACGTGTTATTAGTAGTGGAAAGTGTCCCCTGTATAAAATAACATCTGGCAGGCTGTGCTATTCATTGTAAGAACATTTTTGTGGAAGACAATGGCGAGTTCGTAATCCACACAGAAATGCAAAATGGAAAGAAGGGCATAGTAGCGTTGTGCAATGTGTTAGCTGCAATGGAGTCTAGAACTTTGAAAAAGAGGTTAAATTAAGTCTTGAATGTGGCTGAGAATGCAAAGAATACAGTCTTGATAGACGCTGAGGAATATAAGAGATGAGATTGGGCTACTGGCATATAAGTGGAACAGGTGGGAATCTGAATTTTATTTGGGCTTTGGCAAATAAGACTATATTTTACACGTTCCATACAACTGTGTAATTCAATTTTTAGAAAAGCAAAGATTAATTAACGCCGAATTGTTTGAAGGATTACAATTTTTTGTAAAAGGGAAGTAGTCACAAAGGAATAACATCATTACAAAAAACTATTTCGAGAGGAAGCCAAAATGTATGTAACCGGTAGCAATTACATATTTTCATTGTAGTTGTGTTGAAAAGCAATGTGGGTGTTGGCATTATGTATATGTGTATACAATAAATGGATGAATTGGTTTTAAATCTGTTGCCTGAACAGAAGATTTGGGGGTTTTTGGCTTAGACAATCCAACACGACTTTTATTGTGTACCATATTTTTAAAGAACCCTTTCTTCTAGATCGATTTCGTGAGCTACTTTGCATCTTACAACGTCACTTCTGTTTATTCAAACCAAAATATTGGTTGCACCAGCCAAAACCACCAGCGATTGCTCACACCAAAGCAAGCATTGCTTTCATGTCCCAACCAAGATCAATGTTTTCATGTCCCAACCAAGATCAATGTTTTTATTTATTTTTAATTATGCGTTTTTTGCAAAGGTGGCGATAAAAAGATTGCCAAACAAATCTAAGCCATAAATTTGGATACGAAGCGGAAGTAACTTGTCGTAGGTATTTTATATAACAAGGATGTAAAAAATTTATGAAATAATTAATGTTGACTGCCAGAATTTTTAAATGCTTACATTTAATGCTGAGTGTCAGATAATTTCTAATGTTAAAACTATAGGAAATCAAAAATTTCAAAATTCCTGATTTATTTAATCAAAAAATTCTGCCATGCCTATAAAATTGTTTCATCCAATCACAAAATTAAATCAATATTTTTGAAAAATTCAAATAAATATATATTTTTAGAAAACCATATATGAAACATAAGAAATGACACATGGATCCATGTGATTGGTTTGTAAAAATTATGAAAATAGTTTTTTGATGCCTATATATACTGCCGACGGCAGGATAATAATTCGTGCTAATTTATATACAGAAGTTATGTCAATACTTAAAACAACTCAAAAGAATGGAAAAAATTACGGAAATGTAAACATTGCCAAAATACAAATGACGGTGAAACGTTCATTGATTTCGATAAATGCCACTGGCAGTTTCCAATCTCCACGGGGAGTAAGAATCCCCGTCAATGAACCCTTCTTGGCATACAATATCCCAGGGAGCGGTTACTGCGTCTTCAAACCCTACAAATTGTCTAAAATCCACAAAATCGTCCTCAAAATGCCAGTTCTCAACAAATCCTTTAACCTCTGCATTCTCTGTAAAATCCAGAAGAGAAGCGCAGCCGTCATTTACAGAAGAAGAAGAATCGGTCTCGCCTTCCGATTTGAGAAGAGGGCTAGGCGGTAGACCAAGCTCATCGTCCGAGGCTCCCAGCAGATAATCCACATTAATTCCGCTTTCAGGGGTTACGTAGCCCCCGGTCATATGAGACGCCGCGGAAATATCCTTGCTTGATGTGGAAGAACCTCCGGAGGCCTCACCAGACGTGGAACAGGACAAGCCAATTTCTTCCTGGAGAGTTTTCATAAACCTGATAACCAGGTCCTCACTTGCAACGCACTGTTCCTGTGGTGGAAATTTCTCTAGGGTTTCATCACCGTCTTCCAACATTTCGAGGATTTGTTGCCTTGTTTCTCCATGAAAACGCTTAGGAGAATCCTGCAAAGCCTCAATCTCACGGCTGCGTTTCTTCGGCAGGCCAGACATTATGAGATTCCGGGAAAAGACTCGCAACAACTGGATCTGATCTGACAGGGATATTACTGTGTATGACGATGGGAATTTGGAAGGAGAGAAGGTGGGTATATATATAATGTGTATATGTCGCATACGGAAGTTGGAACGATCTGGAAGGCGTAGATATAGGCAGAATGATAAAAGATGGGTGCAGACGGCGCATGCATCTCGCCATTTCTGCAATCTGCATCAATGCTCGGTACAAAGTTTCAATCCACTGGAGAGGGATTCGGGTAACGAATTTCACGACAGCGTGTAAAGAAATTTATTAAAGTCGCGATTGAAGTCGAGGTTTTTTCCAGATGGCAGTGGAATTGCTTTTCGTCAGTTGTGGAAGATATTGAACGGGGAAGCCGTTTCCGTGTCCTACTTTTCATCGGTGATTAGGTGTTATTAACTGTAACGCCCCGTCACTAACGTCGTGTGTTTTAGGAGATTAGTGGTACAGCTGGACGTCCACTTTTAGTGGGAAGTGACTATTGGTACCGTTAGTGATTTGATTGTTCACAATTTTTAACTGGGAATCGGCCCCGGTGATAAATTCGAAGATTAAGGCAATTTTTACTCCTTTAAATTCTTTTTTGAAAGCACTCCCAAAAGATAGTTGGCGTTTGGTAAAAATTTAATATGTGTTTGGTTTCAGCTTCTACTTTTCTTTCTATTTTGTTACATATGGTCTCATGATGATTTTTCAACCACTTAGACCCATGTCGGGGGGCTTAGGTAGGAGTCCCATGGAGGGGGCTGCTGCGCCTATTTTTGTGGAGCAGGTGACCCCATGAAAAATTGCAGCATATTCTCAAAACCATTTTATACCATGGGACCACTCATGTTTAAAATACTCCTAAAATTACTCTGCAACACTGCTAAGAAATAATAGGAACCCTCCTCTCATGGGACCACTTCCTTACTATTTTTATTGAGCGGGCGTTGCTGAGTAAATATAGGAGCTTAATCTAATTTGGGGTCCCATGCAAGTTATTTTCAGCGGGTGCTGCTGAGCAAAAATAGGAGCTTAACACAGTTTGGGGTCCCATGCAAGTTGCTTTCAAGTGTTGTTGCATTGTGCATAACCCTAAAGAGCAATTTATAACAAAGATTGTGGAAGTCTACCAAATCACTCATCAGAGGTGATTGTTGCAGAGATGAATGGGAATATTGGTTTCCTCGATGCACCAATTTCTTTGGAGCTTTCAAATACTCATAGTTATTCTGCTTTCCCAAACGAGAATAAAATAGTGGTTCTCAACAAGCAAGACCCCTTTCAAAATTAAATGGTCGACTAGTAAATCCATAAAAAAATTGTGGCTTTGCAAATATCTTGATTTAATCACGCCAATGTGGCATATTTAATGTCAATTATTCAAGAATATTATTGGCCTTATGGCATGTTAGTTGTTTCGTTGTACACATCATTGTTTATCGATATTGGAAATGCTAGCTTGTAGTTTATTATGTGTCGAACTTCATCAGTAAAGAAGATAAGATATAGTTCCCCTATAAGTATACATCTTATTCCAAATCACATCAAAGTTATTCCAGTGAAATGATTCTCATAATAACGTTTATAATTAGCCTCTTGCAATGTGAAACAATTCTCATAATGTGGATTTAGCTAAAACAGTCCAAATTTAGTTTATAGCATATGGATGGTAGTCTTGTTCCAAATCTTAACCTTTTTACTGCCATGATATTAAAAATAATTTAAGGTATTTTGATGCCTATTAATATATAATGAATTCAAAGTAGAGAATATAGAAAATTTGGACTAAAAATTGATTTGAGAACCAATTACACGTTAGGCATCAAGCTTAAAAAAAGTTCCAGTGACTATCATAGTTGATGAAAGCTTAAAGGAAAATTTGAGTAATTGTTGTAACCTTTTAAGAGGAAGACATGTCAAAATTTCTCACTTAATTCGGATTTGAGAAGAAATATCAAGAGCTTCAATAACACTAGTCCTTAGAATAGGTTGAGCAAGTAGACTAGATCATGTAGTACAAAAATTGAAACCTTCCATCTAGGCTTAGAGATAGCTTTGAACTGAGAGCCTTTGCAATTTTTAAAACATCTCGTTTCTAAAGCCCTTGGCTCTACTATGATATGGTACATCTTCCTTCTATGACCTTGCCGTTACGAGGGAAAAGGAACTCTGCTCTGATTTGTCACTCAATACTTTGAGCAATGAAATGACAATCACAATAGTAGTTCCTCCACTTCAAATTGCATTGGCTCATTGCAAAATTGTTTGTAAGTGAAAGTGCTCTTATGACCCAAAGTGGCGGCTTCCAAGTTTTCCAACCTACTAAGCAAAAGCTTACACGAGGTCATTAGGTGTGTGAGGATGAAGGATTGATTGGTGAGGTTGTGGATTATAAGAAGTGGATGGGTTGGGTTACGGATGAGATTGATATTGTTGAGGATAAGTAGGAGTTTTGGGGATGGTTGATAAGGTGGAAGATAGTTGAATGCTTGTGATTGGATAGGTTGGGAGATATGATGTTGTGAGGGGATGTAATTGGATGGATAGGTTTGCGATTGTTATTGAGAAAGCGGAGGTTATATCGGGTTTGCATGAGATGAGTTGGGATGTGTGTGTGGGATGGTTGAGATGTTTGGATAGGTTGATTGGGGAACATGTGTTGAAATCCACTTCGAGTTGGGGTTGATGAGTTTGAGTTGACTTTGAAGGGTGGGGTTGTGAGATGACAACATTTGCATGGATTTGAGATGTATAGAAAGGCACCGAGGTTTGAATATGTTGCTTGGGTGGTGGAAGAAGTAGATGGGATTCTTGGAGGGTTTGAATAGGAGCATTGATGACCACGAAAGATGAAGAGGTGATTGGGATAGAAGATATAAGGGTGGTATTGATGTGAGGGAGGTTATGTGGATGGATACTACCATTAGGTAGAGTGATGGGATTGAGGGATCGATAGCCCCGATCCTATTTTTGGCCCCGGTTGTTGACAATTCAGCCCGATCGCCATCGACCCGATCTACATCCCTCATAATTTCATCAGATCTGCATCCTTCTTGCATCCTTTATGTTTCCTCAACATCCCAACATCAAATCTAGAGCCTCCTCGGTGTTTGAAAGTTTGTTTTCGAGTTTGTTTTCTGCACTTTTTCTTATCTACTATGTTGCGAGTGCCGTCGACTATCCTCATCAGTCTTGCATCACCGTAGACCCTATTAGGTTTGGTTTCGCTTATCTTATTTTTTCATCATTTACATTATCAGATCTTCATCTTAGTATCTCTAGCATATCTCTGATCTCTATTTTATTTGGTTATCTCATTTGTATCCTATTTATCCATCATCTTTTATCAATCTTTTATCAAAGTGGGTTGACATCCATCCCTGGAAGTTATCACTTCTCGGGACTGACCTAGTCAAGCAACCCACCATCTTATCTACTAATCATTTTTTCGTGTTTAGCTTCTCTTTGTTGTGCAGGTTAACAAGCTCGCCGTAGACAGGATCTTTGTGCCCGTACTTTCATCTTCATCTTCATCTTCATCATCATCACATATCAAGAGGTAGCCTTAAACCCTCTCATAATTTGGAGTTTCTTATTTTCTTGCCACCATTTCATTAACTTGAAACAAGAGCAAGAAAAATCGATCAACATTCTGACACGCCCAAGTGGGACCACCCTTCTTCTTTAGTGAGTTCTTTTTATTTCTAGTTTTCATTTTCCTTTCTATTTCTTTCTTCTTACTAATTTTGTAGTTGGAGCTTCTTTGTTTGTGTTCTTTCGGGGTCTTACTTGCTTGGATCAACAACGTGTGTGAAAAAAAAGAAAAAAAATGTTTATCCAGGTATTCCTCATTTTTTTCCTTATTTTCTCCTTTTGCATCATCTCTTTCCCTCCTTTGTCTATGTGATCTCATCAAATATAACATTTGGATTTTGGGATCTAAAAAGAACACCTCTCATGCTTTCTTTCTCACATAGTCTAACTAGGAGGTAATCTTTTGCATTCACACTTCTTCCACACACAACCAAAATCACAAATCAATTAACACATCTAAAACATCTCCTACCAGGTGGAATTATTTGGATTTCATCACCCAATAAGGAAGTTGTCACGATGTTAAGGCTTTGTAAGAATTTTTTTATTATCGGTATACCGTCTAAGCACTCGACACCCTTATTGTTGTGGTGTGTGAAGTGAGGGGTAGGCCCCAATACCAAGCCACGTACTGGTAATCATCACCGATTTGAGCCTCATGTACCTTCATGTATATCGAGGATGCCATCCTAAACAACCCGAAACCATCCTTAGATTGGCCACTTCTTAGGTTCCCTTTGAGCCTTCTTTTCTTTTTCACACTTTTCTAATAAACAAGATAATTAAAAAAATTTGCTGCTTGATTTGCTCGTCATATTAAACATCTGCATAAGTTCTTGTTTGTTGTTTCATGCTAAATCGTCACCTATTCTTAGGGAAAAAAATGGAATAGTCAACCTCATCCATAACATCCCCACTTCCAACAATCCTTCCCAACAAACATCTGTTCTTTCCATTGTCTCATCCACACCCTTAACCACTTCGTCTTTGGTTTCCCGACGTATTGTTTATATGTTTACTGATTTCCTCTTACGAGACCAATGTCATCCAAAATAATCCCCATCTTGAAACCAACCCTTTCGTTTCTCATTAGTCTATTCCCTTTAGACCGGTTACACTCCCATCCATCGCTTCTTTAGAAGCCTTTAGACCTCCCACTATCCCTCATGGATGTGCGGAGTTTCAAGAGCTTCTTGATGCTAATCCAGTTGCTCTCCATGATTACCTTTCTCATAAAGCCACCCATCTCCCCATCAATGGACCTCCCCTTCAACAACTCTACGTTTATTCTCTGCATTTGGAATCCACCAAGTCCTTACTTCCCAACTTGTCGTTTTCTTTCCAAGGGATATGAATGAATTAACAATGGCTCAACATGAACATGGCCCCCATCACTCTTCCACCATCTACATCAACCACCGCTTCTACCCTCATTTGTCCTCTATTTTCCAACTTCTTGACCTTCGGGCCTCGAGCTTTATCTCGAGATCGTCATTTGGGCGGTGGAGATGATGCTCAACTCGATACAAAGGGCCCTAAAGGGGTAAAATTAGGGTTTTGAGTTGTTTAGGCGGGTTATGGTTGCATAGGGAAGATAAAAGGTGGTTGGAGGGTGGAAATGCATTGAATCAAGGTATATGGAAGTCTAGGGATGATAAATGAGGTGTTTAGGGAAGTGTTTAGGAAAATGGATGGGTCTAGGGGTAATTAAATGCGATTAGAGGTGGATTAGGAAGATAAAATAATAATAGGATTAAGATGGCGATTAAGATAGGGAAAATGGGGATTAGAGGAAATAAATGGGCTTTAGGACGGAAATGGAAAATTTAAATAAGAAGGGTGCAAAGGTGCAAGATGACAGTGAAGGGGAGTGAACACAAGATGGGGGACAAGTGTACCAAAATTTGGGGTCTATAGTGGAAACAAGAGAAAATCGGGGATGCCTTGCACAGGACTTTAGAAATAACCCGGTGTTCTTGTGAATGTTGACTACATAGCTTCATTGGATCCTTGACTTGGTGGGTGTATGTACACAATTTTTGTCACCTCGATACTTTGATGTTGTTGTCTCTCTATTCTCTAACTTTCCTAATATTCATGTGCTATAAATCTTTTTATGACTCTCAAACATGCTCTGTAATCAATTTTTGTCCTCTTTAATATAAATACTTTTTTAATTCTCGGAAGAGGAAAAAAAAAAAAATCCCCAATTGAATACCTCACGAGTGCAACCACCCTATTAAAAAAAAATAGCCTTATTTCATGGTAAAAGAAGAAAACCCCCAAAATAGTATTGTTTTTTTTTAATTTTTGAGGGTCAGCAAAATTTTACCTCGCCCGGACACTATTTAAAAACAAAATTGACTCTGTTCTACGAGTTAAAAGGCGTTCATAGCGCCATGAAATGTAACGTTCGAATCACGCCCTGCACCGGGTCATTCAAGTTAATCTTTAGTCCAGGTTCATTATTTATTTTTAATCGTAAAGCAAAATTCATCAATCATATACAGAAATGAATGTTTATCTCCGTTCTTTCGGTTGCTTTTTAAAAACAAAATTGTTGGCTTTTGTAAATTTGTGCCGGTTATGTCGATAACCAGGCCCACATAGTGATCCATTAAAAAATTAACTTTGTAGGTAAAGCTCAAACTTCTGCATTTGCAGTTTTTCACAGTCGAAAAAATTGTGAACTGCCGTAGTCGGTATCAATTTTGGATACCCTGTTTTTGGTTGCTGTAAACCTTTTAATATTACCTTTGGAAGATAAAATCGGGAATAGGCTAAAAGGAATGGCGAAAACTATTATTTTTAATGTTTCTGTTCAATCAAAATGTACAGGAGACACAAATGTTTCGAAGGGTGAACAATTTGTGTAAAAGATTTGAGGCGATCTTGGATTCCATAGCAAATCTAAACAGTCAAATATAATCTACATTTAAAAAGAAATCAATAAATGTCACAGGCAATTTCCAGTCTCCATGGCGCAAAATAATCTCCATCAGGAAAGGCCCCTTGGCTCACAAAATCCAAGGCACCGGCTCTACTGTCTTCGAACACTGTAAATTGCGCGCAGTCCACAAAATCGTCTTCAAAATGCCAGTTGTCGACTATGCTTTTCAGCTCTGGATTTTCTGCAAAATCCGTATCAGAACAGAAACCCTCCCTCCTTGGAGGAGGAGGAGGAGGAGGGGTTTGGGCGTCTGGATTGAGAAGAGGGCTAGGCGGTATGCCGAGCTCGTTATCCGAGGCTCCCAGCAGATAACCTAAATCGATCTCGCAGTCTGTGGTGGGGTAGCCGCTGGTCATATCAGATGTTGCCGAAATTATTTCTCTGCTCACTCCAGAGGAGCCACCAGAACATGTTACACCATGAATTTCTTCCTGGAGGCTTCTCATGACTCCAGCAACGACATCTTCTCCCGCAACGCAATCTTCTTGTGTTTGAATATTATCAAGAGACTCAAAATCTTCCAACAGATGGAGGATTTGTCGCTCCGTTTCTCCGTGAAAACGCTTTGAAGAATCCTGCGAAGCCTCATACTCGCGGCTGCGTTTCTTCATCAGGCCAGACATTTACAGGGAAAACTTGCAACAAGCGGATTATTCAGGGACTCAAATTTCAAATGCAAGCGAGGATAGGTGAGGATTGGAAGGAGGGCGATATATATAAAATGTGTATATGTCACAAACGGACGCGGACGTCGGAAGTCGGAACAGAATAGTAAAGGAGACTGCATCGGGCGCGCATGTGTCACTCACCCATTTCCGTAATTTACTATTTGCTAAAATACGTTGGACGGATATTCGGTAGGTGCGAAATGAACATTTGAGTGCGGTCCAATCGGATGTCGACGAATAAGTATGCTATATTTTTTAAATAGGAAGATTTTAAGTAAGTGCATTTATATCAAAAAATTTTCCCAAGCTAAGTAAAAAGATTATGGTGCATTCAGTCTGTTAAAGTAGATTCTGGGTCATTTAATTCGGCAAAGTCACCTATGATTATGATTATATATAATTGATTGCAAGTTTGTTGAGTAAGATTATATTTATATTGAATTTTTTTTTTCGTTAAATTTATATGGATATCAATCTCTCAATCTTAAATTTATAATTATAATTTAGATGATTATAATTAAGATTGTAGATCAATCTTATATAATTAAGATTATGATTATATATAATTGATTTTAAGTTTGTTGAGTAAGATTTATTGTGTTAGTTGTGCATCGGTTGTTTGGTTGGTGTTTTGTTGAAAAAACATTTATTGTATAGTTGATAATGTGTGTGATTGATAGTGGTAGTGTAGGAATATAGATGAAACATTACATTGAAATGTTGTATGTGTACATTTAATTTTGTTACAGATTCGTACATTTAAAGTTGCAAATCATATTTCACAACATCAAATACATGAAGATCTACGTGCACATAATGAGACATGTATACATTTGTAGAATTTATATCATGAATAATAACTTTTAGTTGGCAATTTTAGTTTCAATAAATAGGATTGCATTTGATACCCCTTGAATGACAATTGTGCATGTAACATCTCAAAAAATTCTTGTAAGTTAAATTAACTACGGATAAGTCTAATCGAGATTAGACGAGATCATCATTGTGTATAAAATTCATGTGGTTCGTCGTGTCATGACCCACAGCTTCTGTTGCGGGGCATGACACTCACGGAATGCATATCCGCACCCACCTTTATGATCCTTCCTAAAAAACGTGGTTAGGCCTTAATCGTAGGTAAAATGGTTCATAAATTCATCTACAATCTCAATTATATAAGATTGATACACTTGTTAAATAAGAAACATCCATTCCATCGAAGTTACATATGTTTTTTTCAGATTATGACTTTAATTTTCCATGACACGAACTATCACACCATCATCGTCATGATTAAACCACAACATTTTGGATAGTATACTATTGTATTTAAAATTGTTAATAAATACCTTAAAAAAAAAAACAAAAAAAAAAAAACTCCGAAAAATCGACCTTTTGAAACTTTCGATAATATGCTTTATCCAGTTTTCCGTCCACAAGAAAAAAGCATCGACTATTATTATTGGGATTTGAATTTGACGGCCATCCCACCTACCTTTTCCTTAAAAGGTGAGGATTTAACTTTGTGATCGGTTACCAATTCGACCGTAGTCGTTTATAATTAGTCGTTTGTGGAGGTGTAACGCAGATTGCGGGTCCAAACCTTTTGAAAGTTTATGCATAAATTTATTGGAAGTTTAGTGGACCACGTTCTAAAAGTGCTTATTATAGTTGTGTACCGTGATATTATCCAAGTGGAGGTGGTCTAGTTTTGGAGCAAATTTATATATTTATGAGTTGTCATTGTGTTTTTCTCTCTCTTAAATGTATTAGTGTGTTGAGGACGCTCCTTAGTATTATTGGAAATTTTTAGTTGGTATGCATTTATTTTATTTTATTCTATATCTCTTTTATTTTGTTTATTTGAGTGTTAATAAGAGTTAATTTAAATTTGATTATTCATGAATATATAGATTGTAAATTAATGTTGAAGGAAATTAACATTAGTTTGCAATCTATTAGATTTATTCTAGTTAGGAGTTTTTGTTGTTTTGATATTGTTATATTTTAGTGGCTTGATAAATATTAAGATAGTTGTATCACCTTAGTTTTATAAGAAATCTTAATTTGATCCTCCTTAAACTTTAATGTACTATGTCTCAAATAGAGGAAACAAAAATTTATTTTACAGGTGATGGGAGTGAAACATAGAAAATAAGAAATGTTTTTGGATATCAAGATTGATCAAACATAATAACTAGGTTATTTCTAACCCATGTGTATTTTCCTAGAGCATTCCAATACTATTTACGCTATCAAGGGGGAAAGTGATCAAGTGTGGCCGATTTTGTCTACTTCCACAACCCATTTGCATTATCTCTCCTACCAAATCCCTTGTATTGCCTTAGTGTGTCATTCGCACACACCTATCATCTCAACCATTCTTGGTTGACCCTCACACTCATGTTACGTGAGCCCCCACTATAATACACTCTATTGAGAAATATATTATATTTGCTCTAACTTAACATCATGGGTTTTATTTCTACTATCAACATAAGATCCATTTGAGTCATAGTTGAGGTATTTTTTTATAACATCCAAGTTGGTGGGAATGGTGTCGGTTGTAGGGGACACTAGAGAGGAGGATTCTTTCACCAGTCATCACAAAAAACCATGTGGATATGGAAAGAATGGTGTGGGAGGCTGCCCAGAGGAATGCAAGAGGAATACGTTCCAAGCCACAAAAATCTTAGGTGATAATAGGTCACATTTAATAAGAAAAGAAATTTTCGGAATGATAAGAAGATCGTTCCAAGCCACAAAAAGAACTCTTAGGTGATAATAGAAAATCACATTTAATAAGCTAAAAGAATTATCCTCATAAACAAATAAAAGGAAATTTGCACATAATCTTATGAATAACCTTGGTGCTTTTACTAAAAGGATTTACTAAATAATGTCAAAGAGCTCCTTTGCAATATCATATATGGAAATCCATCATAATGTCATTAACTCAATAATCAAGATGTACATATAGGAGGATGTGAAATGTAATATATATATATATATATATATATATATATATATATATATATATATATTAGATTAGTGGTGAAGAACTCCCACTAAGGTAATTTGAGGGTGTTGAAAGGACGACATTGAGAAGTTATGCTAACTCCAAAAGACTAGCAAGCTAACTCCACAAAACTTGTGTGTGTATGTTGAAAGGACTGGCATCCATATACGATCATAGGATTTTGAGAGGATCCATATGACCTTTATATGAATTACGGTATATAAAGGGAGACCACAGATGTCAGAATTGATGCGACCATGCGGCTTTTGGCCACGGCTGTTGCGAGTGGGACAATTTAGAACGATTACCCGACATCGGTAGCCGGAGGGCGACCACGATGTGTGTGTGTGTGTGTGTGTGTGTGTGTGTGTGTGTGTGTGTGTGTGTGTGTGTATATATATGAATATATACGTAAAGTTTTATGTATATATACGTATGTAAAACTAATATTGAATACCACTTAAACAAACACAATTAACAAGATTATAATAACATTTACATAAATTAATGAGGATTAAAATATTTAAAAAATATATATGTAAATTATATATCACGGGGTTCAATGCTAAAATAAAATATCATACATCGATTTTGTTTCATATTTTCTAAACGAACTTTAACATTTTTAACTAAAATAACATATCAAACATAAAATCATCTTTTAGGTAAGTTAATGGCAAAGAAAATAAAGCAATGTGACTTGTAATATGAATATGAGAAAATAGTTAATTTCTCATGTACAATATAGTAATATGAATTCAAATTACATTAAAAACTACTACTACGAACTAGTTAAATCATCAACTACTCATTGTCATCGTCATCATCATCTAAGAGCTCATTATCATCATCATGATAATCTATGTGCTCATTATATTGATATATTATCTGGAGGGTATTCTTTAATATATGCTATACCATACTTTTTTACTAAGTAATCTATATATATATATATATATCATTATCTCAATTGTGCTCTATTCCATGCAATGATGAGTAACATATATGTCATAGTCGCCGTGCCATTAACAAGATTATAATAACGCCATCATCATCATCATCATAAGTTAATGGCAAAAAACAATGTACTCATAAAATATGAGAAAATGGTTAATTTCTCATGTCATCGAACTAGTTAAATCATTGTCATCATCATGACCATCTCTAAACTTAAGGCCATCAACTAAGAGTGAAGGCTTATTCACCTCGTAAATACATTAACATTATTTAATAATTATTATAATATTTCAAATTCAAATTCTATGAATAAAATATTTGAAATTCAAATTTTGTTACCTATTTGATTTTAATAATTATTTAAGAAATTAATGACATCTTACTGGCACAAACCCATGAGAATGTGCTCATTTGTTGAATACACAGGTGTTCCATCCAAGGGATTTGACTTGTGCTTGCACTTGTTCAGTGGTTTTGAAGTCATACATCTTCTCCTATAAAAATATATTTTAAAGTTACAAATATAATTGAGATATGAAATAATTAATGTTGTACATTACATTTATGACATAAACTTAAAAATTTGCAAGTAGCCTCATCTATGCTCATTTTCTCAAAAATGAGTCACTTGATACATGTTAAAGAGCCTAAGCTAATAAATAAAGGACTTAACACCAAGTAAATCCAAGCTTAATTCTTTAATACATTACATCAAGATAACACATGAAAAGAAGTCAATGAATTTGCACAAAACATTAAGAATAAATAGTGCAATCCTCATTTTGTAATTAGATGCACTTTCGATATGTAGATATTTCCTTCTAAGTTGAACATAAGCTACACATGATCAAGGATGTTTGATAAAAGAAAATGTCTTCTCTTACTACTTTCAGTAAGTTGGTGAACACTAAGGGGATTTCTTAATTTGGCAAGCCTTCCTATAATAGAAATTCTCTCTTGAGTAATAGGTATCAAATGTCTTACAAGGACATAGTATATAAAGGTGTAGATTGGTAGGAAGGTACTAGGTTGCTTTTATAGCTTTCCAATTTGGGAGAAGCATACATCCTAGTGAATGTGGGATAAAGGAGATGTAGAATTAGGAGTGGATAAACATGTTTAGAAGATATTAATTAGAGATTAATGACCCATGGGAATTAGGAAAGTTTATTAATCAATTGAGATTAATTAATAGGCCATGTTTAGCTTGTAGAAGCCATTTGGGGATGATTTGAATGGAAAATTAGTGGAATTTGAGGGGTTTGAGAGTGGGATTTAATTAATAAGAGGGTTTATTAATTAAATACAAGATTTTGAAAGGATTATTTATTGATAATGGGTAATTAATCAATTAAAATTAGATTTTAGCTAATAAACCGACGTTAATTGGCATCCGGGATGGGGAAAAGCCTAAATAACTAATAAGATATTATTAATTAATCGAGAGGATGATGAATATATATTTTTATATTTGGCAAATAGTTTTTTGAAAGGCACTATACCCTTGTATAAGAAGGCTCAAAAAGTGAGATTTTTACAATTAAAGCACAAAAAGATCAAAATCCAGATAAAACATGAACGCCCAACAATAGAAAACATTCTACTCAAAATAATACCCAAAACCAATTACTTATTAGCAAAAAAACACTCGATGCACAACGACCAAACAATTGTTGCCTGACAGAGACAAATGAAGCAATAAGGAACAACCGAACAACAATAGAGAACTAAATCATCTAGGCGGAGAAGCAATGTTCTTAGAAATATATTTTTTCTTTTTACGCACTATTACCCAACTTGATGAGGCCTTCGCGATTGGAGGATTAAACAAAGGAGGAGTATTTTCCTTATCTCGCAATGATTCCAATGGGACAAGATCATTTTCAACATGAGTTAAATGTTTTGAATTTTCCTTGCTATCGAAAATTGAATGAGATAAGTATTTTGAATTTTATTTGATGTCAACAACTAGAATTTCCGATAGAGGGGTTTCTGGGACAAAATCAGATTCATCTTTTGCATCTACATTTGAGTCTAGATCCTCTTTGGCTTTGAAAACCAAATGTTCTAGGAGGGCATCTTTCCACTAGTTATGTCTCTCATGTTAGCGCTTTTCCATCCCACAATCGGTAGAGTGAAATATCCCTTGTGGGATACCACTTAAAAATGCACAAAATATATGAAAAATGCAGCAAAGTAAAATATTGATTTTTACTGAAAATGTCCAGCTAGGACAACGAATGGTATTAAATTGATATCACACAAAATATTTGCCCACAGTGCATGAAATTTTGAGGGAAGCTTGCAATAGTAATAATAAACACTATGAAAACATTTTTGGAATAATATATGCTGCCCAAAAAGTACAACGTGCCCTAGACGGCTGGAAAACTTTAAAGGTTCATGACCCTCTAAATACAAGAGAAAAAATAAGGGTCTTTGGAAATAACATTAATAGATACAGGAATAACGTTTCCACCTTTAGATCTGAAATAACTGACTGGAAAACCCCAAATAAAGGCTGCAAGTTGTCACGCTTGGAAAGGGGTTAGAAAATGAAGGAGGCACCTTAAATGAGTCACACACTTCGCCCAAATGGTCATTGTGAATCGATGAGGAAGCCCACTGATTATCTTCCTCGAAATGCCTTGAAAACCCCAAAACCCTTCCTCTGAACCCTTTGGAAATATCTCTCAGTAGTACGACCTTAAAATGGCTCCAAAATGACAGACTAGGGTAGATCTCTCACTCACCAAGAATGCCTTGCTAGCTAGGGATGTGTCTCTCACCACCGAAGCTAGGTTCTCTATTGGATTTGACTCCACAAGTTGTAGGCGCAACAACAATAAATGCTACTGAGAAGAGGTTAATAAAATTTATATGCAAAAGTCCCTTTTCTTCCTCCCCTTACTCATTATATATTTTACCTTGGCAAACGAGCCCCATAACCCTAGTGCGCATTTCATTCCATGGAGGGGCCAAATAAAATAGAGTAAGTAAAGTTACTTTTCTCCTTTTTTGAGTCACCATGTCCAAAGTGACCCTCAACGCAAAAATTAGATCATTGGAACCACGTGGCCCCTTCCTATTAGCTCTCAGCGTCCACAGCCCTTGGTTTGACCATGGCTTGGACTCGACTTGTCCCTTAGGATTTTGGGGTAGAAAAAGGGGACATTACAGTCCTCCCTTCCCGAGAAATGCTTGACCCCAAGCATTAACCTGTCCTGCTGCAGTAGTTGAATACCGTGCCGTAAGTTTCTCCACCTCACCTTGCCATCCACCAAGGATCTGTGTAATCCGAGGTAACCACAAAATTGTGAAATAGAATGATACCCAAACCGTCTCTCCACTGGTGCCTGCACCGACATTTCCAATCGGTCCAATCCCTACCAATGCAAGGTGTCATCACGGGAACACTCATGGCCTCTCCAACCAACTCCTGGGTATGAAATTCCACTTTGAATCCTGTAGAATCCACTATATTAGCCTTTGAAACAACTTGTTTACGCAAAAATGGTGCTAACTCTCCTACTTGACTGCACACGTGTGAGAGTTAGGCTCCTCATATTGTATCTCGATGTGTCCCGTGGAGGAAAGGTCCCAAGACTCCAGCAGATAGTCAATCGACAATATCAGCTCCATATAGTCCACCTCCTGCGCCGAATGTGAACCTACTGAATAACCATGGGTCACTTTCATCTCTCCACTAATTAACACGTGGGTGAGGTGCTCACCGGGCATAGAAGCAACAAAAAGCATAGGAGTGTTGTCCCATGTCGATTCAAAAAAACATGGTCCCGTAAGCTCAGACTTGTCATAGTGACAAACCGTATATGCCTATATAAATTTGAGGAGATCCTCCCTCAACCTCTACCATATGAACCTCTTAGACATGAGCCTGTAGGTCTCATCAAAGCTCAAGTGCCCAGTCACGGAAGAACAATGCACATGTCACAATATCTCCATCCTCCACCATCTTCCGTGAGAGAAGATCATTTCATCCTCCAATCTGCATTGTCATCCTGTATGTGACCATCTAGAATCTCACAAGAGTGTCGGTTCTTGGAGTACTCAACAAGCAAATGAGATCTCTAGTCTACCAAAACTTCAGATGACCAACATAATGATAAACTTGGATGATCTGAACCTGTAGTCCCAATCTCTGTAACTGTCTCGTGTGTAACATTGCTTGGTCACACCCACATCCATCATTCTCCACATCGATCCACAATAATTAAACTCCTCACCAAGCTGGAACATCCTTTCCATCCCCTCAGCTGTAACCACCCTAGGTGCTCTTGTAGGTAATTCCCTCAAAATCACATTCCTACCCTCAAATTTAAACTTCAGCTCCATCATCTGAAAGTTAGTCTGAAGCTCACCAAGGGAGTGAAGCCACTACACTCTTATCACCATGTTGGTCTCTCCCATACCAACAATGTGGAGATCAACTCTGTAATCAGATAGTTACCCATCATGATGCTCACTTGGGAACCCTCTGTGCCCCTCGTGAGACTCTCCATTGGCTATAACCCCGCTGAGGCTCTTAAAATCCTCTCGTTTGTAATCCTCGCCTCTCAACCAATGATGCATCAATACAGTTATGGGTTGCCCCACTCTTAATGAGTACCCCAACTTGCTGACCCTACATAACTCCTCTAATCCTAAATACCTTGTACATTAGAGTACTAGACAATGTGGCTATAATTTCCCGAGGAAAATCCTCCTCCTCCTACCCCGCATCAACACTATCCAACACAACCCCATCTCCATCATCCATCTCATGAGTCTTTAACTCCTCACCTCTATCACCCTTGCTCTCCTCAAAGACCTCAATGAATTGGGCCTTCCCTCTACCTCTGCAATCATGTCCTAGAATCTAAGGAGTGTGGTAATTGAAACATAGTTTCTTTCACCTCAACTCATCTCTGTCCTGTCGGAGAAGTGATTGGCTTCTTAGCCACCTCTTGCCTCGGTGGAGGCTCCCCCTACTAAAGTTCATCTATTCCAGATTGAGGTTTCCTTTTTTGCACGCGAGGTGGAACCCTCGACTTTAGAGTGGATAACTCCAAGTCTTGAGCTCTCCTAACATCTATGAGCAAAGAAGAAGGTTCAAATGCCTTCACAAATCCAACGAAAGCACCTATCAAACCTATTGCAAACAATGAAATCAACTTCATCTTCATGACATCAGGTACCATGACTGGTAATCTCTGAAAATCTGCGATGTACTGATCCAGGGGACCAGTTTGTCTCAAATGAGTCCACTCCCTAAAATACCTGTCAGGGTCCCTCCTATCAACTCGCTCACCAACCTCTCATGCGAAATCTGCATGAGTCGTAATGTGTATGTGTCCCTGTGTAATCAACCCATGATGCCACCAATCATGAACATCTCCCTCAAGATGTGAGCTTGTAAATTTAATTGCATCTTCCTCGTGCATAGGATTCAAGTCGGAGTATGTCTTCAGCTTCTGGACCTAAGACGGTGCAGTACACTTCTTAGAACCATCGAAGTGTGGAATGGAGATTTGTCCCAATCTCCTCTGTAACTCTGGTACCTATTTCTGATGATCTCTCTTGGGTCGACTACCAATCTTCATTTTGTAATATTCTTGGAATGGCATGTTGTTACGAAAGCCCTCACTCCAGATCTGGTTCCTCTCCCAAAAAGACTCCTCACCCAAAATATCTATAGGTTGTTGTACCTATGAAACTTCTAGATCCTTCAAGAAAGAAGGTTCGTGAAGCCCCAAAGGCCTGGCAGAAGAATGGGGAGGCCGTTGCCCTGAATGTCCACTCTCGCCTCTTTGACCCTGTTGTCCCATCTTGCTACTCTCCCGAAAAGAATCCTCACGCAAAATATCTATAGGCTGTTGTACCTGTGAAACTTTCGGATCCTTCCAGAAAGAAGTTTTTGAAGCCCCAAAGGCCTGATAGAAGAATGGGGAGGCCGCTGCCCTAAATGTCCACTCTCACCTCTTTGACCTGTTGTCCCATATTGTTATTTTCTCCTCTCATTATGACTACTGTTATACACAGTCCAACAGTCTGAAGATGATTAAAGAATATTCTCTTACCCTTCTTAGCAATCATAGAACCAACTCTAGTACCTTGAGAGGTACTCTCCCTTCTTGCACCGAGTCTCTAATGAAGCAATCATGCTTGCCAACACTTGTAATCCCAAAAGACACATTGGAATTCCTTCTTTTGCTTATGAAATCAGTCACAAAATTTTCAAAAATAGAATTGATAGTTTTGGATAATGGCCACATATTACCAGGATCCCATAGCTTATAATGCCCATGAGTGCTTGTATCTGATTAAGTGAGCTAAAACTTGCCACCATATATCATCCAAAAGATGCTCATATACACATAGTTGGAGCATCAATCCAACAAACTCCATGATGAAGACTTCATCATCTACCATACCATGCATCTCATGATGGAAATAAATTGGAATAGGAAACAATAAATAAGACACCTTAGTGTGCTCTTCATACCTTTCAAGGCCAACAATGTCCTCTGTGTGTTCAAGATAGACATATGTTGAGCTGCCCCCAACATTGTTGCCTAAGTGCCTGTTGAAAGTATCTGAAAGTTGTTCAACAGTTGCTGGTTTGGAAATTACAGCAGGCTACAATTTTACACAAGTGTCCATGTGAGGCTCCTCCTCATGTGCCAGCTGCTCCATAGAGTCTTCTTTCGTGGGTGTAGACTTCCTTGCATCAATTGCCCCCATCGTTTCCTTGAACTCTTGTATGTGTTGTCTTGCTTGAGTCACTATCAACCTAGCAGCTCTAGCTCTACTATTCCCTTCCTCACACTTTTTAAGAGTTTCCATTACATCCTCCTTGCTTGCATAAACAAGTTTCTTCTCTGAGCTTGGAATAATTTCTCTAACAAGAAAAGTTTCACTAATGTAATTATTTTGCTCAATGGAAATCATACCCTTTGGTTTAGAATCTTCTTCTACAAACGAGTTCTTTTGTGATTCAGGTACTAGCATATGATGACCTCATTTGGGCTTGCTACCAATCTTCATCATGCAATAATTTGGAAATGCCATATTATCTCTGAAACCCCTACTCAAAGATTGGTACTTCCTCCAACAAGAATCCTCATCAATCACCTCTATTGGCCACCCTCTATCATTGTTCTCACCATGTTCCTTATTGTCCCTAGGTCTACTTTGATTCACATTCTAAGTGAGCTGACTCAAATAAAGGTTAGTGGCTTCCTATTGTTTCACCATGTTGGTGAACATTTCCTTCATAAAACCCCCTTTGAGATCTTTCCAAACTGCCATATTTAACCAACACAGGTTGGAGGAACAACAACTCTGATACCACTGAAATATCCCTTGTGGGATACCACTTAAAAATGCAAAAATATATGAAAAATTGTAGCAAAGTAAAATACTAATTTTTACTGAAAATGTCCAGCTAGGATAGTGAATGGTATTAAATTGATATCACACAAAATATTTGCCCACAGTGCATGAAATTTTGAGGGAAGCTTGCAACAGTAATAATAAACACTATGAAAACATTTTTTGGAATAATATATTGCTACTAAAAAGTACAACGTGCCCTAGGTGGCTAGAAAACTTCAGAGGTTCATGACCCTCTAAATACAAGAGCAAAAATAAGGGTCTTTGGAAATAACATTAATAGATATAGGCAATAACGTTTCCACCTTCAGATCTGAAACGGTTAACCGGAAAACCCCAAATAAAGGTTGCAAGTCATCATGCTTGGAAAGGGGTCGAAATGAAGGAGGCACCTTGAATGAGTTGTCACGCCTTGCCCAAATGGTTGCAGTGAATCTGATCCTGAAGCCCACTAATTATCTTCCTTAGATGCCCCAAAACCCTCAAAACCCTTCCTCTAAACCCTCTGGAAATATCTTTGTAGCACGCCTAAAAATGGCTCCAAAATGACATAATAGGGTAGATCTCTCACTACCGAAGAATGCCCTACTAGTTAGGGATGAGTCTCTCACCACCAAAGCTAGGGTCCCTGTGGGATTTGACTCCAAAAGCTGTAGAAGTGTGATAGTAGCAGCTACACGAGAAGGGGTCAATAAAATGTATATGCAAAAAGTACCTTTTCTTCCTCCCCCAGCTCCTTATATATTTTACCTTGGCAAATGAGCCCCATAACCCTAGGTGCATTTCATTCCATGGAGGGGCCAAATAAAATAGAGTAACTAAAGTTACTTTTCTCCTTTTTGAGTCGCCATGTCCAAAAGTGACCCTCAACGCAAAATTAGATCATTGGAACCACGTGGCCCCTTCCCATTAGCTCTCAGCGTCCACAGCCCTTGGGTCTGACCATGGCTTGGACTCGACTTGTCCCTCAGGCTTTTGGGGTAGAAAAGGGAAATTACATAGAGGTTTGGCCTAAACAGAAACACCTCCTACATCTAAATGGTAGGCCTTCGTAATCTAAAGGTTGTGACCAAGTTCTATTTTTCACCCTAAGATCAATGGTAGAAGGAAGGTGTTTAGCGGTGTCAAGTTCCACCAAGATCCGGCCATAGGTTAGTATGGGTGTAATATGAGGTTTGAGAATCTGTATAAAGGATAGTTCCCAAGGTGTTTCCAATAGATTCCAGACAATCACGAGTCCAAAATTGAAGAGGTAAATGGGGTAACCTGATCCATACAGTTTGCAGGAAAATGATCCAGTGAGTGGGTTAAAATAGGGAAACCAAGGTTTCATGACCAAGTACCTAGATTGACAGACCCAAATCTTGGATGTGATGGTGTTCTTATCAGATATTGAAGAAAAATCTACAATGAAAATTCCTTTAGCACACAAATATAGATATAACCTTCCAGCTAGTATCGGAGTCCAATGCTTGGAGATCCAATCGTGAAGTGTAGGAAGACTGGGCCATAGTCCCCTAAATCTATAGATTGACGCATGTTCCTTGTAGTAGTTTTTATATGAAATAACCTCTTCCCCAAATGTAATGTATGGGGTAATGTCTCGCAGTTTCACGGGAATCCTTGCCATTCAATACATCTTTTAAGTTCATGGCAGAGGCTCCCTTTGCAGCGCCGTCAACCTTAGGAGTGCCACCATCTGTTAAAAGGGAGCATGAGAACCACCTCCATATTTTCCTACATCCATACCATAAGTATGAGAAGCATTTCCGTGTCCATGCCGAAACACCCGAGGACCACAAAAGAGTTTGTGTCGCCGCCATGAGACAAGGACAAAGGTGAACAAGAGCACTGAAGGCCGATTAATCCATAAAAGGCGGATCCCCAATCACCCCTTAAATAGAGCCATTTCCACCTATAGACATAGCAGTGTTGCCTCCATCTTTAGGGTTTTGATGGGGTTCAATGGATTTGTGTGATTAGGGCTCATGGCAAATGAAAGCGAACCTTTAAAATTTCTTAGGATGGTGAATATTAGCTAATTAACAGAAATAAATAATTAGAACATGATTGTGGGAAGATTACAATTAGTGCAATTTTAGTATTAAAATTATGTGTTGGAAAATAAGTGTCTACATTTTCCGTTCTTTGATGTGGTGTAGCACGAGTGACATCATTTCAAAGATTTATTTAGTAGACAATTTTGTTTTTATGGGTAGAAGAAAAATTAATAGGATGGATGATGTTCCTTTGAGCATTGATGGGGTGATAGAAGAGGGTGATTGATGCTCAAAAAGAAGAGAAATCTACCCATACGAAAAAGAAAATCCTATCACGATAGTCGAAAGGCCATTGCGGCGGTCAAAACCATCACGACGAGGGCTATACATAGGTGGGAGGAGTAAAAATGTCATTTGACCCTCTTAGTAGAAAAAAATTTTGGGTGATCACGACGAGTAGAAATGATGGCACCAGAGTTTCTCCATTACACGAGTTAGTTTGGGAGTACCGATGGATGTGCCAACACGAGGCACACATATAGCAATGTTGTGTATTTTATTTTTTTATTTTTTTACATTTTGAAATTTGAATGCATTAAATGCCCTAAAAATGAGGGTGCCCAAGGCTATTGAAATTGCACTAATTTAGTTTCAGCGACGTTACGATATATATAACAATGATGTCACATCATATTTAGCGACCTCACTATGTGATCGATTTGACGATGTCACTACAAGGTGTGACGATCCCACTTAAATAAGAGACCTCACTATTACTTGTAGCGGCATTGCCATCAAGAACCTCACTACAACTTGTAGCAATGTCATGCATCTGGCGACCTTGTGATATATAACAACGATCTAGCTCGAAAAATGGTGGCATCCCCATGTAGTAGCAACCTCGCCAATTTTAGTAGTTATATGTTTTGATGATTTTTTAGATTTTTTGATTTTTGTAAAATGGACGTAAAACTTGATTTTTGTGTTTTGCAAGAGTGGTTAGGCATGATTCGGTTCGCGAATGCCGATCCGCGCTCTATGGGTACTACAAACCTTTCACCCACATGATTGGTACTACAAAATTTTAAGGAAAAACATAGACTTTGTTATTAAAACATATACATATTTTTGCGAATTTAATGAATTTATGTCTATTTTATAGGAATATTTGGGAATCAATTTTTCTAAAATCAACTCGATTGGAAAATCTAAAATTTTAAACAAAAGTAAAAAAATTATCCAATTGGTAAATATAGCCGTTAAAAATACCTTGGTGTTGACTGCTATGAAAAGATGAGAACTGGAAAACAAAAAGCCCCAAACAAAAAGTTGAAGAATATATACTTAATCCATTGGAATTACAATAATGATGTGTATTTAATGTCTATTAACAAAAACATTTCTTTAAAGTACATCATAGTCCTTTTAAGCATTTGGATGAATGTGAAATATTTTATTAATTGATATCTAGTGTGATGTATATTATACATTTGGATAAACATGAAATGTTCATTAATTGATATTTAATGTGATGTATATTATATGTTTGGATGAATATGAAATGTGTAATTATTTGTCAAACAAATATGTTCACATAATATATGTACATAAAAATGGTATTCTACACCCGTACATTTTACTAGTGTCACGGGGGCTAGCTTTGAAGCGGAATTAACTAACCAACGTGCGGCACTGAGACACTACTTTTTTCGCTCACCTTAGAGGATCAAGCTACTCCAGTAGTCCCAGACTACGCCTTTCTCCATTCTCATCCACCACCCATTCCCCAACTGCATCTCCAACACAATGCACAAGTGAACCCTTCCAACACCCTTCACAGCTGCCCATACAACTGCTCCAGAAGACCACTCGCCGAATGCCATGGCTGCCCATACAACCACCGAGAGCTCTTAATATGCCTTCTTAGTTCACCTGAGGGAATGCACAACTCACGCCTCCACGACTCATCACTGACCCAACTCTAGGCCACTGGCCGGCTCACTGTCGAACATCCAACTGTTCTGCACAAGGCCACTGAGGAGCATCACATGCACCTATCTGTCATCCATCCATGAGTCTTCCTGAGTTGCCGCACCGGTCACCTACGCGTGCACCGACGGGGGAAGTCCTCCTCTGAGTCCTTCCCGGGTGTGAGCCTCTACTCACCCCGACCTGCTGACCAACCTGTCACCCAAGTCCACAACACCAAGGATCCCTGCGGGGAGCACTGCAAGCTCGCCATCCTGGTAGACCACATCACATGCACGCGGATGAGGTATTCTACTTCCCTCGGCTCGATCCAACCTCCGATCTCACCCCGATGCCATGGCCACCGACATCGCGTGCCTACTCTTCTTCGAGACACCCGTCTGGCGTCACCGCATTGACTTCTCAAGCCTTCGCCTTTGTCGTCACTCACCACACTGCAACGGTATCCATGATGTCCTTGACTCAGCCCACCATGTCGTGCATCACCATGTGAACCCACCTCTTGTCCACTTCACTGAGTCTCAGCCTCTACTTCTGCACCCACTCCGCATCCGCAGCTTCCGGCGCACTCCGATACATCTATGTGAGCACTCGACTCATCTACGTTGTTTTAACCTCTGCAAGGTTGAGGAGCTCGCCACACTTGCTGCCATGCCCGAGTTACTTCTCCTCCGTTTCGACCTCCGAATCCCAGTCTCACTCCATCACGCCTCTTGGTTGTTTCCCACATGAACTCTGCTTCTAAGGACGTTGCCACCTTAAAGGTCTCCCCAAGTCCACTGTCACTTAACACTGGAGTCCCACTGCTGATCCACGATGCACATCACTGCATGGACATACTCCGCAAGGGTAGAGTATATCTCCAAGGTCTGCTGAACACCCCATCCTCTGAATGTCCAGTGCACCAAGTGTTCCACACTCCACTTGGTGGGGTTGTGAGTTCCCCTGTTGGTCTGTATTGTCTGCCATGCTCACTGGCTCTTTAGGCATGCGCTGCACTCTCAACGCAAGGCCTCTATCGTACAAGGTCTTCATGCTTCAAACCAACTCCCGCTCTGCCACTGCATCACCCACATGAGTTGCCCAACTCGCTCCGCGTACATTGGGTAAGTTCTTCGCTCCAAGACACCTTGCACTGTTCCTAAGTGCAACCAACTTTGCTCACCAACCCGCCTCGGCTAAAATTCATCCTTGGGCTCATAGCATGGTCCTTTCATATTCCCCATGCACAACTCTTACTCACTCCATAGCCCTCAAGAGTTGCATTGGTGCGCCACCGGGAACTTCCCGGGAGGTCACCCATTTTTGCCCTACGCGCTTAACTCACCCAGATCTTCTGTAGGCACATGCATGTGAGGTCGTCAACCCCAACCCATGCCTGGCCAACCATTTGCCTCGTCGAGAGTCCCTCTGGCTCCCTGGATAGCGCCTCGTGCACTACCCTGCGTGGATGGGGTCTGCCCATCCTGGGGGAGGCGGTCGCTCTGTGAGCATGGAGACGCACCCCCCTTATATTCTCCCCCACTTAAAGTGGCGACGCCCACGGCGCCGATGCTAGACTTCGCAAGCCTGCGCAAAGGATGCAAGTGTTCGCAACACTTGGACAAAATGTAAATGCACTACTCACATGCAAATACACACGGAACACTTCGGTCACTGCTGACATAACACAACTCAGTCTCTTCAACATCTCGCTGTGCTAACTCCCTGTGCTCGGGACAAAAAGTGCCAACTCTCAACACTTCTGTCACTGTAGCTCCCTTCCTCTGAAACTACACTTCACCAAACATCCAACACAATGTCTGATGGGATACCCCTTCTGCAATTCCCACAACCTCTTAGGAATTCTGCATGATGTACAAGCTGCCCTGCCAAGCTCTGAGCCCTTCTTGCACAACATTCACTGCATAACTGGAGAACCGCCAACCTCCATGCCGATTGACGAACCACTGCAAGGTTTCACTGCTGCTGAAACTGGTCACACCACGCTTCCACACGCAACACATGATATTCTCCAACTGATCTAGGGGCCTACTTCACCGCAAATGCTGCCCTTGTTCAGCACTTCTACCAACACCATACCACCACTGTGACTCTGATGCTGATCTTCTGGCAAACTCTTCACCAGGAATACCTCATTTCACTGCAACTTGACTGATCTACTCACCACCGCTTTCAACCAACCAGCACTTCCGAATACGCAACTCTTGCTTCACTCCGGAATGTAGCCACTGCCACCGTTGCCAACCTGAAATTCCGAGGTTTCGCAAAATTCACCACCGTGATTTTGCCAAGGGAGAGCCACTTTTTCCACTTCATGGCTCGAGTATCAACTTGATATCACTTCACAAACACTGCAATTCAGCCATCCACAATGTACAAGTCCCGTCTACAACTTCTGGGGAGTCGTCGCGCTACTCAGTGCTTTCGCACCTACCGAGTTTTCGAGTCACTCTGCCACTGCACCTGGACTCTACCAAGTGTTATCCCTTCACCCAAACTGCTAGGAGTAAGTTCTGCACCAGCCTCCACATGAACTGCCCACTGAAGTGACTTACCCAGCCCACACTGTATGCTTCCCTGTCGCCTCCTCTACAACTGAGATCTGTTCAACACACTGGCCTTCTTCTCCCACGAAGTCTCTAGCAACCTGCACTGGCTTACTTGCATTGCACAAGCGCCAACTCTTGACACCTGCACGGGTCTACAACACCCTGATCACTGAACGCCATGCCGACCACCGTCGCAACTGCATGACTCCTTTCTCATCAACCCTCTGGTCTACAGCTGAGAAAGTTCACTGTCTTTCATTCATACCACTGTGACATCAATAAGGCTCAACTAGCCCTGATACTCCGCTGGATCACTCTGATCTGATGCTGCCCAGGCCCACACCAGTCTTCTTCTTATCTGGAACATAACTGCTCCACTTGATCCAGTTGTGTTGGTGTCCCGCCTTCCGATCGCCAACACCGTTGATTGCCAATCTTCACAAGACTCGCCTGATCCGATTCGTCCAACAACCAACTCCCTCAAACATGTACGACCCTGCATAGCCGCACATAAGGTTAGGCACTTCAATCTGACGCCGCTTCACAAGCACACACCAGTCTACTTCTGCTCCGCCCAACCGCGTTGGTGTCCCGCCCATCCGATCACCAACGATGTTGATTGCGTTGGCTCCCTAGTCTGCCACCCTGTTCTTCAATCAACATCCCACATGCCTAAAGTTGAGAGCTCTTTCGCCAACTACTCGCGTTGGTTTACACTTTGTTCCCAACTCCAGCACCGCTGCTCATTGTGCTCTAGGTACCAAAGAGAGCATCACTTCAAATGCACTGACACCAGTTGATCACTCTGAGTATCAAGTACAACATTAACTCACAAGCTCTGATACCAGTGTAAATTGCTACATGCGCGTATCAGGCACGCTTTACTCTCTCGCTCTGATGAAGCTCTGATACCAGCTGTCACGGGGCTAGCTTTGAAGCGGAATTAACTAGCCAACGTGCGGCACTGAGACACTACTTTTTTCGCTCGCCTTAGAGGATCAAGCTACTCCAGTAGTCCCAGACTACGCCTTTCTCCATTCTCATCCACCACCCATTCCCCAACTGCATCTCCAACACAATGCACAAGTGAACCTTTCCAACACCCTTCACAGCTGCCCATACAACTGCTCCAGAAGACCACTCGCCGAATGCCACGGCTGCCCATACAACCGCCGGGAGCTCTTAATATGCCTTCTTAGTCCACTTGAGGGAATGCACAACTCACGCCTCCACGACTCATCACTGACCCAGCTCTAGCCGCTGGCCGGCTCACTGTCGAACATCCCACTGTTCTGCACAAGGCCACTGAGGAGCATCACATGCACCTATCTGTCATCCATCCATGAGTCTGCCTGAGTTGCCGCGCCGGTCACCTACGCGTGCACCGACGGGGGAAGTCCTCCTCTGAGTCCTTCCCGGGTGTGAGCCTCTACTCACCCCGACCTGCTGACCAATGTCACCCAAGTCCACAACACCAAGGATCCCTGCGGGGAGCACTGCAAGCTCGCCATCCTGGTAGACCGCATCACATGCGGGTGAGGTACTCTGCTTCCCTCGGCTCGATCCAACCTCTGATCTCACCCCGATGCCATGGCCACTGACATCGGCGTGCCTACTCTTCGAGACACCCGTCTGCGTCCAGACTGCATTGACTTCTCAAGCCTTCTGCCTTCGTTGTCAGCTCACCACACTGCAACGGTATCCATGATGTCCTTGACTCAGCCCACCATGTCGCGCATCACCATGTGAACCCACCTCTGTCCACTTCACTGAGTCTCAGCCTCTGCTTCTGCACCCACTCCGCATCCGCGCTTCCGGCGCACTCCGATACATCTATGTGAGCACTCGACTCATCTACGTTGTTTTAACCTCTGCAAGGTTGAGGAGCTCGCCACACTTGGCTCGCTCGCGTCCGAG
This sequence comes from Taxus wallichiana var. yunnanensis, assembly GCA_018340775.1. Taxonomy (NCBI): domain Eukaryota; kingdom Viridiplantae; phylum Streptophyta; class Pinopsida; order Cupressales; family Taxaceae; genus Taxus; species Taxus wallichiana. The sequence continues at coordinate 755,412,828 of CM031243.1, forward strand.
TTACTTCTCCTCCGTTTCGACCTCCGAATCCCAGTCTCACTCCATCACGCCTCTTGGTGTTTCCCACATGAACTCGCTTAAGGACGCGCTGCCACCTCAAAGGTCTCCCCAAGTCCACTGTCACTTAACACTGGAGTCCCACTGCTGATCCACGATGCACATCACTGCATGGACATACTCCGCAAGGGTAGAGTATATCTCCAAGGTCTGCTGAACACCCCATCCTCTGAATGTCCAGTGCACCAAGTGTTCCACACTCCACTTGGTGGGGTTGTGAGTTCCCCCTGTTGGTCTGTATTGTCTGCCATGCTCACTTGGCTCTTTAGGCATGCGCTGCACTCTCAACGCAAGGCCTCTATCGTACAAGGTCTTCATGCTTCAAACCAACTCCCGCTCTGCCACTGCATCGCCCACATGAGTTGCCCAACTCGCTCCGCGTACATTGGGTAAGTTCTTCGCTCCAAGACACCTTGCACTGTTCCTAAGTGCAACCAACTTAGCTCACCAACCCGCCTCGGCTAAACCTTGATTCTGAGACATCCTTGGGCTCATAGCATGGTCCTTTCATATTCCCCATGCACAACTCTTACTCACTCCATAGCCCTCAAGAGTTGCATTGGTGCGCCACCGGGAACTTCCCGGGAGGTCACCCATTTTTGCCCTGCGCGCTTAACTCGCCCTGGATCTTACAGTAGGCACATGCATGTGAGGTCGTCAACCCCAACCCATGCCTGGCCAACCGTTTGCCTCGGCCGTGAGTCCCTCTGGCTCCCTGGATAGCGCCTCGTGCACTACCTTGCGCGGATGGGGTCTGCCCATCCTGGGGAGGCATTCTTATGTGAGCATGGAGACGCACCCTTATAACTAGCATATATGTTATAAATACATATATCTAAAAGATGTCCATAAATATCACTCTCAAGGCACATATCTAATCTATATAACAAATCCAATATAAACACCCATAGATTAATTTTTCTCTCTCTTTTAATTAGATATATTTAAGATATTTATAATAGTAGATTAAAAGTGAAAATCTTAAGAGTACCCCTATCTCAAGATCAAGTCATGTGATACACTCACACACATGAAAGATAAAAGCAAAGGTCCTTTTAAGACTCACTTGGCCCTACATCATGTTTTGGTCTACAAAATAACTCAAAAACATATTAGACCATGAAGCACTTAATTATCTTTTAAATATGAAACACACATACCCTATCCTTCTAAATTTTGATGATGAATAACCGAAGAATAATTGTGCTCATGACGTGAGCCTTGAGATTTTCGCTAATCAGTCAGGTAAAAATTGTTTGGAAAAAGAATGTAAGGAAGCGTTTCCTCCGTGGATGTTTTCAAAGCATAAACGAAGTTAGTTAGATAAGATAATAGTGCACCCACTTTCCAGATTTGAGAATATAGTGGAATGGGATCCGATGCTATTTTGTGAAGAATTCAAATCTTCGATGGATCGTATGGTGTGTTTAAATAGTCTCTTCTAACTTTTTTAACCAAAAACCGTCCTATCAGTAGTCACCATCCAAAAAAAAGGTAAAAGGCCCCCGTTTTTTATTTTCCTTAAAATCATTAAGACAAACAGACTTTTATGAGTGGACAGGACAGCATTAGCAGAAGTATTGGGTGCCTGATGCCCCTCTCAATTTATGCCATATAGGTACCCATATTCAAATTCAATTTCTGTAGTTAATCAGGCGCTCGGGATCGATTCACAATAAATTAAGAAGACAAGAGAAGTAAAAGTCCCAACATGCACTAAGTTGATTCTTCGATATGGGCAGCATCGTATATACGTTTACAAATGATTTTTCTTACTAATTTAACATGGGTAACTATTCCATTTGACACACACACATACACACACACATATAATAATTTACATTTGTGGTTTGCTCTCTCTTTATAATGAGATTGTGATTATTTAATAGTATAATTTTTTAATTATTTTTTTAAATTATTGAATTTGAAGTTTTTGATTGAAAAGTGTTTTTTTATAGATATACAAGATGGGTGGAAAAATCACTCCCCGAATGTCAAGCTAGCAAGGCCTCGGGAGGGAGGTCAATCAAAACAATATAAAAGTGCGGACCTCAATCGAAAAGGGCAAATAAAACAAGTAACCGGAAAACAAGGCCGTAGCCAGAAACCTACGCTGCAACAACGAACATGGTAGTAGGAGGCGGAGGACTATTCAACTTATCTCCCTAGCCAAAACCAGGGTGAGTCGTGTCGGGGATAGGCTCCCAACCAATTTCATCGTGTTGTTATTGTCGTTGTTGTTAATCATTAGAATTATCGGGTTCTTTGAAAAGGAGAAATGACAAGGGTTAGCCACAGAAATTTGACATGCTAGGGGATAGACTAGCTCACTCCGCCAAGGTGGCCAAAAATTCCACCTTGAGCAAGGGAGGAGGGCCAAGACCGAGGGGACCACCGTTGTCGAGGAGAAGAACTCCATCGACTCCGGGAACGACGCCTGTGAAACCCTCTTCCTCAGAGAGGAGGGGGAGAATGGTGCGGCACTGAGACAACGAGTGGCGATAAACATGAGCATCAGGAGGAACATAGATGACTGCGCAAGGGGCGATGACCCAATGGTCGAGAAGGCGCTGGAGGAGTTCAACCTCACGGTCGGTCTTTCTTGACTGTTATGAATCTGAGCACCATAGTGGAGAGAATAGCCACTTTATTAGTAACAACAAAAATTCTATCCATAGGAACATTATTAAAAATGGCATTATTTCTATCTTTCCAAGGTGAAACAAAGTATCACTCTCCGAATATGTGCTGATTTTTTTGTAAATTGCAAGTAGTAAAGTCGAGTCTCCCAAGAGAACCATCTTCCAGGTAAAGAAATCTAGGGAGAAGGGTTGAAAAAGGGAGTGAATCCATTTTTAGGTCGATTGAGCACAAGGAAAGAACCGGAAAATGTGCTTGATAGACTCAGGTTGGTGATAAATGAAGTAGGTGGGGTTCAAACCCATGTTCCTAATTCGATTCCCTACGGAATGTCCTTGGTGCAAGATGCACCACAAAAATTGAGATTTTTTGGGTTCAACAAGAAACGACTTGAACCCTTTCGTACTATGATTTCCACACGTAACTTTGGGAGGAAATGTTCTTGCGTTGGTTAAGTGAATCAACATTCACCGTCTCTGGGAAAATAAGGAGTAACCCATGTAAGGTTTGTAGTGGCGAAGTATAGTAGTGCAAGGCTAGTTCCAGTCGCACCACCATGGGACACCTGAAGTGATGCCAATTTTGTGTAAGAACTCCTTAGGTATGCAAGCAATGATTTTCGTGATTGATTCAACATCTTGGTGTTGAAGGTTGAACTTAATAGCTAAGGATCCCCAAGAAAGCCAAGATCTAGAATGTTTGCAAAATAAATCACCCACCACTTTGATGCCTTTTTGAAGATCCGAATAGCTTTATCCCAAGGAGCTAGAGTAAGAGGGGCATCATGGAAAGTGAAAATGGATGACCACCAGAGAGAGGAGTTGATAGAAAGACCAGATCTGAAGCCATCCCCTTTCAAATAAGGTGTGATTTAAGCAATTCCCTAGGATTTCCAAATACTTTGAGCTATAAAAGTACCTCTGATTTTGACAAGGACCGAGCAGAGGAGAAGGGACTGGAAGTTAAGGCATTTCTAGGATTGTCTTCCTAGGGAGATCCTTGCAGATGTAATGTCGGGGCGAATCTTCTAGGACTCATTCCCTTCCCGCTACGAATCAACCATTTGACATAGAGAGCTCGCCCTTAAAGCTTGATGTCAAGCAGGCCAAACACACATTTCTTTGGGTCTACAAAAAAGTATCCCATGCTACTCTATGAAATCCTTGTGGCCTTCAAAATTAGCCCAGAGGAAATCTCTTAGAAGCTTTTTGAGCTTGGCATAGGTAGTATTAGAAGGATCACAACAAGAAGAAGAGTAGAACACATGGGTACATGGAAAACAACTCGCTCTTTTCAAGACACTACCCATAATTCTTAGTATTGTGAATTCCAACGAATCTCACAAGAGCTTAATGCCTCTCCTTTCAATCAAAACTTGTAGCTTCAGGCTGCCCATTAGAGATAAAAACTCAAAATTGAGGAAGCTTACAAAGCCAGAGGTGCTCTGCTTCGTGCTCGGCTTCATTGGCTTAAAATCGGGATTCTAAAAATTCTTTGCTATGCTCCGAGCCAAGCACTCTACCATGCAAATCAAATCCATCTTTTGATAAAATGTTCAAATCACTTCCTTACCTGACATTCTTCAAGCATTTTTCCACCATTATCATGGTGTCTTTTCCTCTCAACTTGTCACCCATGCTAGAGAAGAGGCATTGCTTTAATACTTGCAAGTTGTGCCATGTCAATTCTCTCACTCCCTCTTTTCAAATGGATCCTGATAAAGCCATAGGAGTTGATGGATTCCCCTCTAAATTTTATCAAACCATGTGGGATACTCTGGGACTTGACCTCTATAATGTCTACCTTGAGGCTCTCGCTTCCAACTCTCTAGGTGAGTTGATCAACCAAGGAAACATCAAGTTTATTCCTAAGTTGGGGACCTTGAAAAATTGACATCCTATAAAATCATTACTAAGGCTTTATCCAACAAAATTTAAAATCTCCTTCCTCATGTTTTCCGTAGCGAGAAAATGAGGTTTATTAAGCACATGTACATTCTTGACAATATCATTGTTGTTTGGGAAGGGATGGAATGGGCTCACCAATCCAACCAGAAAGCCTTATTTATAAAAATTGATTATGCCAAATCCTATGACCACATTGAGTGGTCTTTCATTTTGGAAATGCTTTAGGCTCTTGGATTCAGTCCACGGTTTGTCCACACTATGTAAATGATCTTCAATAATGCTAAAATTTGAAGTTTTCAAAGACTAGGTGTAAAAATTCTTAGGCTTAGCTGTAAAGGACTCAAGGATTTCCATTCCACAAAATTCGTCAAGGACATGATCATGACCTCATCTCTTATTACTTCCAAGTATCTCTTGGGATGTATAACATGGTGAATGGATAGCAACACCTTTTACACCATCGTGCACACCATTGGACTACAACCCATTTGATAATAAGACAAATAACTTAAATACATTTATTTAAAAAAATGTTAGATATCAATTTCAAGCTTTTTGATTTGGATTTTACACATACATCGCTAATTAATAATTATGTTGATTTCATATTTCTCACTTATTAGTTATAAAAATTTGTTCTTGAAAAAAAAGGACCCAAATTCTATCATATGGTCAAGATATTATTAATTTTTGATTGACTTCTCAAAATAAAAAAATACTTTTAAGTGACGGTCAAATGGACATCTAATTTAATGTAAAGAATTAAACGTATACTGTCACACCATTAAGTAGGACCCTTACTACCATTGTAGAATGTTTATCAACATAATTATATGCTTGGATGTTTTGCTTTGTTCACTCTTTTTATAATGGGATTTTGAGTAGTATATGCTTACAGGACCTTTATGAACTATTTTAATTAGATTATTAATTTTCATGGGGTTTATGTTTGCATATATTAAATCATCCTAAGATAATTATTATAAGAAATTATTAATCTAACATCAATATTTTTCTTCATATGTTTTGGTAATAATTATAAGGTAAGAGGATCCTTTTAACACACAAGCACCATAAACATATATTAGTAGAGGGAGGAATGGTGACTTTAATCTATGTTTTTGTCTTCTTCCCTATTGTCAAGGATTTTGGAGTGTGTTGTGCCTTATATATCATTCTTATCTCGCAATTATTATCAATGTAGGATTAACCATATGATTTAACCCCGAAATAAAAATAAATAAGGCATATATGGTAGGTTTTTCTTATATATTTAAAGGGTTAACATCATGTTATATGGTAGGTAAGAGGACCCTTTTACACACAAGCACCATAAACATATATTAGTAGAGGGAGGAATGGTGAATTTAATCTATGTTTTTGTCTTCTTCCCCATTGTCAAGGATTTTGGAGTGTGTTGTGCCTTATATACCATTCTTATCTTGCAATTATTATCAATGTAGGATTAACCATATGATTTAACCCTAAAATAAAAATAAATAAGACATATATGGTAGGTTGTTCTTATTTATTTAAAGGGTTAACATCATGTTATATATTCAAATTAATTAATAAGAATTAATACATAAATTAGAATATAGCTCGAAAGAAATTTTCAAAATACAAAATAAGTACAATTTCTCAAAACATGAGGGGTAGTACACTTAGTTGAGAATTGTGACATAGAGATGATTTGGAAATACATATTGGATGTTCAAATTGAGAGTGATAAGGAAGTTCTTTGTTTAGACTAGAAATGAAGTGTAAATTTGAGAAGGTACGAAACAACATGGCCTATTTTATAAAATGGAATGATTTGGTCATCTACAATATTTTTTTACTATGATGTACTAGCGATTTATAAATTTAGCAATGTTACAACACTATGTGTTGACCTTCTCGTTAAAACCTTAGGTGTCACATGTATGACAGATAAAAGAGAGGTTCCCATTTTGGTTCTCAAGTATAAGGATCCAATCTAGGACCAATCACTATGTGTGTATGCAAAGGTGCTCAAGGAGTGCTAAATTCATAAATCTAGAGGACAATAGCCCTAGCCCTAAGATAGCTATAGGTTTCTAAGGCCTACAACTAAGATAAAGATATGTATCCTACTAGGATTATGAAATAGAGAGGGAAACAAACAGAGGGGTGGATAAAGCCAAGGGAATAGTAACATAAAACAATGTAATAAACTAAAGAAAACATACATCTACTCTATCTATAACAATGAATGAGCACATACATACATAAAATATGAAAAACTAAAGAGGTTTATAAATACTTACCTATAGTGTGTGTGTGAATGTTGATGCACAATCCTCCCCAAAGACAATAACATTGAGAGAGAATTTCTATGGGTGGAGAAGGGGAAATCTCAATAAGAATATATCCAGTCCTAACTCACTATGGTGACCAAAATAAAAATGCATAAAGCTCCAAAACTCTAAATTCAATCAATACTTGCAAAGTAGTGCAAAATAGTGTGAGAAAAAAGTAAGTACATGTGTGAGAAAATGATTGTCGATTGGTGAAAATAACAAGAAGGCAATAATGTATATATACTCGACGCCATTACATCGTCTATGAAAAAACCAAAATAGGTGTCATTTCCCATGGGTGATCAATGATGGCATTGGATTTGGGGAAACCATAAGGTTAGATGCTTAAAATATGAGTGGATGCAAGAAGAATAATGGGGATAAATGAAAGAGGTCCAATGTGACCGAAACTAAGGATAATAATGTGTAATAAGAGGAAACAAGTGAACATAATACAATAAATATACATAATGAGTGAAATGTGTGAAAAAGGGGAAGAAACGAGGCATGTGTAGGGTAACTAAGGATAATAATGACATCTCTCAAATGTTGTGGTCTAGCACACATGACCAAGTATGATCATACCCGAATCACGATAGGTCCCTTAAGGCATCCACTCAAGAGAAGAATGTCTTAGTAGCCCCTGCATAAAATAAATGGTTAGAAAGCGTAAAAATTGGTGTATACACATTGATTAACTAAAAATGTGGGATATGTGGGTCGTTAATCTAAGCTATGAACAACTATAAATAAAGTAAATAGATGTAGTAAATAAATGAAATATGGAAGAAAATATGGAAGTGACTTAACATGCAAGAGAAATACGAGTTGATTCAGAGGAAAATTTGAACCGTGTCGTAGGAGTAGTGAAGGAACAAAAAGAAGGAACGAATGTGCACATACTCAAAATGATGGATTCGAGCTATCTATTTGGAATGGAGTGCCTGGAGAGGGATTGTGGGTATCTATGGGTGCTCTGGTCTACAGAATGGGCACCTTGGTCTATGTAAAAGATATAGAACTAAATTTCAAAGGTCTAACAGTGGTCCAAAACCCTCGTTGTGTGTCGCGTCAGACTCCTTACCCCGTGCTATGTCATTGATAATCCAAGATTAAGGGATGACCTACAAAAGACCAAAGAGGAGTATCAAAACCCTAAAAAAAAGAATTGAAATGAATGGGTCGGAATGACCTCAATTGCCACAACAGTGGGCTTATTAACTGAGCGTTGCACTACATTTAAGACCCAAATGTAGTTTTGGTGTGTGTGTGTGTGTGTGTGCACATGCACCTAATGTTCCCTATGGACTCTTGTGTCATTCGTACTTTATGAAGTAGTGAGTAATAACTAGATGTAGAAAATTTAATAGAATGTGTGTATGGAATAGAATATAATCCCTCTCCTATGCTTGTGTGATGCAAATGAACCAACCTTTTCCTTGTGATGGAGCTAATGGATGCAGATGATCTCCAAATGGACTCAACTCTAGGTGGATGATAGTATTGACTAGTGCTTGGTCCCTCATTATGGTCTCATAACTTTATATTTATAGGGTTCTCTTGATCTAATTTCATAATTAACCTTGAAAATGGTTGACCAACAAAAAGATAAAGATCTCAAATGGAAAGAAAGAGCCCAAAAAGTGATGGGAAAGTGCAAAAGGATCGGGCGGTCCTGGTGGGACCAAGGCACCCATGGGCGCCCTAGTCGAGGCTAAAATGATGTAAAGTGAAGAAAGTTGACTGGGCATGTAGGTGTAAGAGGTTGGGAATGATGAAATAAAATAAAAGAAGATGGCTAAAATATGGGGTTTAATTAGTACTTTCTTCACTCAAAACCTTCTAAATAGTAGTATGAGACCTAGGATTAAATAGTATCTAAAGTGCATGATTTTATGACTACACACATGCTTCAACTAAAGATCATTGCATGTCACAATAGTGAAACATGAGACGGTGTTCAAAAAATATTTACATGATATGAAATCAAAAGGAATTTCTGAAAGTAAAGTACTGAAATGGAAGTGTTGAAATAGAAGTAATGAAATGCTAAATGAAATATACCTACCTCATACATATTTGCTAGTGTCACCCAACCTGCATGTGATAGTTGCAATAGTTTCTTAGAACCCCAAATAAGCATTATTGAAAATAAACACTAGAAGATAATAAGTAAAATAAGACATAAATCACTTAGCTAGGAGGGAAAAAAGGGATAACCGAGAGGCCGATAATAAAGATGAAGAGGGAAAAAAAGTTGGTAGTTTATATAAGGATGTTAAATTGTGATAAAAGGAAATAAATAGGACACAATTTTTGGAGTTAGCAAGCTTGAAGAGATAGATAAATTACCAAAGTATTCAAGGTAGGAGATGATGGTTGTATAAACCCAAATGAGATGAAACTAGAGTTAAGTAGCGAGTTAATGAAGTAGTGAATTTGAAGAATGTGGAATGGATAAATATACGGGTCAAGTGTTTACTTCCTAATAAAATGAGCAATGGTTGATTCTTTGAAGATATGGCCCTCAATTGTTTTTAGACAATAGGTACAGAGACCCATGACGCCTTTAATGAGATAAGGACCCCACCACTTTTGATCATATTTTCCTTATTTTTCATGGGTATAATATAACTTCAATACCAAGTCGTCAAATTTGAATTTGTGGGGTCTAATGATTTTTTGTGTTTCTTAGTGATACACTCTTTGCATTTGTGGTTAGGATGGACAACATTATCAAGTTTTTCATCAATGCGATTGAGAGTGTGGTAACGAATTAATGGATATCCTCATAAGGAATGATTCCATATAGGGTGATATGGAAGGAAGGAAATTCCACCTTGAGTGGAAGGACTAATTTGGAATTGAATTCAAGTGAGAATGGGGTTGCCTTAGTGGCCATATGGAAACTACATGATAATCCCAAAGATTTGAATAAAGTTTGAGATGACAAATCAGAGTGGGAGTTTAGGATGGTTATTTGAAGTATTTTTATTAAGATTTTGTTATAAGATTCAACCTCGTTTGTTAAATTGGGGATGATAAGGGGTCAAGAATTTTCTCTTCATTTTGAATTCGGCTCATGGCTCTAGACTATATCATTTTATAGATTATTCTCAAGTTATTGTTGATCATGGCTCTAGAATATATCACTTTGACACTTCCTCCATAGGTCAAACTTGGTTTCTCATGTAGATTTGGAGAGTAAGCTTTGATACGAGAGATTTGGACATCTTAATTACAGATATTTGAAGGAGTTGAGCACTCATGGTATGGTTGATGATCTTCCTAGAGTTTCTTATTTTGAGGGAGTTTTCCTAGCCGTGCATCGGGAAAAAACACCACGATCCATTCCCTAACAATTTTTCCAAAATATATTCTTCTCCACTTGAGCTTGTCCATAGTGACTTGATGGTTTTTCTTACCCACTCTTTCAATTGAGCTAAGTATGTAATTACCTTAATTGATAATTTCTCGAGGCCTAATTGAGTTTATTTTCTCAAGTCCAAAAGTGATGTTTTTCACACTTCAAATTCTTTAAGGATTTGGTCAAGAAACAATCTTCTAGTTGCATAAAGAACCTTGAGATTGATAATGGAGCGAGTACTTCAATAAAGAGTTTTATGATTTTTTGAAATCTCATGGCATTATTCACCAACATTATATTCCTCATACTCCACAACAAAATGGATTAACAAAATAAAAGAACTAAACTTTAAAGGAAATGGCTAACTGCATGATGCATTCTAGATATTTACCTCCTATATACTAGACATAAGCATTTAATTGTGCTAACTACATCCATAATTGCACTCCACCCAAAGCACTTGAGCATTTGACTCTGAGGAACCTTAGTCCAAAAGTAAGCTTGATATATCATTTTTTTGAGTCTTTGGGAGCCATGTTTGGGCCTTTATGCAAAATAAGAAAAGGAAAGCATTGGATAAGAAGAGAAAATTGACGGCTCATTGTATTACAGGTCACTTAACCAACTCATAGAAAAGTTGGTGTCATTATAACCAAGGTGGTGTTTAAAGTCTGTATGCAAAAGGAGAAAGACAATCTTGTTCAATAGTACTTCTTCCTAAGAAAACAAACTGAAATTAATCATGCATAAAAGGAAACATGCATCAAATAAATTAATGAAATAAATTAACGAAAATAAATCTATAGTAAATAAACTATGCTAAGAAATAACAAAAATTCCTCCTCCTTGAGAAGAGTGGCTTTTGGCCATTCTCTTCCCTTCGGATTTGGAGCAACTACAAGGAACTTTTTAGAAATATAATTATATTGATTTAAAAATGATTTACAAAATATATGTACCCCTTTCCAAGTATATGGAAGAGTTATTTTTAGGAACCTTTCCTAGTTTACTTAGTCCACACACCAAGAACTAACTACCTATTCTTGGGTGGATTTATTCAAAAAATAAATCCTAAACAAACTTGACTACAACAGTCCACTTATCATGGAGAATATTTATACAACTCATCCCTTTAATATAGGAACACAAAGTGGGAGAGTACTTATTCAACATTCCTAATACTATTCCACTATTTTCTCATCCTTGAAACATGGAGAGAAAATGGAGGAGTGCTAAGTCCATGACTTTGAATTCTTCTTGAATCCCACATGCATGCATGAATTTGGATTGCCACATGTTTGGATTTGTATTCTTGGTTGATGACGTGGAAGCAAAGAGTGGGATGAATAGTTCGGTGCTCCTTTACATTACTTTGGAACAAACCAAAATACTTTTGGTAGCTGGGCCTTTCAGTAGCTACACGGAATTTATCAGAGAAACAATCTATGGACTTGGAGTAAGTAATGACCTTTCAAGAGGCGCATGGAAGTTTTCAGTAGCAACAATCTATGAACTTGGAGTAGAGTTGCTTATGACCTATTTTCTACACACTATTGCATTCCAACTTAGAAGAAATATCAGGAAATAACAAAAATTAGATTGCAAATAGATTTCTAAAGAGATGATAAGATAAATCCTATATTCTACCTTAAATATGCTATCCATTATTAAAACTACATCTAAATTCACTTGAAAGCTTGATTTTAAGAGAGAGAATAAGAGTGTTATTTGGTGATATAATGAGACATATTTTGGTCTCATTAAAAACCCTTGATCTTTATAGGGTATTATGAGGACACGAGAGATTATACAATTATAAATCATAATACTCATGAGGTTATTTTTCGAGCACATGTTCGGTTTGATTAGTGTTACTATACTCATGATTATTCATCTTATTCCATACCTACTTCTTCTTTATCTCATCTTAAGGATCCCTTATTTGAGGAGGTTGTCGAGGAGGTTATGGATGCCGATGAGGATCCTATTCCCACTGATGTTGTCACTATGCCTAAGTGGGCTCGTCTTATAGTTTTCGAGGCAACACCTTTCATTCAGGATCTTCCACCCACTAGGAATCATCATACACATTCTACAGGTTCTAGACTTTTGTGTTAGGAAGTTTCTAAGGATCCACAATCTTTTTCACATGATCATGGGATACAAGATTGGGATGATGCAATGATAGATGAGTATTCTTCTTTGATGAAGAATAATGCTTGGGATTTGGTTTCTTTTCCTAAAGGAAGAAATATGGTTAGGTGTAAGTGGGTATACTAGACCAAATACACAATTGATGGATCCATTGACAAGTATAAGGCTCATCTTGTTGCAAAGGGTTTTTCACAAGTTGAAGGTATTGATTACTTTGAGAATTTTCCACCCGTTTCAAGATGGATTTAAAATGCCTTGTTCTTGCTATTTCTTCATCACAAGGGTGGAATGTATACTAGATGGACGTGAATAATTCCTACTTACATGGAGATTTAGAGGAGGAAATATACATGGTGCATCCTTCTATATTTATTCATGACTCTTCTCTTGTTTGTAGACTTTGTGGGTCTCTATGGTATCAAACAGGCCCCTCGGGCTTGGTATGAGAAGATGAATTTTTCTTCTATCTACTAGTTTTTTTTGCTGCCACTATGACCCTTCAATATATCTCCAACATGTTGGAGAGGATATTTTATACTTGTCTTGTATGTTGATTATTTTCTACTTATTGACAACTCTTCTTCTCACATTCGAGACTATTTAGATGGTTCTCTTTCCATGTAGTTTGACATGATAAATCTAGGGTTATTACATTATTTCCTTGGTTTGTAGATTTATTAATTAAATTTTATGGATTCGCTTTGAGTCGAAAAAAGTACGCCCATTATCTTTTTCATGGTTTTGATATGGTTGATTGCAAGCCAAGTCCATCTCCTTTTCAGTTTGGGGTTACTCTTACTTCCACATGTACCACTCCACTTTGTAATCCTACATTATATACGTAGTTGGTTAGAAGTCTCATGTACTTGACCCATACTCACCCTAATATTTCATTTACATTAGGTCTTGTATCTCAGTTTTCACATTATCCTTATATTAGTCACTAATAGGATGTTAAAAGGATTTTGCACTATTTGCAAGGCACTTCCCATTTTGGACTACACTACACCAGGGGTTCTATTTAGTTGGTTGGATATACATATTCAGATTGGATAGATTCTATTGATGACAAATGTTCCACTTTTGGATACTATTTTTGTCTAATTCTTCTCCATTGCTTGGGCGTGTAAAAAAATGCTATTGCAATTTCATCTTTAGAGGCAAAGAACATGGAAGAAATTACAATGAGCTAGTAGATTCTTTAACTTTGACAATTATTGACAGTTTGGATTCCCACAAGATTCACCAACTATTATTTGGTGTGAAAACCAAAGTTTAATTCACATTTCTCGCAACCACAATTGAGAACCAACATACCAAGCATATTTATATTCACATACACTTCATTCATTAGCACATTTAGATGAAATTATTTACTTGGAGTACATTCCGACTCAAAAGAAGGTCATGAAATATTTACAAATACTTTTCATTACCTCACTACATTGAGTTACGTGGCATGTTTGCGGTTTTGAAGTTTTTCTTGGGGATGTTCATGAGAGCATCTTCCTTCTTCTTATTCTTTGTCTCTCCTTCTAAAGCAGGATTCTTTCCTACTTTTGGTTCAATATTTCTTCATGTATTTATTGTACATGAGTACTTGATCATGCCTTGTTTTTGGGACTCATACTATAAAAATGCCAATGTTTTTTTGGTCCCTACTTAACTTAAGGGGGAGGGGTGTTAGAGTAAGTCATTTACCTTATCTCATCTTCACCGGTACTTTATTTACCTTCTTTATTATTTATCCTCACCCATTCATGTGTGGATATTTATTTTATCTTATTTATATATTAGGAATATATTATCTAGTTGTTAGGTATAGTTCTTTCCTTGATTTATAGTCTTGACTAGTTCTTTGTTGTCTAGTTTTTTCCTAGATCTATGGTCTTGACTAGTTCTTTGTTGTCTAGTTCTTTCCTTGATTTATGGCTTGATCTATGGCCTTGACTAGTTCTTAGATTGATCTTCCTTTCCTATATAAGCAAGGCCCCTTCTCATTATACTACATAGAGTTCCATAATAATATATGATATTTTTGTTCATTTGTTTGCAAAGGTTTTTGTAAATTTATTATGGCAAATTACTTTCAACTTATTGAGTGTGATGTTTTATTAGCATCTAAGTTCTTTATGACTTGCAATGAATTATTTATCGTTCCTTTTAAATACTTGGTAATTAGTCCTTTTACGTGGATTGAGATGATCTTGAATTGATTGGAATTGTCCTAGCTTTAGACTTTGAGTGAATGGACCTAGTTTATGACTACTTCTAATGCCTACTCTTGAAATAGGGAACATTAAGGTATATTTTATTGAGATTTGAAGGTGAATACTTTGGAAGATTTTCTAGGTTATTTCCAAATGACTACCAAGTGAGTAAATGAGTGGGTTTAATTAGTATTTATATGAATCCATAAGTAACATTCCACACTAAAGATGACCTAAGAATGGAATAAATATACACACTCGAAAAATTTATTATTAAATGGCCCTAGACATGATCAACCAAAAGGGCATGATCGACAAGTAGATGATGTCCCTACTTGATGGTTTTACCCAATGAGGTAGAAAATATTTTTGAAAAATTTAGGGATTTTTTTGTACACGAGGTATTAGGGATTTTTTTACTAACAATAGTGTTCTTGTACGTGTCTAAGAAGTATATGATATATTCAAGCCTCAAGATATCTTAGTATAGTATTTTTAGCTCTATTTGTGTATAAACAAATGCATAAGGAATGTAAGCCAAAACATATATCATTAAGCACAAAAATTCCCAATATAACTATCTACATTTTGCCATTTTGAAATACCATTTTTTACATTTTTATGTTGTTTGAGTTGCTTTATGAGATAGTTTTAGATTTTAGCTTGTTAAAAATATTCTTCCAACATTTTAGGAGAGAAAAATTACTTTTTAATTTAAGTTAAACCATAAATTTATGATGTGATAAAATTCATGAGCAAAAGACTTTCATCTTTTAATGAATTTACGAGAATAATTGTGAGCTATTTTTTCATTGATGAAAATTCCTATTATTTTTTCAAAGAGATCATGATGTTTAAATTCTATTATAATAGGATTGAATATATCTTCTAGTTTGGTAATTGAGTTTGTACAAGTTGGTTATACCAATCTAAAGCATCCTTGATAGGATATTTTCTAAGAGTGTGGTAGTTGTATATGTGTTTGTTTTAATCCATTACTTGTATATATTTCCAAAAGCATTGAAATGGTGTTTAATGTTGTTGGACCATCATAAAAATAGTTGTAGATATTATTCTAATGTCCATAAAGGATGTGCAATGAGTTGATGTATGTATGATTTTTAATGTTTGAAGTAATATGTTATGAATTGGAGTAGGTGAGTTCATATTCCCTTTAACATACTTGAATGTTAGGGTAGAGGGAGACTTATAAGAGGGTAATATGATTTTTGAGGTTGATTTTCCGTTTACAAAAGTTGATTTTACATTTGGTTTATTTTTTATTACTTTTATATTATATACAAAACATTTTTGAATATTTTAATGAAAACTTGGGTGTTATCTAGTGGTGGATTATGTCTCTGGATCTCTACGAGGAGTATTATGAGGAGTGGAATTTTTCAATTTCCATGTCTTGTATGTAGAAATGGCTTGAGATTTTGAAAGCATTTTAACGAGTGTTAGATCCTTAGAGTATAAATATCACCATTACCCATATTTTTTATTTTATAGATTTTATTGAGATCTTCTAATGGATTTTATTGAGTGATTCTAGTCATGTTACCTTGAATGGTATTTGTATGTTAGGATTTAATAAGGTACACCATGATGTGTCACTCAAGGATGTTCAAAGAAGAGTTAAAAGAGAAGTAAATATTAAACCTAAAGGATTTGAGTCTTGTTATAAAAAAACCTTAAGAGGTGACATGATTGAATGTAATAATAAATTAGTGTCTTAACCTTAAAATATAAAAGAAAGAAAATATGAAAATGACCAAACCATTGTTGGGGTAAGATTCATGTCGAGGTTTAGTGGAATCTATGTAAAGCTAAATTAGTTTCTAATAATGATCTTATAAAGTAGAAATAGTGAGAAGAATATTCTAGAACCAACACACACGCATGCACACGCGTGTACGAGCACGCGCACACACACAAATGTCAATCCACAAAATATTCCTTGGTTGAGATAATCTTCATGTGAATATAATGATGAAATTGGTCTATTAGGGGAATCTACAAATAATCTCAACGGAGATATAAAGTACATGACCTCACTAGATATGGGGTAGAATTATAGCGTGTCAAACTTTTTGTTGTTAAGTGATCACAATAACCCTCATTTAGCCACCAAAAAAACTTTTATTTAATTTTATATATGAAGATATATTGCATCTAAATTTTTCCAAAAACCAAGATTTTTTTTATGTTTTCTAGAATATATTTATTACTCAAATTTTAAATTGTTTATTGGCTACCTTTGGGGACAAACTATTATGATTATCTCTAGTTGTCAATAGATGTTGAAATAAGAGATTTAGGTAGTAATATTTTGTTTTAAAAATAGTCATAAGCTATATAATTTAAAGGTTGTATAAGAGGTACCACTATGTGGATACCTAAATATATAAATGACAATAATATAAATGATAGCAATAAGATAACAAGTATATGTTAATCTATCCTAGATCTAATATATTAAAATAGAGCAATTGTTATCCAAGATGTGAAAAAATCGGTTAGGATTAGAGATACTCACTAGGGCTGACATATTAGTACACAACCTCTCCTTTTTATCAGTAGCATTTATTGAGATATTAGCCACTATGACGTCAAGATAGATAGGTAGAAAATCCAAGTGCACCTCAATCTAGGGAATCCAAGCATTGAGTAAATCTTGTAAGTACATATACTATTATTGGTATCTTTGATGGATCAATATACTTCAAGATGTCTTCTTTATTATAATATATTATAAACCCTAAGTTTTTTTCTTCAAGTCGTAAAAGAGGATTTTTGAGTGTAAGTACAATTAATTGTTTAAGGTGACCATAGAAATGACAAAATGGAACCCTACAAATACAATCTTACACCCTAAAATTCAAAACATAGTTTTTCATGATATCATTAATTGGTTCAATAATGTCGATCCAAATATTGGGTCTAGATGGCATATTCGTCATTCCAATAATGTCGTTTATTTACTAAAAATAAAAAAAAGAGTCAATATGGGTGAATAAGAACCTAAGAAGAGAAATGAAACTAATATAACTAGCAATCGCATGTGTTTCATGAGATGTGAACATATGTTATTTGATTTAGAGGTACAATTATTATTGATCCACTTAATCAAGGTTGTTTCTACATTTGAAACTTGTTATAAATTCATACATGATTACTTGTGATATCGGTTAATCAATTTTATAGTTGATGTTGTTAGTTGTGCATTGGTTGTTCGATTGGTGTTTTGTTGGAGAAACAATTATACCTAGTTGTAGTGTAGGACTTTAGTGAAACTAATATAATTTAATTATGTTACAGAAGGTAGTACTTTTAAAGTTATACCAATTTCCAAACAAAAATAAATGTAGGTATACGTTGGGAGACATGTATACGTTTGCAATATTTATATCATGAGTGGTAACCTTTATGGGAAATTTTAGTTTCCTAATAAACGATTTGATATCCCTTGAACGACCTTATTTCCTAAAAAATGTATGTCATGAAGATAATAGTATTTACGATGGGTTGAGTGATAGTAGTCTTGCTTCCTCCTTTCTTCTTGCTTGTGCTTGGTACATGCACCATATTTGATATCTATCGAATGAAAAAGTGAGTGAAATGCGTAGATTTGCAAGCGAGGGTACTCTGGAGAAAGTCATGTGAATGTCGAGACCGCCTTTCAAAGGGTTCCAATGTCGAGTAATTGAAAATAGATTGTATAGTTAATCATGCCATTTTAATCTACATCACATTTAATAGGGGTGGGAATATTAAGGGGTTGGAGGATCCCAACATTCAAATTTTATACTTTATAGACATGTTCTTTTCAATATTACGAGGCCTGCATCAACCCATATGAATCATTGATGGGTGTGTTTGCATAATAGAACGTTGTGTTATGGCCCGAACCATATCTGCATGTGCTACTTTAAACAATGGATTTAAACTTCATGTTTTAATGGAAGATTGAAATCCCTTCCAAAGGGTCAGCTTGGATCCCTCTTTCACATCCCTCTTTCACAAAAACGATCCATACATGTCATTTCACGGTGGTACACATGCCTATATACCTACGTAATTGGTTAACTGGCTGAACATAGACATCAGCACAGTCTGATAGTAGAGAACATAAATAGATTCATTAGAATACCAAAAGCACGGGTGCCATCTACCATCATTTCTCCTCAATTTTCTTTGTTAAACTTACTCATTGTTGACCTGATTATGATTTTGTCCATCAATCAAGTTCTCTGTTCCCCTCGTTGTTTTTGGGCATTCTAATCAAGAAAAGTATTTTACCAAATTAATTCCACACTCTGCAAGGTTTCCAAATCAGGACAACCGTGAAAAACAATCCTATCTACAATTTCCTATAATTTTATTTTATCTTTATGTAATGACAAAATTTGTAAATATGTTTCAAATTTTCTTTGGATCTGTTGTTATCTAATTTGACGGGCTTCTTGTTTGAGTAAAGTGAAAATTACCTGAAAGGGAAACTTTTGGTAAATTTGATCCGTGGTTACCTGATCGCCGACGAAATCGATGTAATTGAAAACTATTTTCGGGAACAAGTTATGTGCGAACAGTTCATCATAAATTCCTTTGCGCCCACATAATATAACTACTTTTTTAATCAATTTCATATATTTAAATTAATTAAAACAAATTTATATTTAAATTAATTAAAACAAATTTATATCTTCATTTGAGTTGCTCTTTCGTTTTCCAATGTCGACTCCCTTCACTTTCGATCCCTCTTTCACAGAACTTATCTCAAGTGAGATAACTTCCTTATTTATAAAATAGGAAAAATCTAAAAACACAAGGATTTTAAAATAGAAACTCAAAAGTGGCAAAGTAAAAATGACATGCAAATAACATGTCAAATTTAATCCCGTTTGAAAAACGCTAAAAGGTCACAAATTTAGATCCTGGATCCTCTACCATAGGGAAATGAGAATACAAGAACCCATCCTAATCTCGAATACAAAAAATGTTCATCTAAGTGACCCAAAAAATATGTGAGTAATCGAAAATAGATTGATATGAAACTACATCACATTTAATTGTATTAAAAATATTTACTTCATGTTTGGTGTCTTCATTTTGATCCATTTCATATATGTATATACCTCACTAACTAGTTAAAACACGAAATTGGGTGAGAACATATAGATATTAGAATACCAAAAGAACGGGTGCGCGTGATCATGTCTCTCATTTCAAACTTACTCCGTTGACTGATTATGATTTTGTCCATCAATCAAGTCTCTAATTCGAAGAAAGATATTTGCCAAATAAATTCCACCTTTGCAAGGTTTCCAAATCACAACCCGAATCCTATCTACATTTCCTATAATTTTAATTTATCTTTGTAATGACAAAATTTGTACATATGTTTCAAATTTTCTTTGATCTGTTGTAATCTAATTTGACAAGAGTTCGAGTAAATTGAAAATTTGGGTTTACTTATGAACAATAATATATTTGTCCTTCTTTTTAATCAATTTTATATTTAACTTAATAAAAAAAAATCGTATCTTCATTTGAAATTGATGTTGAAGAACTTGTGCTCTTGAAAGAGATGTCACAAGTTCAAATCCTACAAGGGGTAGGGTAGGTACACTTCATATTTGAAGCGCAATCGGTATCCCCCGCATATTGAGAGTACAAAACCCATTTACAATAAGTTTCCTGGACCCTCCAAACATATCGCTCACATTGTAGACTATAAAACCAATTATTATTATAATTTAATATCACTAGAAAATGGTGTCAAATTAACCCAGACATATTAATAAGTAATTCAATAGACTTAAAACACGAAAAGAGACCTAATATCAAAAAACATACTTTTGAACTAATAACGATCAACAAGAGGGGGTGTTAGAGGAATATTTGATTTGTCATTATTCGAAATAGTCAATTTTTTGGGTAGGTACACTTCATATTCAAGCACAATTAGGTATCTCATCATATGAGAGTACAAAACCCATATACTATAAGTTGCCTACATACCCAATGTCTTTTGACATTGTCTATAAAATCAATTATTGTATATTAATATCACTAGGAAAATGGTGTCAAAATAACCAAACATATTGCAATATAATTCAATAGACTTAAAACATTGAAAAAGGCCTAATCTCAAAAAACATACTTTTGAACTAACAACAATTGACAAGGGGGTTTTAGAGGAATATTTGATTTGTCATTATTCTAGAAATAGGCATAAAAATTTTACAACACCAAGTTTAGACAATAAGGTGAAGAAGGCCTAGAAAAGCTAGTGTGAAAAAGAAAATTTCCCATAACCATCTTACTTAGTTGATATCGTAATAATAAGGCTTTGACACATTTTAGTTGGGGAAAATATAATTACACAACCATGTTCATATGCTTCAAGACTCAAATAACCTCATTCACTTTTCCTTAATTATGCATGAATATATGGGAAACTACTTTCCTCCCTTAGAATCCCTATAAAGCACAACAACACTTGCACACCTTAGAATCCTTATCACACTTCTCATTTTTACATGTACGTAACTTGAAACCATCTCACTTAAAAATTGACCAAGTACCTTTTTGTATTGCCCTTTCTAACAAGTTCAAAATACACCACTTTGAGTCTATGTTTTTCAATTTTGACTTTTCTCACAACCATGGACAAAACTTTCTCTTAAAAGACTTGAGGGGTTTCTACATTTTGTTGCAACATCTTACACTTTTGCACCATGTGTAATATTTCTAGTGCCTCGTAGCATCATTGGCATATTTCCCATGACACAATTATTTCCATTCACCATCTTGTGCCAATTTAAGAAGGTGCACTCTCTTTCATAATCCTTTCATTTTGCACAATGACTATTCTTCGCGACATCCTCATGGATCCTCGTATGTTTTGCATGGCTTGCAAGTGGAACCTTCCTAGTTATACATCATGATAGAGAATCTCCTTATTTAATCATTGGACCTAGAAGTGTAACATCCTTACACATTCAAAAATATTTTCAATCACACATGGAATACGGAATGCCACGTAACCACTCTCCATCATGATCACATATTATTATAACTATCCTCTTAGCTTTTGGTTTATAAAATATATAACACACAACACAACACAAGGTTGTTTTAATACTTATAGATTGCTCATACTATATAAGAATAATATTTGCATGCTTGCATATATATTTTTTTATCACTCTACTATACAATTCTACCAATCTATGAAAATAAATCAAGATGCATTCCCATACATGTATCATAAGAGCTTACTCACTTTTCATTATTGAGACATTTTTTCCCTATTCACCATTAATGAATAGAAATTTGAATTTCTTGTACATAAGTATTTCAAAAAATCATTGTGTACCTTGGTTCATTTCATTCAATAACTTGCATATGATCTTAAATAATCGATGCAACTACAACTATCACAAGATTATCCTCGCATTTGGTTTCAAGCTCTATGTCATACATCATTGTATTAAAACTTAGCTCTCAACATTTTGGAAACTTGTAAACGTATAATTGAAATGAAAAAGGACATGAATTTAGATATGTTTCTACATATTTGGACTAACATCATAGAAATATCAAGATGGTTTATACCTAGAATAAAAATGAGGTAACATGAGACGTCCAAAATCTCATTAAGGATGCACTAGAAGAAAAATGTGCCAAACTCTTTAGCTAGTTTTGGGATTTGATGAACCATCTCAACTCAACATCAACATTCTCCTTATCTCATCCATCTCATATGTGGCTTTAGAATCAAACCCTTTTCAAGTTCCAAGTCAATTATGAAATTCCAATGTTTGAATGCAAAATTGATGTTATAACATTAGATAAGTGGTTTATCTATCTTAAGTCCTATTATCTATCAATAAATTTACTTATGATGATAATATCAATTTTGAAGGTTGAAGATGTCCATTTCAATATCCTATCTAGTAGGAAACATACAAAACATAATGTGATATAGATTTATAACCTTTGTACTTGGGATGATTTCATCACCACTATGTAGAAGTATTACAACCTCCTCAAACACTATGAGAATGAATATGTAAAGTTCTAGTAATTGTGAAAACAAAGGAGAAATTGATTTAAGGCTACATAGAAAAATTCCTTGACTACATTTCACACCTGTGTGAGGACATCAAGGAACAACATAAAGTGTTGAAGTACATTAGTGGACATTTTATTTATCTATGTGCTAAGATGGAGTTATTGACTTTAACTCTTTACTGAATCATACCGCAACACCGCAAATATTGAGGCTAAGTCCAATATAAATCAATTCTTTGTATCTTCATCTAGCGACATGGGAAATATTCATCCATTCACAATGCACCATATAAAGCATTTACAAAACAAGTTGAATAATGCACAAAAAAGTGATTAGTCTAAGAAAGTAACAAAAAAACATCAAGATGATCCTACACCTTCTATATTAGACAAATGAAATAAGAATATAGGTGAAAAGTATTTTCCTTGAATATCTCACTCAAACATTTATTCTCGAATGAGATGTGTAATAATCATTACTTATGTAGTCCACATTATGTCCCAAACAAATAAATAGTCTACTAATCCACACCATTCTTGTGTCTAAGAACCAAAATCAATGTCACTAATGCTTATGAGGAATAAGAGTTCCTCTATTTTCACCCTTTCTAGATTTGATTATAATTCTTCACCGAACTCCTCGTGCTATGATTATTTACTAATGCACACCTTTTAGTTTGGTGGATGTAATCTGAAACAAAACAACAACCGAACACAAGAATACCATCGACTATGATAAGACAATAATGACGACAAATCTGAAATATCAAAATAAATTATAATATTAACATGAAATCATAAATCTCACCCATGAGATACTTCAACAAGACTATGGGAGAAACTTTACAATTACACCTCTCGATGGCTTCTTCAACACACCTTTAACTGATGGCTTCCTTCGCACACTTCCTACAATATTTCTCACTACTTCTTTCTATGCTAAATGAGGGGGTGGCCTCTCTATTTATAGAACTTCCAGCTTATCCATCCTATCTCTAAGATAGGATAAGAAATCCACTCGACGAATCATATTCCATACCTTAACTCTTATCTCGTACATGTAAGCTTATCTCGTTAAGATAAGATAAACCTTATCATTTTACATGGGTTCCACATTTTTAGAATTTTTACAAATAAAATACACAAAATATTTATGACCTCACTCCTTGTCCTTATTACCAATATAATATTTCTAATTCCTAATCATGTAGACCCTACTTCTCTAATTACCCAAACTTTGACATTTTAACATTACCGACCACTTACGACAAATATTTACTTTTACAACATTCCTATTGTACTTTGACTGCTACCGTACTCCACATTATCATGGCGGCACCGCATCGACGGCGCCGTTATCTTCTATCGACGCTACTACTAATTACACTTAACAACATCCTATTCCTAATACATACATTAATGAAATAGAAATTATGGAGGAAAATTTTAGTGTCGACATCTTCCCCTTCCTAGCTTCTACTCCGTCCCTGAGTAGACTATTCTCGGTGCTTGGAAAATCTTCAACTTGTCGTGGTTGACCCATTTCGTAATGGGAGTGCCATCCAATTCCTCCAAATGCAGACGTACCATTTTCATGCACAAACCTGCTATTTTGTAGGGCCCCATCCATTTTGGAAGAAATTTTCTCGTCTTCTTTTTTTTGTATCTCGAATCATATACTAGACCAAGTCATTCACATGAAATGGAGACCATCGGATCTTTTGATCAAAGTATTCCTTCGCTTCATTTTCTTCTTATGGCTTGTATCCTTTGCTATTTCCTCATTTCCTCTAGCAAATGAAGATGTACCAACCTTTCTTTTATCAATCACTTTCATCCATCCTTTCATTTTTCATAACTCTCACAAGGGGAATATCAAACTCAATAGAAGAATCGATCAATGCCATAGGCCAACCGAAATGGGGAGTATCCTGTTGCTGACTTTGATGTTGCCCTATATGCCCACAATGCCGCATGAATCCTTTTATCCCATTTATGTACCGCAAGGCCGCATCTTTGCTAGAATTTGACACAAAGACAAAATTTGTTCGCTCCACCCGCCCATTTGTGCTTGGCTTGTATGTTGTTGCCTTCCCGTGCTTAATAGAAAACTTATTGACTAGGGCTTCTACCACCTCATTAATGAAGTGGCTTCCTTGATCTCTACAATTTCTAATGGACAACCAAATCCGTGACAATGCGCTCATATATGAACCTTGCCACTTCATCCATGGAAGTCAAGTTTTCAATGGCCTAGCTTCAACCCACTTGGTTAAATAACTGTGGCAACTACAATATACTTATTTTGACGTGATGTAGTCGAAGTGGACCTACAATGTCTATTCCCATTTTTCAAAGGGACCAAGGGGAAGAATAGGACATAATGGAGCCGATGAAGTCTTACTGCTTACCATGTGTTTGACAAATATCACATGTCTTACAATAATTATAACAATCTTTAAAAAGAGTGGGCCAGTGATAACCTGCATCCAAGATCCTTCTTGCTGTAAGTTGTCCAGAGAAGTGCCCTCCACATGTACCATTGTGGAATTCTTCTAGCAGCTCCTTTCCTTGATCACGTCCAACTCGCCTCTCTCAGACTGCCCATCGTGTCCTATTCAAATAATGCTCCATGCAGAATAGAATATGGACGACTGGCTTGAGTAATCTTTCTCTTAGTCTTTGCATTGGCACCATCAGGAAACTTGAATTCATTCAGATAATTCCAAATATCTATGTATTCACTAGGGATTGTGTCAAGGGAGAACAATGCTGCATCGGAAAATCATCATCATCACAAGATGATCCTAAACCATCATAGGCTCGAGAGAGTGCATCTGCATTGACATGCTTCTTTCCTGGCCTATCTATAATATCAAATTCAAATTCTTGTAGCAAAATTATCCATCTTGCTATCCTCCCTGATGGGTTAGGCTTATTGACAATATATTTCAGAGCCTGATGATCCGTTACAACTATAAATTTCTGCCCTAACAAGTAATTTCTAAACTTCTTTACAGAAAAAATGATAGCCAGAGCCTCTTTTTCAGCCATAAAGATAGTTTACCTCAAGATCGCTCATTTGTCTCGCTCCCCAAAGTAAATTGATGTTCATTCCCATTTTCATCCTTTTGGCTCAAAGTACTACCTAGTGCCGCATCCGAGGCATCAAGTACACAATGAATGGCTTGCTCCAACTGATTCTTCAAAACAGTGAAGACACCAGTGGCTTCCTTCAGCTTGTCCAAAAGCTTCATGCGCCTTGTTTCCCGGTTCATAAGCAACATCCTTCTTCAAGAATCAATAGTGGTCAGGCAATCTTTGAGAAATTCTTGATGAACCTTCTATAGTAACCCACATGGCCTAAAAATGATCTCAACTTACTTCTATTCATAGAAATGGTAAATCTTTGATTTTTGAAACTTTATCGATCAGCACAATACCATCTCTCGATACAACATGCCCTAACAAAACGCCTTTAGAACATCCAAAGACACACTTTGAGGGTTTAGTGAGGCTTGTGCTTCATCTAACCTTTGAAATGCTGTCTCCATCTCGGTGCAGTGGTCCAACTTGCTCCCATAGATGCAAAAATCATCCGTAAATACTCGATGAAGGTCCCAATGTAGGGTTCAACACCCTATTCATCAAACGCTGAATGTTGCTGAGCATTACACAACCCAAAAGGCATAACTCTATAAGCAAACGCTCCCAAGGAGTGGTGAACGTGGTCTTCACCGATCTTTCTCTCGCTATACGAACTTGGTCAGAGCCGCTATATCCATCAAAGAAACTATAAGACTCCCGCCAGCTACTTCGCCCAAGATCTGATCTCAAAATGGAAGAGGGTAATGATCCTTCTTTGTTGCCTTATTGAGCTTCCCGTAATCAACACAAATGCGTAGCTTCCCATTCTTTTTTATTGAGATCACAATGGGAGAAACCCATTCTCAATTCTCCACAAAGAAATATGAATCCCGCATCAAGCAACTTATCTATTTCTTCTTTTACAGCCTTGGAAAAATTAGGATTCATTCTATATGGCATTTGCTTTATGGGCTTAAGACCATCTACCACCAATACAATGTTCTACCCAACTTACTTGACGGAGTTCCTTGTAATCAAAAGTGAATAGGTGTATGTACCTTCGAAAGAGCCGGAGGTAGGATTCCTTCTCACTCTCCATCACAAAGATCACCAATCTTTATTTGTTGGAGACGATCATCAACTTCTTCTTCGTATAATTTTATGGGGTCATGAGTTGGTGTGACTGGCAAGGATATCCATGACAAACATCCACCTCACTTTCTTCATCTTCAAAGTCCACTTCACCGGTACTAGAGTAATCGAGGATGTCCAATCATCGCCATCACTTGAATCCACAGTTTCTACTTTTATGATGTCGAGGGATCACGTTTATCTTCACCCTCTCTCTACCACGTCCAAGTGTCATGAAACCTTCATTCCAAAGAGTTTCTGCATGAACTCTCCTTAGCCATGGTCTTCCCAAAGAGATTGGGTACGCAATAAAGCACCATTTTTCATCACCCGAAAGTCTACCACACATACAACACCCATAACAGTATATTGCCACATTTGAAACTACACCTTCTCGGTTTAGTTTTTCCTTTATTTAATGACCTTAACATAAGTGTCAAGGGCGATCAATTTTTAAACCCAACATATTCATTACAGACTCTCACCATTACATTAATCGCAGCACTCCATCAACTAAGACATCATGAATTGAAATACCATTACATAATACCTCACCAGGAGCATAGGATCCGCCGCTCCAAAACAGGGACCTCAACCTCCTTCCTTCTTCGAGCATTGAGTCCACCTCGCAACTCCCGCCTCTTCTCGAAGACATAGCCAAGAGTTGACCATATGTAATATTTGCAGCCTTTTTGGACAGATCTTCCAAGATGGAGTATGGTCCTTGCCCCCGTGAAATCGTAAAAATCCCGCACACCCAACTTTCTTCTCCTATGTTTCTTACTAGTTTCTTCTTTCATCTTCTTAGATCATTTCCATCTTGATTATCTTTTTCTTTCTTTCTTTTTGTTACAAACACATCTACTTCATTATTTCTACTCTTATCTACTACATCAAAAGAATTCACAGTGCTTTTCCTTTATCATTATCTCCTTACCGTATGTAGAAGCTCTATCTGACAATTATACTTATAATGACCCTTTTTATAACAACCATAACAAACAACTTCAGAAATATTTCTTTTTGACCTCTATCTCCTCCCCGAGAACTAAATTCCTTTCCTCAAGAAGATTAAATAGTTAACTCGACCCATCTTTTTGAGCAGATCTTCATACTCAGAGATGTATTAGGAGAAATATTTGTGCTCACCGGGAGTGGTCAGGATTCTGACCAAAGGTGCTGGTGTAGGCTCTACTTTAGCAACAATTTCTTTGGGCTCCTCTTCCATGCTTTCTTCTTGCCTTCTTGCAATCTCCTTTGCTTGTTCAATGGTAGCTGGGCGGTCATACTTCACTCGTTGTCTGATCTCCAGCTTCATCCCAAGAATGAAGTGCTTACAGAGGAGATTATCCACGCCATTCATCAACCCATCCGCTAGTCCTTCCTTCCGGATCTGGGCATCGAGCTTCCTCCTTAGCTCTAGAACACGAGCATGATAATCCCTTATCTTCTCCTTCTCTCCTTGGGATAGCTTTGTGATCTCGATCATGAGATCTGCATTATTTCGTTGTTCACCAAATTCTTCAAGAAAACTTTCGGTTAATAAATCCCATGAATTTTTCACATTATCACCTATGTGTTTCAAACCACCTAAGTGTCAACCATCCAAAAAGGTAGGAAAAATTCAGTCCATTGTTCCCTTCTTATAAGGCCATTACAAATACAAGATCGTTTAAACTCTTGAATGAAAGAAGAAGCATCTTCATTAGATTGAGCTGAAAAAACAGAATCTTTCCCATTTTCAAAAGTAACCACCGTGAAATACCAACCCACAAGTACAATTAACAAGACTTATGTGCACAAATAATTGGAATCACTATACTAGAAAGTGACTTTACACCTTTCTACAGTAAAATAGAAATGACCACGGTAAACTATGGTAAAACTTGACTTACTACGGTAAAAACTGACTTTACTGTGGTAAACACTATTCACTGTAAAAAGTGAAGTTATCAGGTAAATACTATTCACGGTAAAAAGTGACTTTATCATGGTAATTACTATTCCCAAAGAAAAAGGACTTTACCAGTGGTAACTACTATTCATGGCAAAAATGACTTTAACATGGTAACTACTATTCACACGTAAAATGACTTTACCATGGTAACTACTATGCACAAGAAAAACAAGGTTACCCTCCAATTAATTTTTGACTAAGTGGGAATATCTCTCCGTAAAATCCACCAACGAGGAATGGTCCCGCAACGGAACCAAAATGTCATCACCAATCCGCACTATGATAATTCTTCACCGAACTCCTCGCTATGATTATTTACTAATGCACAAACTTTAGTTTGGTGGATGTAACTGAAACAAAACAACAACCGAACACAAGAATACCATCGACTATGATAAGACAAAATGACGACAAATCTGAAATATCAAAATAAATTATAATATTAACATGAAACTGTTACAATCTCACCCATGAGATTCTTCAACAAGACTATGGGAGAAACTTTACAATTACACCTCTCGATGGCTTCTTCAACACACCTTTAACTGATGGCTTCCTTCGCACACTTCCTACAATATTTCTCACTACTTCTTTCTATGCTAAATGAGGGGGGTGGCCTCTCTATTTATAGAACTTCCAGGCTTATCCATCCTATCTCTAAGATAGGATAAGAAATCCACTCTGACGAATCATATTCCATACCTTAACTCTTATCTGTACATGTAAGCTTATCTGTTAAGATAAGATAAACCTTATCATTTTACATGGGTTCCACATTTTTAGACTTTTTACAAATAAAATACACAAAATATTTATGACCTCACTCCTTGTCCTTATTACCAATATAATATTTCTAATTCCTAATCATGTAGACCCTACTTCTAATTACCCAACTATATTATTTTGACGTATTTGTATGGCCTCACCCTACCGTAGTTTTGATCTATAACTTTATGGGTTTTTTTTTCTTGTTTGAATATCTTTTTGTTAGTAAATATTGATCACATCATGGGGGCTGAAATGTTCCGCTCAATATTTCAAACCCTTACCATGGATGAGAAGTCCCGCAAAAATCAATTAGTTTGGTCATAGGTATCCTATGGACCGCTTGATGTTGGAACTACTCCGAATATGCCTCAAATCACACATCACACTCTACCTATCATGTCATATCTAGTTTTAGTATAAGCATATTTTACATCCTTCATTTGAAAAATATTAACTTGAGTTTCTCGAGTTATCAAATCTACTTTAGTGAGTAAATTTGAGTGTTTGTAAATGTGCGAAGAAGTCTCCTACACCTAGTAGGAAGTTGCATACTTGTAAATGGTTTTTCCCTAATTAATGTGTAGAGTTATTTATAGATTTTAAGGATATTTGGGTTCCTTTGGTGATATATTTTGCAATAGGATTCCATAAGAGTTATATGTTCTAAATGAGGCAAGTTTTTCTTGCTTATATATGATTTTGAAGGTGATTTAAGTTACAAATTCCAACTAAGGAGTAAATGACCCAAAGAATAATGTGCAACTAAAATTTAAGGATCAAAGTGAGAAAGGTTAAAACCACACACTAGGTTTAGGAACCTATGGATGTTCCTTCCCTAGTGTACATTTTGAACCTAGAAAGACAATCTAAAGTGTGAAGTTTGAAGTTCACCATTAGAGTTTCGAATGGATTTCATGCATTCAATATTAAAAACTATTGATAGATGAGTGTGTATGATCAAGCAAGCTAGAAAAGAGACTTAGAGATGTACTCGATGAGAATGGGTAAAGTGTATTTGTTTGAGAAAGAGAGAAATGTCAAGACTAGTAGTGTTAGAGAGTAGAAAACTACTATATTCGAGTGTCTCGTAGCCTCTTCCATATAAATTTTAGGTTCAAAGTACAATATCTCCATGTCATCATCGATATAAAGAGTCAAAAAAACCTAAATTCAAGACACAATATTCAATGGATTGCACTTAATACTTGTCTACATCCTCATCCAAAATCACTTAGATGGATCTAGTTAGGAAAGGGTATACATTTCCAACAACAATGTAATTTTTCAAGTATATATCAATCCAATGGAAGATACTTTTACTTGTGTAAATTATTCCTCTTTAGGTCTACAAAATAATTCTAGGAAGACCCTACTTATATGATTGTTGTGTTACATATTGGTTTAAGCCACAAAGATGGAATATTTAATCAAATTTTTAGGTTTTATAACCTCTTTGACTCCTCGTTAATGAAAAAGTTGTATTGATATCTTCCAAACAATGAAAATAATTCATTTTACACATGAAGGAAGAAAAATTGGTAGTTTACACCACACAAACATCATAAGAGATATACCAACTCAAAAATTACTTAATAAATATATATAAGTCTTTGTAGAATCAAAATTACTTCAACACATTATGTAGTAAATCACCACATAGATTTGGTTCTTGATCCTATCTTCTAAATTTCCCACTATTTCATTGATCAATTTTCATCGAAATGATAAAGTATAACACTAAATGCAATTTTTCCTCTAGTAGGGGAATATTATGCCTAGATCTTATCCTTGTAGCATCCCGATTATTATCGCACCACCGATTGATGGGACATGGTTAATTTTAATAGAATATCAGTACCTCAACAAGAGCATGGTGAAGAATTAATACCCATTACCATGTATTGATGACCTCAAGGATAAACTATGATGCACATAATACTCCACTAAGATCAACCTCGATTTAAGACTATTGACCAAGTTTTTTTGTTCTTATCTCAAGTTAATGAAATATTAATAAAAGAAACAATTAAATCCAATTATACGATGGTTTAAGGTACCTTTGAGATGGGATCATGTGAACGAGCAGGTGCAAAATTTGGATCTTCCTCCTTAGTGAGCTAGATGACTTACAAATCAAATAAACTCAATAAGGATGGATTAGTAGATAAATGGGAGGGTTTCCCACAATGTGTCAATCTCGGAAGTGAAAAATTCCTAGATGGATGTCAAATTTCATTTTGATAAATATAAGAAAAAATTTGATATTGATAAATTATGTAGCAAAATCAACCAAAACAAAACTAAAATGTTAGATTGGAGATAAAGATGTAGATATGATCTAAATGCATGTAAAGTAAATCAAACCTAGATGGGTAGATGACGAATGAGGCATATAAACTAGAAAATATGTAAAAATGTAGATCCAAAGGCCCCGAGAATATTGGAACCGATAATACATTGAGATGAAAAATAGGAACCTGCACAAGATTTGGATTTGAGTGAAATAGAAAGGATGTAATAAAATTAGAAATCTAAGGATAAATGCTAAAAATATGGATCCATTTGATGACTAGGATGAGTCGGGTCAGTTGACTGGGACCGATATGGTAGATATGAAGGTGAAAGAAGGTTAAATGATGGGATCTAAAGATCCGGGAGTTTGGAATTTAGAGATTCGAAGATGAAAAAGTTGATGATAAGAGAGGAAAATAATGGAATCATTCACAAAGATTGGGGAAAATATAGGATGAGGTGTGAAAAATGAAAGATGAGAAAGACAAAATGAGGGCTGAAGGTTGTGATACAGAGCTCCAAAGTGGATGATAAAGACTTGCAAAAAGACTAGAAAGCTACAAATCTAATGTAAAATGATGGAAAGAGGACAAGAGGGATTAAAAAAAAAAAATTGTCCAATATCTTCACAATGATGAAAAGAAGTCTTCAAGAGCTAAATTCAAGATGAAAGCAATACTACTGATAATGAGAAACCTAAAAAACAAGTTAAAGCCAAAAGAGACCCAAAATTCCATCCTTTTGCAAGGAGGGGGTGAAGGTGGATTTATAGGATCGATGATGACCTGGATGTGTCACTTTGAGACTACGGAAATTTGTCCATTTGAGCGGTGGAATGATTCTCAACTCGAGGAAAAGAGGCTAAAATGAAGCCGGATTAGGGTTTCGGGTGATAAGGATGAGCTAGGGTGTCTAGGGAAGATAAACAAGTAGGTGAGAGGTGAAAAACATTAAATAAAGGCAAAGGGATGATGAAATTATTAAATGAAAGGCCATATAGATAATAATAAAGGGGAAATTTAGGCATGAGAGATGGGTTAGATGAATATTAGGATTAATTAATAGTGATTAGGGGTAATCAAGATAGTTAAAAATAATGGGATGGGTAAGATGGGAAATAATAGATAAAATGAATAATATATTATTTTGGAGGGAAGGTAAATTTGAATGATGAAAGAGAGAAAATGCAAGGTGAAGAGGGTAAAATACCAAAAATTGGTGTATATATTTTCCCTTTTTGTCTAATGGTTTGTGTTGGGAAAGCCATGAGACAAAAATAAGAATAGATGAAAAGATGATCAAGAGGTTCTCCCCCTCAAACTAGGGATCAACGAAAAAAAGAAAGTCAATCAAAAGTTTGAAACATATAGATGAAGGAAGAAAGGTGGAAAGGATGAGAAAATAAGAGGATAATAGAAGATGCACCAGTAAAGAGGGAAGAAAAAAACAAACAAAAAAAAAATATGGCGGTGATTTTGGGATCACTTGGTAGGGAAAAAAGTATGGCCTCAATGGAGATGATGAAAAATGTCCTACAGAATATGTGATTTGATAAAAACCACTACAATATGGAGGGAATCAAGGGAAC
This sequence comes from Taxus wallichiana var. yunnanensis, assembly GCA_018340775.1. NCBI lineage: Eukaryota > Viridiplantae > Streptophyta > Pinopsida > Cupressales > Taxaceae > Taxus > Taxus wallichiana. The sequence goes on from CM031243.1 coordinate 755,446,389, forward strand.
CTACTAAAATGGATGTGTAAGCCATGGGACCAATGGGTCAAAGGCAATCATCAAAATATGCGCAAATAAATGTGAGGATGGTCAAGACAAAGGTCTAAAAGGTACGGAGGAAAACTATACACGATGTCCTTCATACATGAGGAATTGAGAAAATATACATCTTGGTGGGATAGAGAAATATAAGATGATCATAATGAAGAAGGGATGAAATAATGGTTCCCAATAGGGAACACAAATATGGCCATAAAGGTGGGCTTAAGATGAGATATATTGGATGAGATAAAATGATAGATTGAATAAGATGAGATAAAATGTAACCTCGATACTAGGGTGAATCAAAATCTTGAAATGAAATTTCATCATAGTAAGGAGTGCACATAGGATCTATTCTTTGCAATTGGATTAGAGGTAAACATGAAAAGGAAATAAACAAGGCCATACACTTGCAGCCAACAACATGTGTTAACACATAACCAACAATAGTTAGTTATTCCAAGGATCATGAGGGAAATATGGAAAGTGAACTTATGAACCTAATGTCAACAAAACATAAGGGATTTGGATAACACTCATACACATGAGAATATGTTCTCTTTAGGTAGTTGTTCCTAGGAATATGCCCTAACTTTGAGGCATAAGGTGTAAATTGATCAATGCGGGAAGTTTGTGGAGGATGGGAAAGTTGATCAATGTGGGAAGCTTTCCAAGGATGCTTGATTTTGATATTTTATGCTTTTGAATATATATAAGGATGATTAATGTAAAGCCTTCGTTTTCATGATATGAGATGGTAGTCATCCTTCAAGGGAGTGGTCTACATTTTTTTGTGCTTTTGGATTTTATTTTTTTAATTTTTTTGAATGGAAGGTTAAGATATGCATGATAGTTGTCCTTAGAGGGATCAATCTATAATTTTTGATATTTTTATGCTTTATATGATGAACACCTATCCTTCAAGTGAGAATTCTATTTTTGGATAAGATAGCTTTAGATAATGAGCATTTGTGATTTTAAATATAGGATAGAGTTGGGGATAGTTATGTAGACCACTTAGGAGGGGATAATGAATGTACAAGTGACACAAATGACCCTTAGCATGGTTCTATTAGGTAAATAGGGTAATGGATGTAATGATCGTGGAGTTCTAACCAAAAGGAGAACCTATCCATAAAATTTATGCTATGTGAGGAGCCATGGTGCCCATATTCAAGATCACAACTAGGAAGATGACGATAGACCATATAATTCCAAATCATTATGATGAATGATGAAAGAGAGATAACGTGGGTTGAAGATGACAGCGATACCAAAACCATTACAATTGGAGGGAATCCAAGGGAGTCCTCAAATGGATGTGAAATTTGTGGGGCCAATGGGTCAAAGGCAACCATCAAAATATGCACAAATAAATGAGAAGATGGTTAAGCAAGACAAAGGTTTGAAAAGGTGTGGGGAAAATATGTGATATCCTTCATACATGAGGAATCAAGAAAATATGGGTTGTGGTGGGAAAATAAAGTTAAAATGATATAATGAAGAAGGGATGAAATAATGGTGACCTAATAGGGAACAAAAATATGGCCAAAGAGGTGAGCTTAATATGAGATAGATTGGATGAGAGGTAAAATGATAGATAAGATAAGATGAGATAAATGTAAAACCTCAAGTGGGTGACCCAAAATATAGAAACAATTTTTCGTCATAGTAAGGAGTGTGCGTAGGATCGATGCTTTGAACTGGATTAGAGGTAAACATGGAAAGCAAACAATCAAGGACATGCACTTACAACCAACCAATAACATGTGTGTTAACACATAACCAACAATAGTTAGTTATTCCAAGGATCATGAGGGAAATATGGAAAGTGAACCTATGAACCTAATATTGACATGAAATAAGGGGTATGGATGAAACATGTGGGAGAGTAGGTTCTCCTTAGCTTATTCCTATGACTATGCCCACTCTAAGCAATAAGGTGCAAACTGATCAATGCAAGAATTTTGTGGAGGATGGGACTGTTGATCGATGCGGAAGATTTCTAGGATGTTTTCTTTTGATATTTTATGCTTTTGAATATATATATAGAAGATCAATGCGGGAAGCCTTCATTGCCATGATATGAGATGGTAGCCATCCTTTAAGGGAGTGGTCTACATTTTTCTTTGTGCTTTTGGATTTTGGATTTTTTTTGAATGATAGGATAAGATATGCATGATAACTATCCTATGAGGGACCGGTCTATATATTTTTATTTTTATGATTTATATGATGAATAATTTCCTTCGAGGGAGAGTAGTCTATTTTTGGATAAGATAGTTTTAGATAATGAGCATCCATGATTTTTACTATAGGATAGAGATGGGGATAGTTAGGTAGACCACTTAATAGGGGATAATAAATGTACAAGTGACATCCAGGACCTTTAGCATGGTTCCAATAGGTAAATAGGGTAATGAATGTAATGATCATGAGAGTTATCACAAAAATGGAGAACTGTATCCATAAATAATATGCTATGGGCAAATCATAGTGCCCATATTCAAGGTCACAACTAGGAAGGTGACGGTAAACCACATAATTCCAAATCTTTACGATGAAAGATGGAAGAGGCTAATGATGGATGGATGACCAATGGGATGACTTAAGTTCACATTGGTAGGTATGTTAACAATAGAAAGGTTAAAAGTGTAAGGTGTTGAGAGGTTCCATTTCCACTTTAACATCAAGAGATGCTAAATGATAGGCTCCAAACCTGTACTTATGCGTGATGATGTAAGGTCTAATATAGTTAGGAGAAAATTTTCCATGTTGGATCCTTTCTAGAGAAGTGAAAGAGGTTAAAAGAGGTTAAGGGGCAGGAATGCAATGTCACCTATACCCATGGGATGGTTGGATGAAGAAGGATATGGATCGATGTACATGGGAGATGTAGATGAAGAAGTATATGTGAGAGGATTAAGAGCGAGGAGTGGATACTCCCTAGTGAGAGATGTTGCACCACATCAAGAAACTTAGATGCAGATATGGATGAGCTAGTGATGCTAAGGGATATGGGGTAGGTTCATTAGAAGGAACAATGAAGATGACTCTAGGTTTTGATTAGATAAATGATTGAGGATTATGAGGGTAAGAATGATTGGCAAGGTGGACATCATTGAAAAAAAGAGGGGGCCTCCCTTTAGGAGAAATAGAATTTTGGGGGAGGGATTGTGATGAATGTTTTAGATGGATAACCTAACTTACATTATTTAAGAGGTGATTATTCCATCAAAGGATTGGTTTTGAATGTGGATGAGATATAAGGAAGAGAGTGGTGTTCGTTGATGAGAAGGTCATATTCTTTTATGATATTATGGATGATATTTTGGAGGGCCTTACAATGTTTAGTTTCATGCCCATGGGTATGATGATAAGTATAAACAATGTTATAATAAAAACACATGGGTTTTTCCCACGTGGGTAAAAATGTTTGATGGGGAGAAGTGTAAATGTAGATGTTTGAAGTAAACATTAGAATATTTTTCAGTGTAGGACCTGATGGGGATTTTAAAAAGGGGTAATAGGTGGAGTGGATTTGTGAATAGTGGATGAAGGTAAGAGGGATGGTTTTCTTTGATGAGGCTTCATGTGAGCATTTGATTCTAATTTGGATTTGAAATAAGGAGTGGATGTTTGTGATTTAGTCTCAATTTTGATGATTGGGGATGTAGATGGATTAGAGTTTGATTTGATGATTGGGGATGTAGATGGTTTTGAGATGGGACCACATTTGAAGGATGATTATATTGTTTTGATTTATATTTATTGGTGATGAGGATTTTAGATAAAGGTCATGTATCCCTAAGATGGATGGAGATGCTCCTAAGAATGATGATGCAATATTAGATTGCATAGGAGGATTTGACTTGGGAGGAGGAAGCTCCAAATTTTTGTGTGGGTGCATGAAGGATTTTTGGATGGGCATGACAAGGTTCTTAAACTTGAGTTGTGAGGATTTACCTTTGACAGAATAACAAGGATTTCAACTAAGGGGTCCATGGAAGTAGAGCTAGATGATGAGGATTGTCTTGTAGATGTGGAAATGGTAGGTGGAAGTGGTTTTTGAATGATGCACTTGAAGAGATCAAGAGGAATTGTAGATTTTACATGTTTAAGGTTGATTGATGTAGGGATGATTGGTTTTATAGATGGGGTATGAATATCATTTGTAGTTTGGTTGGATGTCTTCATATTAGATGATTCAAGAGGTGGTGCAAATGTGAGGGTAGGTTTAGCTATTGATGTAGGTATAGTCATGATTGGAGATGTGGTTTATGTGGAAGTGGGTATAGATTCATGAATAGATTTGATATGTGTAGAAGTAGGTGAAGGATTAGATGTAATAGGTGGAGATGTGGTAGATATAGATGGGGTAGTAAATGTAGTATAGATTGATGTGGGTGTAGAAATAATTGTGGGATATTAATGAAGTTATGGATGAAGAGGTAGGAAATGAAGTGGAGATAGATTTAGTTGATGAAGGAATGATGGGTATAGGAAAAGGGTCTTGAAATAGATGTGGGTGCAATGGATGAAGAGGTGATGGGTGTAGGTGATGGTGTTGGATCTTGATGTATGGTATTGATTGTGTGAGCATTAGATGCATAAGATGTGGGGGTGGAATTTGATTTGATGATGGATGATTGGGGAAGGGTTGTTTAAATACATTAAGAGGTTAATTAGGTGGAGCATTAGGATTATCCACTTGAAGGTCACCTTGATTTATAAATTGTTGGACAAGATCTTTGAAGGAATGAAACTTCTCAATGTCATAACCTTGGACTTGATGATACTTACAATAATTTCCCTCGATACCATACAAGTTTGGGTCATGAGTCACAATGGGGTCGATGGGAGGAAGTTGAATAAGATGCACCACCATTAATTTTTCAAATATTGAACTATAAGATTCCCTAAGAGGGGTATAGTTAGGAGGCAATCTAGAAGTTGTATGGGAAGTGGATGTGGATGAAGATTTAACCATGATGGCATTAGTGGTGCTTTTATATTTATCACCATGCATGGAGGATTTAGTGAACTTAGATTTGGGTTTTTTTGATCAAAGTTTAAGATGGCCTTTCTCAAGGGCATGGAGTTCAAGTTTATGAGCCATAGTAAATGCCTCTTCAAAGGTTTCAAATGATTGAATTTGAAGAGTAGAGGATATATGCTTTGCACAAGAACATGAGAAGAGTTCAATAAGCTCATTTTGTGGAAGGGAGAATGATAGTTGGTTAATTATGCTATGTCATCGTGTGACGAAGGCTGTGTAAGAGATTTTTGTCATATTTTCTAATGGCATAGAGGTCAGTGATTGTGATATTACGCACAATGTTGATAAAAAATTCTCTAAAATAATTATGTGAGTTTAGTGGAGTAAAACAAATAATGATGTGGGATGTCATTGTACCAATCCAATGTAGAACTAACCAATGACATGAGGAATATGTGGAGCATAAGGTCTTGATCATGGGTGATAAGATAACATGAATGTATAAAAGTGCATGAAGGTGTTGTTGTGGGTTCTACTTGCTATTGAACTTAGAAAATTTTGGAATTCCCAGTGAGGAGGATAAGCCTTGATGGATTTTGAAGGATTGATGGGTTCATTGTAAATTTGATAATATGAGATGGTTTTGGATCCCAATGTGGTGGATTCAAGATTATCCATTCTACTCAACAAAGTGTTGCATAAGATCATTAGATGGATGGGGATGTGAAGTTGAAGGATATATTGTGATGCATATGAGGTGGATTTCTTAGGTTTTAGATAAGTTTGATATGTTTGAGGGTGTGTGGGTGTTGATGAAAGCATTTGATAAGGGGGAATGTAATTAAGGGGATGTGATTGAATGGGTTATGATATGGTTTGTTGTTGAGATATGAGGATGTTAGATTGATGTGGTAGATGATGAGTTATAACATAGGTGATGGGTGGTTAAGATACTTGAATAGATTGGTTAGGAGGTATATAATGAAAGGCACCTTGAGTATTAGGTTGATGGATTTGAATTGATTCGGATGGATGAGGTTGAGATGTGATCACATCGACATGAACATGGGAAGTGGAGATAAGAGGTAGGTTTGTATGTAGGAGGAATCTAATTATTAAGAGGATTGGATAGGCACTCTAGTGACCGTAATAGATGATGAGATGATGGGGTAGAAGAGGTGATAGAGGTGTTAATATGAGGTAGGTTGGGTGGAATGGCCCCCACCAATTGAGTAGCTTTGATTAGTTTGAGGGGTCAGTAGGGGATTTACTGAACTAGATAGTCATAAAGGGCAATAGGATTAGCTTTAAGGAGTTATTAAAACTCGAGCATCCACAAGAGATAGTAGAAGGTCCAAGAGTCTCTAAAGGAGCAAAATATAGAGGTGTAGGCTGGTCTAGAGGAAATGGAATGATGAGAGACAAAAAGTATTGGTTTCAAGATGAGGATTATTTTGGATGACATGGGTTTCATGAAGAGAGACCATAAAACAAGGGTTGGGAGACCAAAGGTGTGGTGATCATAGGTGTAGAAGAAGTGACAAGTGTGGAAGTTTGTTGGGAAAGATCATTAGAATTGGAGATGTCATTGACAAGGTATATTGTTTTGTTTTCCTAGCCTCGAGAACGGGTAATAATAGACATGAAACAAAAAAACAAGAACTTATATAGTTTATTAATAAACAAATCAAGCAACAAGTTTTTGATCATCTTGATTATTTAGAATGATGTAAAAAGAAGAAAATGGGCTCAAAGGGAACCTAGGAAATGGAAATATATGGATGGTTTCAGGTAGTTTTGGATGGAGTCCTGATATACCCGAACATACACGAGGAATCGTTCTATGATATTTATTGGTATGGGGCTTGGTATTGGTCCTACCTTGTCACTTCAAGGTCTCGCGGTTGATAAGGGAATTGGGTATTGTTGATCGAGAGAACACTTGAAAAAAATCACACAAGAATTCCACGCGGAAAACATGCTAGGTCAAGGAGCGAATGGATAGGAATAACGCATGCGCGGAACAAAAGTTCAACATTCAAGACTTAGCTGATTTTGAGCATGAAGACCTATTTTTAGAAGATGGCATGCAGAACACACCAACGATGCAGAGACGTGCGCGCCACACATTGTCTATCTTTGGAGGATCGGATCGAAGCATTTTGCATGGAGACGAGCTAAGAATAGGATTGTCACTTTAGTTAATCAGAAGAGCTCTATAGATAAAGCACACTTACATGTGTGGCTATGTATGTAAATGGCGTGTGGCTATTAATAACATACAGCCTATTTTTTGAATAGATAAGTGGTGACGGGTAAGTCCCCACCCTATATATAAGTGAGTTACCCGAGAGATAGATATAGAGAGATATATAGGTATATACAAAGCGTAAGTGATATGTGCATATGAATGGATTATCAGTATCGATCCATGCGTGCATTGGTATAAAATGCCATTATTGTAAGGAGCTTCTATGTTTATTAATAGATGGAAGTTATTGGCTGAATCTAAGCATCATTCCCGTGTGTAATTAAGTAGTGCATGCTCTTGATTCAATCATGATTATTGTGTAAGCTTGTTCTTTCATAGATCTAAATATGGCATGCATCAGTAGAATGATGGATTAGCTATGGATCTATATGTTTCTTCCTTCATCAAGCTAACATCCCGCTATAACAACCCTAAAGAGGACTGGTACTTTCAAGGCTTCGAGTGAGCACTTAGTCTAGGTTGGAGTGATGTGCTAGCGCATCTAGGGTGTTATTTGGTAAATTCTAGGCTCGCATCATCGGGTTCCATTGACGGACCTCTTTTGATTGTTTTCGGATGGTTCGCGATGAATACGTATCGGTTAACTCTAACAAGTATTGAGGAGTGGTTACACGATTTGAAGGAAGAATATGCATGGTGGTTTAACAATGGATCCGAGTTTAACACATGCACTTGGGTAGAGCAGAATATGTATGACAACTTATATGAGAGCTTTTTGACCATCTTTCTAGTAGAATTATACGAGTGGCTGATTGCTTATGCATCTAAGTGGAATTAGAGGTATCGCACACTTATCTGGACACATGAATAATTTCAGGCCCTTTATGATGCTGATCTGATCTGGACTTGCATGGTGGATACATGGTTTCATGGTGTTCTAAACAGTTATATTCTAGAATATTCAATTTCAACGTATTCTTTCTCAGAGGTAGCTGAATCATAGTTTTGTGGTATCCTGAGGAGCATATCTACAAGGTATTCCACTAGCGATCAAGATCTTGATGGTAACTTTGAACCTGGAGAGTAAACTAATGGCTAACTAAACTTCACCACGCGTGAGGGTAGGAACAGTTTGGTGAAAGATGGCACGTAGCGGTAGAAAGGTAGAGAGAGGAAATGCACTTAACTATAATGAGGTAGGTGAGAGGGAGATAGAGAAGCATCGTACCATTGCGTAAAGTATGACATTGAGGAGAGAGATGGATCATAAAGGATTTGAAGCTAACGTAGAAGACATGGAGCCAAAGCATCGTGAACTCCCCATCTTGAAAGCATGACATGATCCCCCTAGGCTTCACATAGAAGTACGCCAAAGAAGACTACCCGGGCCGTGGCGCGCATCTTAATCGACCTCGGTGACCTAGCCCTTGCGCTTGGTTTTCCAAAGATTCTAGTTTGACAAGTAACCAACAATCTAACTTGGGAAGTAGGAAAGCAGAGTAAGTCAAGGAGCAAGTACATCAATGATAGGGCATATGACTTCAATGTTATTTCGAGGAACATTTTTAGTTGCATCATCTACACAGTAACATGAGCATGCAAAATGTTGGATTCACCTCTGAAGTGGAACTACCTCACAGACTGTAGGGGTTCAGTATAGTACTACTGTTGGAGCACATGGGAGTACATCTACGGGTCCTATTCTAGGCCTATAGGTGGAGGATCGGGAGGTATAAGTGGTTCTAGTTGATGGATCTGGTGGTTCTAAAGGCGAGGAAACACAAGAGGGTCCTGGATCGTGTGGTTAAGGCCCGCATCAACCACAAAATATCTATAAGGAGATGTCTCTTCATCTCTTGGAATATAGAGGTATAGAGGATGTTGCCAAACATGTGCATATGTGTGAAATATTATGGCGTGCGAAAGGGATCATGGCTTCGAGTGCAAGGAAAGTGAAATTTTTACTACATTACAGGACGTGTACAGAGCTAGTATAGGAAGTTTGACCGATCAAACTTGAGTAGATTATGCAACGTCGAAGGATGCTTTCTTGAAAGAGTTCCATATCCCCGAGTTTGAGCAAGAGTATAAGCGTGCTCAATGATATTATCGCAAGGCACTACCGAGAGTGTACATGAGTATGATGCCCATTTCAAGACACTTCTATCTAAGTCTGTCTTATGATACTCACACACGAGCCATCATGCACAATGGTTTTTGGAGGATTGATTACACCATTCGAGAAGAGCACCGTCACATAAGACATACATTGATCCATGTGAAGCACTAGAAGAAGCTTTGCGATTGAGGTAGTTGGGAGCATTGACATTGGAATTATTCCATTCTTAGAGGCACAAATTGTAGCTATGGAAAAATAGTTAGAGAAGATATCAACAAATTTAGCCCATGAAACGCGCTCAGGAATTTGGTGTATAGATTGTGAAGTGGATGGTCACACCAAGGATAGTTTCCTCTTACAAATCTATACATTCATTGCTGTTAGAATGTGAAATATGTCATTTGAATCATGATGCTAGCCACTGTCCTTTATTACAATGCGTGATAAGGAAGAATGTATCCTACTTTTGCAAGATTTACAGTTCCATGACCCATGATACCGAGGATTGTCAATTGATTGGTTAGATCCACGATGCTATAGACTTTGAGGTACGCCAAACAAGTGTAACGGATAATTCTAAGGGTAAGAATGAGCATCGAGATTGGGATCATAATCAAAAACACTATGATGGGAATGAGTGGTGTTTTGAAGCTAAGCAGGTCATGGAAGGGGATGGGGATATTGATGTGGATATGGAGGACGAGGCCGTGGTGTAGGAAGAAGTAAGTTCCCTCATGGAACGTGTTATACATGCTAATCCCTTGATCATTATAGGCGTGCATGTCCCTCGTAATGTTACATGTTCTTTCTCAAGTGAAAGAATCATAGCTATGAGGAATGCCAGACTTATATGAGCATATCAATAAACAACATAAGCAGAAAACAAAGGCTCATGGATGGTTAGGATCCGTGAGCATGGAGGAAAATCATGGATGTCCAAGATAGTACCAAAACCCGAGGCCTTAATCAGAAGATTACCACATGTGTCAAGCAACACGCACAAGAGAGGAATTACACCAAAAGCCTATGATCACTAAGGAGGAGGTTTTGCATGCAAGGTACCTAGATCTTGCTCATCAAAAGGAAGTTTATCAAGATACCATGGAAGTGCTAAGGAATCTTTAGGGTGAGATACAATACTTAAAGGAGCAGAAGAAAGCATCAGAGACAATCCAAACTGATATCGATGATTTGAGAGAAGTGTGCAAAATGTTGCACCAGGAGAACATCATTCCACTATTAGGAAGTTGGTTAAAAGGGAACACTCTACGTGCAAGTATTAAGACCGGATGACAGATCCTACATGTAAATCTTCCCCCTGATAGCATTGATTATGAAAAATATATTACTTTAATGTTGTTGTGGATGGATGGTCACGAGCAACATATTTATTGATACAGTGTGGAAGTGAATGTGTTTACATTAGATGCATGGGTAAAAATGGGGAGGCCTCCATCAGAACCATCATCTAATATTTTGTTTGTGGCAAACCGGACTAAGGCCACTCCCATAAGAGTTTTCAAGGATGCATCTATAACCATACAAGGGGCCATATTCACTGGGATTTTGAGGTATTAACACTTGCGAGAAGAAGACAATTTTCCAGCCCTCCTCGACGCCCCCTTGGTGTTATGCAAATAATGCTGATTTGAGATTTAATAAGGGGTATATCAACTTTGAGAGCAAGGAGGAAAGAGTTATGATACCGTACGTACCCAAAATTGTAAGGTACTATACTCCGGAACGTGTAACAAGTGCCCCAATGATGATACAGGTCTCTTCGCAAGGTGTTCGGATCCAGAAAAGCTTTACAGATATGCGTTAACATCCCGCATGCCTCGCTTTGCCCCCGCGCCCTTTGTTTTTCCCTTTCTTTCCTCTTTCTTTGGCTTCTTGCCTTGATGTGAAACCGCCGCCTGCAGTGGCGGCGGTCTCGTGACCGCCGCCCCCGAACAGGAGGCGGTCCTGTAACCGCCGCCCTACTCAGAGCGGCGGTCCTATGCGCATTTTCCAGAACGCTCTTTTGACGTGACCCGCGTGAAATATCACGATTTACCAACTTTTCTTTGCCGACTTAAGCATGCATTTATGTTTTGGTCCCCGGAATAGTGTTTTTCTTTTGTTTAATGTTTAAGAGTTCAATTTGGTTTTGGTTTTTGAGTGTTGGAATTCCTATAAATGCATGGTTTGTGTACATGCAAATGGCCCCTGATTTTAGTTTTGAATTTTGCTCCAAAGTTTGTTTTAAATTTCTTGTTGCAGTAGATTTAGTTTTTCTTTGCTTAGAATTCTTAGATTTCTCATTGAGTGCTTTGGCTAGTATTGTGTTGCAGCTGGTAAGCCACATATCCAACTTGTGCAAGTGCAAACATTATTTGAGCCACCATTTTTAACTCCAATTTTCATGTTTCAGTGCTATGGTCTTTTAGCTTGCTTAAGATTGGTAGCATAGGTTGTTACAGGTTTGTTTTAGCTTTGTGTTACTGTTGGTAAGCCACAGATCCAACTTGTGCAAACAGTATTACTGTTTTGGAGTAGAATAGTCTAGGCAGCCATTGAAGTTGCAGGTTTTGCTCTTCATACAGACTAGTTTCGTTCTGGACACCTTTTGTTGCACGATTCGCAGTAGATCCCGCTAGGAATTGCATAGGCCAAGCTCTGTACTCTTGCGCTATCCCTCTCCTATCCGCATTCTATTCTGTCTGCATTCTGGAAGCTGTCCATTGATCCAAATATCTATTCCTGTTGATGCAAGCATTCCACGCTTTTACGGATTCACGTGAGCACAAAGAACGAAGAAATCATACCGAGGGACAAGAACACATACACCGTCGGATTCGCCACGCTCGCGAAATCCGTGTTCCATCTTTCAAGGTTTTAGTTAGAACTTATCAAATACAAGTAGTTAATCACTTTATTTCGCTTATTTCCATTCTCGATATTGCCAGGAGGAGGTTGTGGATTGATGGTTTCGAGAAACTATGATTCATTCCTCACTTCGAGGTAGGATCGAGAATCTTGCAGATAGATTAGTTATTTCATTGTTTAGAATAGATATACAAAATCGCACAGACAAATAGCTACAATCGGCTATTTTGTTTGTTTTACGTTATTAGTTTAGTTGTCAATTCTAAATATTTTGGTTAGCTGCTTTCTCATAAATTACCGAAAATACAAAAAGAAATTATATATGCTAGATTGTATATAGTTTTACTTTATTATAGTTTGTCTCATTACCGCTTTTTGCATGACAATTACGGGACCCAGGGAGCCCAGGGAATACATTTTCGAGCCAATTGTGCCCCAGCCCAATACCGTAGTGGCAATAACTGACATTGACCAAAACCTTAGGATACAAGTCTTCCAAACAACGACAGACTTCCAATAGATCAGGTCACAGTTGAGAGGGTTAAACATCGAAGACGACCAAGCACATCTGTTTTGGTCAAATCAGCCAAACTACAGATTACCCTAGAAAATACCCACATGACTGTAGAAGGGCTCGAAAGAGAACAAACATTCGGGTGTGATCCTTTAGTTCCACAGCCAGACGCTGGAGACACCCTAGTAGATATAGATACCAGTTTAAGAATTGTCGCTAGAACACCTGTGAGGTATTCTGAGAAAATTGCACAACTACTGATTCTAAACATAGAGGCTGAAAAAGCTTATGACTACTGGATACTAGGGATTAGAACTTGATCTCACGTATGACCATAACAGGACCGCAACAACCAAGAGTCTACGGTTGTGATCCACAAATCCCACAGCCTAACGAATCCACAAGTCAGTTAGATATAGATACCGTCTACGCACATTAGTATTTCAGATCTACTCCGATTCCACCTATCATCATTCAACAGTTGTCCCTACTAGACACAAGAGCTAACGAAGCTAGAGAATTTTGGACTAGGCCAGAGAATCGTCCATAGAGTTGACTATATTCACCATATGACCCTATCAGGAGAAATACACGAAACCATCCCGGGTCATTTTCCACGCATCCCACAACCCATAGATCGAATCACGCCAGAGCTCGATATTGATTGGAGCCTTCGAGTAGTCATCCTCGCTGATCGATCTATCACACCAGTCCAAGTTAGAAGGGCCTTCTTTGCCTTAGATTCACAAATACCATTAGTGCGTGTCGAAGACATTAGACTCCCCATCTAGTTTGTTTGCATATTCTACCCCCACCGGCTGTCTCGGCACGACCTCGGGAGGTCGGGTACGCGGAAGAGTCACTTGTTGATTCTCACGCTCGCCTGTTGCTTTTCCGACGTACAAAATTGGTGAACCCGACGTGAAACAAACAACTGTTTCACCTTCTGTACCTCATTAGCCTTCACATCAGCTTCACCAAACAAAATTGGTGAACCCGACGTGAAGTAAACAATTATTTCACCTTCTCTTTGAGAAGTTTTATCTTCTCAAGTCACCTTCGCTCCTTCCCATTATTCTCGGGTATTCATATACCCCGAATATGTCGGGATTCGATGCATACTGGCAGACCCCTCTTGGGTCTTGAGGCATACTACGCCCAACAAATAGGTAGTCATCACCCTCACTCTCAATGTGGGGCGACAACTATTCAACTAATCAATCATCAACACAAACACCAAGGACTAGATATAACTCATCCTTCCAAACAGAGGGGTTGGAGCAACTTGCTCAAACACAAACAGTAACCTTCAGTGCTCGAACAAAATGACATTAATCGAGAGTCTCGCTTCACCTCCTCGGGTATTACTCGCATCGCCTATTAGTAGACAAATGATCCATACTCGGTTCTAGATGACGAGTACTCAATACATTATCCTAGGAGTGAACAACGCTCTCAAGGCATGTACCCACCTGTAGGAACTTTGCAGATACAGCCCGAGTTCTCTCCTCAAGAAAATTCCCCTATGCCATCACGTATGGAAAATACCCTCGAGAAACTTGGCAAGATAGCAATCAGTTCATGACAGGCTATCACATGCCTATACAAAGCCATGTTATACAACAAACGCCACCAAGGCACGATATCGTGGCTTCACCGAACGAAGTCATTTCAACTCTAATAGAAAAGGTTAGAGGATTAGAACTTGCCCAAGCAAGTCAAAATTCGAGAATCATACAAACAGGGAGTTCCAATCCTCCGCACCATCCTAGCCAAGTAGATCTCCTCACAGGAGTAGGCACGTTAGGTATGACTCCTCAATATTCACAACAAGTGCCAACTAGACCCACTATCGCTAGCACTGTTCCTCCTGGTCCAGTACAAAGCAATCCATTCCTGGATAGTACACCTTCGTACTTAAACATGTACTCCAAATCACCACAAGGAGATATGTACTCATCCCCCGGCATGTTTGCTCCAACGCAGGGACCTCCTTATGCCCCTGCCAACGCGTACGTTATGCCATATCAACAACCCGTTCCGCCACCACCCCCTCAACAGGCACCATCAATGGTTGAGACGTATGCAATAGGGACTTATTCAGAATATTTAAAGGAGCCCTTAGATTTCGCCATACGAAGCATTATGCTTCCAAGGCCTCTTCCCGATTTACCCAAATACAAAGGAGAAGGAGATCCAAATGCGCATATCAAAGCTTACGCTACAGCCATTCGAGAATTACTCCCATGGGATGGGGTTGTTGCTAAAATATTTCCCAAAACGCTGGAAGGCATTGCCCTCGATTGGTATTACAGAATACCCGAGGCTTCCATACATTCATTCAAACAACTCGTGTCCGAGTTCATCAAAGCCTTCGACATGAACAAACTACTAAGGACAGAATCGGGAGTTCTTGCACATCAAACAAGAACATAACGAGTCATCGCCCATTTCATCCAAAGGTGGCGCACGGTCCTTTATTCCTCAAAGCAAGCTCCAAACATGGATCGAGATGGAGCTATGCGATTTATTCCTTCATTCTCTTAGCAGAAGTGAAGGAAGAAGTCCAAAAGTTCCCACTAAGGACTTATGACGAGTACTTGAGAGCGCTCTCGCGAATTGATCAGAGCAGCGATAGATAGTGGCCGTAAGACGTATGGAGCAAACGGGAGGTTAATCACCTCTACTCAAAATACTACAACCACCACAAGCGTCAATCAAGGACCCAAAATCCTTAACAAAAATCGTGGGGTAACAACAGATGGGGTAACTGACCAGCCCAAGAGGGTAAATGTCGTTAATACTCCGTCACAAACAAACAACCAAAGAAACAACAATTTTACCCCGACGATCAATACGGTGGATTTTAATAATCCACAACAACAACAACGGCGAAATCCCATACAAGGACCAAGCCAAAACTCCTTTGGTTATCAAAACCAAAGTCAAAACCAGAAACAACAAAACTTTAGTCCTAATAGGCAACAGTTTGATCGGAATTTTAGGCCACAATACACACCAAACCAACAAAACGGGAATTACAACCCCAATTCTTATTGTGGTTTCCATAAAATTTGGGGTCATGACACTAGAACGTGTCGTGATTACAACAAATTCATGCAACGCTTGCCAAATGAACAAAAACAATTTTTTATGGATATGTTCTTAGCAGATCCTACGTCACCAACGGCAAATACCTTCGCAGGGGCAGTTTCCCCTCAGAATGCCCCTCTCAAGATCTTTAATGATCCACTCCCAAATCATGATAACGATAGGTTGAAACCAACTGGAACAAACAAAGGTGCAATAACAGGAAACAACGATCACGAGGCCTCAACCTCGCTAAATCCGTTAGTCGCGCAACTAGAAGTCAACCACGACCTAAGGTAGTTGGATTAGTAGAGTTAGACTCCGAATTACCCGTTGAAGCAATTACGAGAACACGAGAGTATTTCTCTCAACCAAGTCCAAGCCACCTGCCGGAAACAGATAACATCCAGCAAACCGTAGCAAAACCTATGGGTGCTTACGATCTAATTAATGATCTAACAAAAACCTTCTCGCATATTTCATTCCTTGATTTACTAAAGAATTCCCCTGCTCACAGGGCTGCTCTTTTAGAGGCGTTAGGTTTGGGTCATTTAGTTAGTATCACTCCACCACCGGAAGCGCAAGTAAATCATATAGACTTTGATGTTTATCCACCGGGACAGTCGGATAGGGATGTTGAATTCATATTCGAAATAAGTAAATGCCTACGAGATGCCGAGATCGCACGCCGAGGCGATCCAAATTACACTGCAAGTACAAGTTTATAATAACTATGTAAAAAGGGCAATGGTTGACGATGGAGCTGCGGTTAACATAGTCCCTTTCTCTTTTCTCCAAAAATTGGGATATGGAGAAACAAACTGTTCTACTACACGAAATACCTTGAGAGGCTACGATAGCCTTAAAGCTACATCGATAGGAACTATAATACTACCGGTCACCTTAGGACCTAAAACAATCCTGACTGAGTTTTATATTATAGATCGGGAAACTAACTATAATATGATCCTCGGCCGGCCCTGGATACATCGAATGAAGGCAATCCCTTCCACGCTATTTCAAGAAGTAAGATTCCTGCATCTGGGAAAGGTATTTGTAGCCAAAGGTGATCCAAAGCCATTTGACGTACACCTAGCTGATTTAAAGAAGAGACCAGGTGTACACTCAGAATTCGAACTGCCAACAAATCAACTTAACAAACCCTCTGACTCAAAGCCAGAGGAAAAGTTGATACCTACAACGGATCTTGAAACTACCAACATAGCTAAGACAATTCCAACCCCTAAAGGTAAAACTAAAGAAATAGTATCATTAGGGACTACTGCAAAGATCGTTGAGTTGATAGAACAAGATTCACCAATGTTCTTACCATTCGATTCAGTAGGTATCGGATTTTCCCTAGGTGTTGGTTCCTTGCCAGCAGAAGATCTCTGTATGGTAGAAGTAGAGTGTGCAAACACAGCTGATACACCTACATCCATACTCCCGGCTAAGTATTGGACTCTCCATTTCGATGGAGCTAAATGCCGTTATGGAGCGGGGCGGTATAATTCTTACCTCGCCCGAAGAGAAGGTCCTCCCATTCTCTTTTAAATTAAACTTTGAATGTACAAACAACGGCGCTGAGTACGAAGCCCTCCTCCTTGGCCTTACCTTAGCCAAAAGAATTGGTATTGATAATATCAGAGTTTTAGGAGACTCACAATTAGTGGCAAACCAAGTTTCAGAGGTATATGAAACTAAAGCCGAACACTTGCAACTTTACAAAAATGCTGTATTAGATTTAAGCAAGGCGTTCAACTTCATATCCATTGAAGCAATTCCGCGAGAGAAAAATCTTCTCACCGATTCAATAGCAACCTCAGCATCACGTTTTACTCCAAACAATGAGCTAGAAGATACTCATTTCATGGTATCCATTCGTAACGAACCATTAATAAAAACAATGATGGATCCTCTTCCAAACGGAAGTAAATCTACCGTCCTAGACCATGTTGGAAATGATGCGGCTACTTTGGATTACTTAAATGCCTTTGCAGCACTACATCTCTCCTATCACACGCTAGATTTATCTCTGATCCCGCATTCATCTTCCTACTTCGGAAATCCCGTAACGAATCTTCCCTCACAAAAAGAACCTAATATATACGCGGTGGAAAACGGGGATGATATAGATCTACCTCCAGCACCACCTGAGTTCGAAGAGGGTAATGCCTCTTTAATTGAAGAAACAATCGATGTCAATATCGGAACGGAAGATGAACCAAGAATTCTAAAGTTAGGTTCTTCGTTAACCCCAGAGGAAGTGGAAATACATACTCAGGTTCTCAAAGAACATCAAAAGGCATTTGCATTTAATTACAAAGAGATGACAGGAGTCGCACCCCACATTGTGGTACACAACCTCGTCACTAG
Organism: Taxus wallichiana var. yunnanensis; assembly: GCA_018340775.1. NCBI lineage: Eukaryota > Viridiplantae > Streptophyta > Pinopsida > Cupressales > Taxaceae > Taxus > Taxus wallichiana. The sequence goes on from CM031243.1 coordinate 755,464,600, forward strand.
ATCAGATGCAAAGCCAATTAAACAAAAATCAAGACCCATGAAGCCCAAAGTAGCCCTCATGGTAAAAGAGGAGGTAATAAAACTCCTTCAGGTAGGATTCATCAAGCCAGTTGACTACTCCCAATGGGTATCCAACATCGTTCCCGTTCTCAAGAAGAATGGAAAGATACGCATCTGCATAGATTTTCGAGATATCAACAAAGCTTGCCCTAAGGACGACTTCCCATTACCATCCATAGACGTTATTGTTGATGCAACAGCAGGTTTTGAACTCTTGTCTCTCATGGATGGATTCTCGGATACAATCAAATCAAAATATTCGAGCAAGATCAAGCTAAAACCACGTTTATAACTCCTTGGGAACCTATTGCTCTATCTTTGTTATGCCATTCGGTCTCAAGAACGCCATGCTACATACCAGCGGGCCATGACATACATATTTCACGATTTAATCCATAAAATCGTGGAATCCTACGTAGATGACTTGTTGGCTAAGGCCAAGAAGCGTTGTGACCATCCTGAAGTGCTCCGCATCATCCTTTCACGCCTAATAGAATATGGAGTTACCCTAAACCCAGAGAAATGCGTCTTCGGTGTAACAGGAGGAAAGCTCCTAGGTTACATCATATCGTCACGAGGGATCGATGTTGATCCAGCCAAAATTCGGCTGTCCTCGAAATGGTCCCACCCTCGAATGAATCTGGAATCAGATCATTTCTCGGAAAGCTGGGTGCAATCCGGAGATTTATCCCGGATCTAAGCTTCACCGTTCATCCAATCAACAATTTACTCAAGAAGGACTATAGCATTGATTGGACTGAAGATTGCAATGAAGCTTTTGATGCTGTCAAGCATTTCTCACCGCCTACGCTAATGCCACCTAAGCTAGATCGCCCTTTAATTTTGTACTCACGGGCTACCGATGTTTCGTTAGCTTGCATGCTAGCCCAAGAAGACGATGACAAGAGAGAGCGTGTAATTTATTTCATTAGCCGAACATTGCTCGACTACGAAACATGCTATACACAAGCAGAACGAGAATGTCTTGCCATAGTCTTTGCTACTAAATGCCTAAGACACTACATGCTAAATCAAGAGACAAGGGTCATAGTAAAGACGGACCATTTACGGACTTTTCTCACACAAGGGTCCTTGTCCAAAAAAGCTGGACGTTTTATAACCTTAATGGGAGAGTTCGAATTAACTTTTGTAAACCAAAAGTCGAGCTTAAAGGGAAAATCATCGCAGATTGGTTAGTCTGATAACCCGCTGACGAGGCGACTTAAGTAGACTTAGACTTTCCGGATGAATGTGTATACTACGTGAAACCCGACTGCTATATCCGAGTGCCCTTGGTACGCCCAGATATCATTAGCTATATCATGGACCATAGGTATCCGTATGAGCTACACCTCAACAAAGAAGACGGTTACGCATTATCGTAGCTAAATACGTCATTATAGAGCGGTGTCCTCTATCGGAAAGCATTCGATGGAATGCTCTTAAGGTGTGTTGACACAGAAGAGTCCAAGAGGATTCTCCATGAATCCCATAGCGGTATATGTGGAGGCCACTTCGGTGGCCATGCCACTGCTCGAAAAATACATCGAATGGGCTATTTCTGGCCCACTCTAGAACATGACACAATAGAGTTTGTCGCGACAGTGTCATAAATGTCGAGTTCTCTCACGAGATCCACATGCCGGCCAAGCTTTGCAACCGATCGCTACTCCGTGGCCCTTTTCTACATGGGGCCTAGACTTAATAGGGAAATTCTCTCCCTCATCCACAGACGGCCACAATTTTATAATTACGGCCACAGAATATTTCACTAAATGGGTAGAGGCTATGCCTCTTACAACTGTACCTGGTTCCGTAATCGCTAAGTTCATTTTGAACCAAATCATTTGCAAGTTTCACGGTATCCCACAAATCATTATCTCGGATAATGGAACTTCTTTCAAAACGAAGAAGTTCGTGAGCTATGCAAAGAAAGTTCAAAATAAGCCATCATACGGCTTCCTTATATTATCCCCAAGCCAATGGGTAGGCTAAAGCAACAAACAAAACACTGAAAGCCATTCTCCTTAAAACAATGAAAGAAAACAAGCGGGATTGGCATTTAAAGTTATATCCGGCCTTGTGGGCCCATCGAACTTCAATAAAACTCCGACAGAGCAACTCCTTTCTCGTTGGTATTTGGGTCGAAAGCGCTCCCACTCAAGTTGAAATCCCAGTCTCCGCATTTCACTACAGGGGATTCTAGATGAGGACGCTTACGAGAGAAGCACGTCTCTCTCAATTAGAAAGTCCGGATGAAACTAGATTAGATGTCGAACAACGACATAGAGTCTATGCCGACCGGATGTGCAGCGGCAGATACAACAATGAAGGCTCCGCTTGAACGTGACATATACGAAGGTGACCTAGTTCGAGGTTAGACACCGGATCGACAAGAAGACCGGCGAGGAAGGAAGTTCCTACCAAATGGTTGGGCCCATACCGAGTCATGAAGGACTACGGAAATGGTGCATACCTCTTATGCACGCTAGAAGGTGAGGAGTTTGGCGAAACAAATCAATTCTTCCACCTCAAACGCTTTCTACGCGTGAAGCGTTTCTAACGCTACCTATATAACTACCTACATTGCATTTTCATACAAATTAGGATCATTTTGTCCACTTGTTCTTACACAGTTGTGATCGGGAATCTATTCTCAAAAGCAAGTTATTTCAAACTCGTGATGTTTCTGCATAAAATTCTTTAATCATATCTCCATTTTTGCGATATCATCAATCACTTCAGAATTTTATCAAATAAAATCAGACATGACGAAGTCCTAACATTAATCATACCAAGATCTCGCAAGTTTGTTCTCACTTTGATTTCTTCTTAGGATAGGTGTCTTGCCTATGGTCCGCTCTAGAGCTTCATGCGGTGTCACATCCATCCCACAAACAATCTCTTTGGAAATAAGAATATACCGACATTTTACTCAAATAGACAAGTCAAGAAGTGATTAAACAGAAAATTTTATTTTACACATTTCCTTGCCCCACCAACCTTCGGTGATGAGCTTGGCGTCTCTTACTAGTGACGTAGGGTTGGGAAAGGATGGAAATGCCCTTACTCGCCTATGCCTTGCCCATGGTGATAAACCCATGTTTCTTATAGGTAGCATGGGGCAAAGTGTAGGGGGTCCTCTAAACAATGCAAACGTTAAAAGGTCATGAACAAACTGTTCAAACTTTGAGTCAAAAAACGAATGAATCGGATGCTCAAAATTCCAAGAGAGTTAAAAATCCTAAAACCAGATTTTGTCTACTATGTGGCCATCTACGGGTCTAAGTCTGATAAACCTGTAAAGCAAGTTGCACCCAAAACTATGAAGTCATTCGGTAGAGTAAGCTTGTAGTTCTCAACTTGGTTTCACCAAAGCTTCGCCTGTCTTTCATCACTATCGTTTCACCATATTTCATAAACTTGCGCCCTTCTCTGGCTCTTGTGATGAGCCCTCGCATCTTACTAGCTTGGGCGTGGAGTTAGGAGGGGGCAAGTTAATCTGCTTATCATACTCAAGGTTATTTTCATCACTTTGCCAAAACAAACATGAGGTATCCAAATCAAGCTCACGAAGCTAAGATTTAAGATCACAATATATCTACAATATCATGTATTAGCATCATGAAACACAAAAAGAAAGCAAACGTTTGTGATCATCTGTTTTCCATCGCATACATTCTAGAAAGCATATAATACATACATCGTAGTATACACGCAAAAGCCGGAATAGAAAGGGAAGACACAAGTGACAAAGTTTTGATCCAAAATCAGCACATATATATAATAATCAAAGTTTATATACAATGCCATCATGCACTAGGCATGGTCAAAACGCTCAAAGAGCCCGTAATATACAAAAGAATCTAAATACAGAATACAGGAAGCCAAGTGGCCTCTCAACCCTCAGCGCGATCCCGCCAAGGTGCGCGCCTCGCCAGACTCACGGCTACGCCCGGCGCTCTAAATGGACAGAGGGCTCTGGGTCCCTAGGGGCGTAGTCTCGCCATGAGAGCAGCTCCTCATAAGACGCTCACTGTCCTATAGCCTCGCCAACTGTACGGAGAGTTGACACCATCTTGGCCACATGCCAAATGGGAGCGAAGACGCGGTCAGTGCTCGCCCGGTGGCGAGGGCTCCCGATCCACAGATAACTCTCGCACGGGTCTTATCCATAGGGATCATCGAGAATCAACGCAAACCCTACTTTAGATCCCGCCACTCATCAACAGCCTCTGCAAAGTGAAGAAAGAAAATGAATTAGAGCTAGGCAAGAGGTTAGAGTATACACAATACAAATATAAGGAGAGTTAACATTCGAAAACAAATCCTAAAACAAACAAGCATTGAAAGGAGGAGAGGATAACTTACTCGGATCACCAGCCTCAAGATGGGTCGCCAGGCCAAAGCCTGCTCCGCGCCGATGCCGGCCGCCGACCGAGGGGTCGCTCCTGTGGTAGGGGCAACATGGCGCCCGCAACGACTCATCATCTCCACCATGGCCTCCTGGAGAGTGACTCCTCGAAGCCACGGCCTCTCTCTCGCACTCTCCTCCTCCTCCCCTCCGCAGAATGTCCTAAGCATCATGCCACTCAGATCGCTCTCGTCCGCTCTGTTCCTCCCGACCTCCTCTCGTGTGCTCCTCGAATCGGAGTCAATATCTATGGTCGCCACCGCTGAGGCAGGGACTCAAAGCAATCTGAAGTAACAGTGCCCGAGGCACACCAAGCCTCTCCTGGCCTCGAACTATCCCCCTGGGCCGTAATAGGAGTGCCAGAGTAACCACTGTCCAACCACGGCCTCTAGGCCCCCTCTAGCCTCTCTGACCGATCTATAAACAAAAAGCTATTGGAGGAAGCATAATGCTGCGTAGGGGAGGCCAAACCGCCGAGGAACTCGCTGAAGGGATGTACTCTCTACCCGGCCCACACGATCAATAAGCTGCCCGTGATGGAGCAGAGACCAATGTCGTCTCCTCTCCCCCCATACCGGCCATAAGCTGGTACGGTGGCCTCCATGTCTCCGCCATGGTAAGGGTGGCTACCGGCCGGTGAGGTGCTCGAGCACCGACATATCTCGACCACGGGCTGCCCTCACCGCCCGGGATCTCGCCACCTCCACGCCTCGCCATACGTGAATGAAGCGCCATACACCCAACTCATGACTAGAGTGGGGTGGCTCAAGGACTGCCCTCGCAACCCACCACCTCAGTATAAGTCATGGTAGGTGGTCCCTGTAAAATATCCGCGCCCCAAAGTGCGTATTTCGGCCATGTCCCTCTATCTCAGTGCAATGATGGGGCCCTCAACAAGATAATAAGGTGTCCCCTCCCTTGTCCCCGATGAGTCTCGAGGCAAGTGATCCCCATAATAGCCTCCTGTTTAAGATAGGGATGGGCAAAGAAGGAATGGATCCGACTCGCACTCCCTTCTTCGGCCCCAGTAGAAACGGCCGTATCCCCCATATAACCTCGGCCACCGTGTAATCTATGCTCGACCTCCTGCTCTGTGAGTCTCCTCCCGATGACGTGACTCTGTGATGCGGTAAACATCCTCCAAAGTAATGGTCCACTC